>OX359250.1:37106044-37670044 GCA_947179485.1 Allacma fusca | reverse complement strand
AAATGCTTATATTTCGTCGTGCACAAAACTTGCATTTTGCATTCCACCCATGTTAATTGTACTCATCTCCTTTATTACTTTGTTTTTACTTCATCTTTGTCGTGAAGTTACTTACTTACAACCAGGGTTGGTTTGGTTTAAAACAAATGATTTAAACCATGGTTTAAACCAAACGGTTTTTTAAATAAAAACCAATGGTTTAAACCAAGGTACAAAACACCTGAAATTTTAATATTTTCAATCCAAAATGCTTATATTTCGTCGTGCACAAAACTTGCATTTTGCATTCCACCCATGTTAATTGTACTCATCTCCTTTATTACTTTGTTTTTACTTCATCTTTGTCGTGAAGTTACTTACTTACAACCAGGGTTGGTTTGGTTTAAAACAAATGATTTAAACCATGGTTTAAACCACATGGTCTAAACCAAGGTACAAAATACCTCAAATTTTAATATTTTCAATCCAAAATGCTTTGTTTCGTGGTGCACAAAACTTGCATTCCACCCATGTTAATTGTACTCATCTCCTTTATTATTTTGTTTTTATTTCATCTTTGTCGTGAACTTATTTACTTACAACACAAGTAACCGTCGCCACATGCGACCCTTAGAACCAATAATACCCTTAGAATCACTTATGATGAATACGTGCCATAAATGTGTCATTCATCTAATTTTACATCGACTTTCGAAAATGAAAACTTCGTATGGGATTTCTTATTGGAAAATTTAAATCGGAAAGGGAAGGCCCCTTATTAACGAGTTAGAATTTAAATAATCTGCACGATTTCCTGTGCAAACCAGGGCGAGAATGCCCGAACTTTTGTTCTTGCTGGGACGTCGGGCCAGATTACACAAAATTTTATCCCCAGATCCCGAGTGGGCATAATATGGCGAGGGTTATTTGTTAGCACATTATTTAATAAAAAAAATTCAGGAAGAAAACAGGACTTTGTGTGGTTAAACTTTAGTGAAGTAAATAATATTAGTAGCTTTAAGTCTTGTACATTTAGAAATTCAGAATAGTTTGTATAAATTAATAGCTAAAAAAGCTAAAACAGAAGTTGCTTTTGCGCCCTCAAAAGTTAAAAACAAGTTTTCTGGTTGGATTTGTCAAAGGAATCAATATTCTGTTACTCAAAATGATGAAAACGCTTGAAACGACGAAAAGCAACGCTACGATATGTGTATAGTTTGTACTGTTTGTAGTCACCATAAAGTAGCCGAGTAGCAGCACTATACCCTATTTTTATGCAATCCCACAATATGCTGCATTTATTATTCATTGATTACACAATTATTGCAATTCCAGGAAATTCAGAAATTCTCACATGTTGAAAATACTCAGGCGGAATTTCGTATTTTAGAACATTAGGAATGCATAAAGTTAGATCAAACCTTATTCTGAAACAAAGGTATGGTGCTTCTACTCGGCTACTTTATGGTGACTATAAATATATCGTAGCGTTGCTTTTCGTCGTTTCAAGCGTTTTCATCATTTTGAGTAACAGAATATTGATTCCTTTGACAAATCCAACCAGAAAACTTGTTTTTAACTTTTGAGGGCGCAAAAGCAACTTCTGTTTTAGCTTTTTTTAGCTATTAATTTATTTCCAACTTTTTGATTCAAAAGCACATATAACAATGGTATCCAATGCTAAGGGGGAAAATGATTTTCACGTCCAGTAATGTTAACAACACAGGAAAACAAATTATTTATTTCAACCATCAACAATATTAAACTAAAATATTCCTTAAGCTCTGGATATGTTCCATTACATGCCTGTTGGTTAGCATTAGTTGTTCAATATCAGTTACGTATCCCGACCCCGACGGTGCTTTCAGTTTGAGGGAATTATTATGGCTTGCTTAGATTGCAGGTGTCCGTTTGAAATCACCTTCGTTCATCCTTCAGAAGGGGAACCGTTTCCAATTACCCGTTCCTTCATTGTTCAGTAAAATGAAGCCTTCTGAATATTTACCCATCCTTTGACCTTCCTTCATTCAAATCCTACTATAATCCTTCTTTCAGACTTCAAAAATATTTAAATTCCCTTCATGCGTTACCTTCCTTTCATGTTCATTCAACACAATTCACAAAATCAGAGCTTTAAAATTCAAACTGCTTACCGATGAAAAACTAATAATAGCTTCCAATTAACTGCAATTATTGCAGAGTATCAGTATTACTTAATGTATAGTGAAGGGAATAGAATGCTTACATGCTCCGGGTATCACGCTGCCATTGTGAGATAAGTTTTTCTAGAATAACATTAAGTAGGTCCGCCAGAAAAATGTTTTTCAGTTGAGTAACAGTGTACGTATGTATATATAATACGGTGTAGGTATACGTACATGTACTGTAGTTACGGAAGGATTTTATCTAAAATATAGGAAATTGGATTACTAGTTCCAACGGCGTTCGAAGGCTGTAAAATTAACATGCTCCTTCGCATTCGATTATTTCTGCAAAGAGCAGAGGCCTTCGTGCAGCCTTCGTTTCCTTTCCAGCCTTCCTTCCGCTCCCTTCATAATTGCCAAAGCTAACGCTTAATTCGTTCTAAGAAGCCTTGTTGAGGAATTATTCTCCAGCAAAAACGGATGCTCATGAAATGTTGTATGGATTTTGTGCCAAAGGAAATAGTCCCAAATGAGTAAAAGGTTGAATTCAATAATTACAACAATCACTACTTTAATTCATTCAAACAATTTAGGATAGGAAAATGAGAAGGCAAAAGTAGGACAAATTAGTGCGACTGTTGTCGTTCAATGTCTGTGAGCGAGTGCCCTCTATCAATATTCTCTCGTAATATCTCATTAGAAACTAGGACGTAAAACCTGACTTTACAGGCTGGCAGTGGCTGGGAACTTTACCATACCAGCCGCACTATTACTTAACAATGCATTTCCATGATGAAACTCTATGCTACTGACTCTCAGTGTGCTTCAGTGTAAAGCTCGCAGTGTGCACTAGCCTTTGATCTGATATACATTATAAACTGTCAGCGAAGAGGCAAAATTATCAGAAATTTCTGATTAGTAGCACAATTACAGATATATACATACTGTTTCACTATGTTGACCAAGTTGTATTAAGTAAAATATATGCAAAGAACGCATAATGAAACGGAGATGCCCAAATAAAATTGTCTTCCTTAAAGCCTTCCAAGGCTAGATATTGTAAAATTTCATCCTTTCGAATTTCTTTAGAACAAGTTCTTAAAATAGTTGGCCTTTTTTATAATTGTGTGCAGATGGGAACATTTTGGTACTAATCGAAAATTCACAAGATCATTTTGCATTATCACCGACGAAATTGTAAAGTAAGTACAGTAACTACACTCGTTGAGACAATTCTCGTGATTATTATGTACATTAGTTATTAGAGTGGAATGACTTATTAAGGCATTTTGTGGAATTTTGTGCTCAAATTTGAAACGGTGGCAAGTTGTAATTAAATGGATATGTAATTTTAAAATTGCAACTTTTTGCAGTACAAGCATAGTATGTCGGTATCGTATAAAAATTTGATACAAGCGATCTTTTTTAATTTTGAAGTCGTAACTTGCGATATCGTAAATTCTGTTCGAGAATGACCCTCCTGTAACTTATGAGATCAAAGGCTAGTGAACACTGTGAGCTTTTTCAATCACAGAGTCATGAGCATAGAGTTAGTTTCGTTAGGAAATGCATTGGTAAATAATAGTACGGCTGGTATGGCATAGCGAGAAATCGCCTAAGTTCCCAGCCACTGCCAGCCTGTAAAGTCAGGATTTACGTTCTAGTCTCATTAGAATCCTGTCTAATATATTAATGTGTCCACTCAAAATTAATATTTTACAATCGAAATAGCATTAATAATAATAAGTTCAATAACAAATAGAACAAATGTGTACATTGAGTATTTCCTCGACAACTTACACTATTTCTATGACCAAACAAGGTAACTCTACATGATAAAGTTTTATCATAATGGTAATGGCCTATGCCGAGTCTACGCAAGGATATCGCTAAGTGAGGAATTGCCACCTTTCCGCCTCCAGATATACGCTAACCTGGCGCTCCACGCATAGCTATATTAGCCGACAAGTAACGTATTCAATGTTAACTCGTAGGAATTACTAGCCAAAATACAATATGTATGTATGTATTTAAAAGTAATCTAATGCCTTAAGACTAATATAATTCAGCCCTGAACAAGCCTTTTTTTGTAGGAAATCCTTCGATGGATAGACACCTCTGGATTGCAGCATATACTATGCAGATACGTCTGCTTAGCTGAATAGTATTAAGTTTAGGATTTTAATAATTTTTTTAATAGACGAATATGCATTATAAATTTTTTATCGTTTAGATTGCAAGAATGTATGAAATTTAGTTTTTATTAATTTTAATATTTATTGTTCAGAAAGTTAAAAATGTTGTTGACAATGATTGTTAAGGAAAACTATATTTAAGGGATGATCCCTTAAAGATCACAGTACCAAATTTTTATACTAAGGTCCTGGCTACTAAAGGCACCCTCCTGAAAAATTTCATGTAGTTCCAAGGGGTGGAACGCACTTTTCTAGCTCGCAATGCTAAATGAACGGAGGCCATGGATATTTTTTTATGAAATTGGGACCAATTTTTGTTTATTTTTGCAAAGGAATGCCAAACCTTAAGGGATATGCGATTGTAAAAATTCAAGGAGATTCGCCTTGCATTCCCATTGACTTTAAGCCTTTGACATTCCAAGTACGATTTTTGGTTCAAGAGTTATCTGAGAAAGTCACTTTTTGAGGTATGGGTAAAAGCATATAGGTTGCTTTTTTTAGAGGACAAACCTGGGCACGTACACAGACCTGGGCACATCTCCTTTAAAAGCAACTTCTTAAAAAATAATTCTCTCTTTTAATTTGAAAGAGTGGGCCGTCTTGAAGGCGAAGGTAGACGGCTGCCCGTGGCAATGTCGCCGCCCTTGCTACTGTAGAATGCTGTTTTATTTTTTATTTATTTAAAACAAATAATTTTAATAATTTATTTAGCCAGTAGTAAGTTGTTATTGCTGGCTCAGACAATAAAAAAATCGCGCGGAAATTTGAATCTCAAATTCCTATTACACCAAGACGAAGACGGGCCACTCTTTCAAGTTAGTAGAGAGGATATTCTCATTCTCTGATCAATGAAATAGAACATTATTTTCAGAAAAGCTGAGCAGGAAACCATCCACCTAAATCAGTTTTTCACCCATTATTGATTTTCAATTCAATGAATAATAAAATGAATAATTTTTGAATTCTTTGAATCGACACGAATGCTTTTAACATAACAACTGATATAGCAGTGAAAGGCCCCAAGTCAGGCTCAGCCCCAACTCATCGGCCAAAAAATTCATCGGTTTCAAAACATGTACTCTACTAAAATCTAAAGTTGTTAACCGATTTCAACAAAAGTGGGCTCCCCGAACTCAGCATGAAGAGTTGTGGTGGTACATCTCGAAAAACCACCAAATATCCCGCCCCGTAGGAATTTCAATCGCAAAGCCCCATATGGGAAAATTTCAATGTACGCTAAGAACATCTAAAGTTCTTAACCGATTTCAACAAAAGTGGGCTCCCCGAACTCAGCATGAAGAGTTGTGGTGGTACATCTCGAAAAACCGCCAAATATCCCGCCCCGAAGAAATTTCAATTGCCCAGCCCCATATGAGAAAATTTCAATGTATGCTAATAACATCTAAAGTTCGTAACCGATTTCAACAAAAGTGGGCTCCCCATTCATAGTAAATCAAACTACATCGGGGTTTTACAGTTTATCAGTCACAGACAACTCAACAACTACAATTTTCATTGACATCGGTTGAAAACTTTCGATTTTATTAGGATACATTGAAATTCTCTCATTTGGAGCTGGTTACACGAAATTTCTTTGAGGCGGGAAATTTGGCGGTTTTTCGACATGTACAACAACAACTCATACTTATGAGTTCAAAGAGACCATTTTAAATGAATTCGGTTGGGAAGATTCGATTTTATTAGGATACATTGAAATGCTCTCGGAGCTGCTTAAACAAAATTTCTTCGGGTCGGCATATTTGGCGGTTTTCCGAGATGTACCACCACAACTCTTCATGCTGAGCTCGGGGAGCCCACTTTTGTTGAAATCGGTTAACAACTTTAGATGTTATTAGCTTACATTGAAATTTTCCCATATGGGGCTGGGCAATTGAAATTTCTTCGGGGCTGGATATTTGGCGGTTTTTCAAGATGTACCACCACAACTCTTCATGCTGAGTTCGGGGAGCCCACTTTTGTTGAAATCGGTTAAGAACTTTAGATGTTATTAGAGTACATTGAAGGTCTCTCATTTGGGGCTGGGCAATTGGAATTCCTACGGGGCGGGAAATTTTGCGGTTTTTCGAAATTTACCACCACAACTCTTTATGCCTTGTTTGTGGAGATCATTCGCATTGAAATCGGTCTGGAAGTTTAGATTTTATTAGGGTGCATGCTTTGAAGCCGAATGCCGTGTTAGCCGACTGTGTGTTGTGCTGAGTTGGGGCCTTCTTCACGCGTATACAACTGATTAGTTTATACTTGCAATCAAGCCATCGGAGACGGATGAGATGTCTGGCAGCCATGAATTTGAATTTGAAAAATCGTGAATTGCAATCGGTTGACCGACAGCTCAATGAGAGAAGCGATACGCGTTTCACATGAGCATAAATGAAAATTAATTTCGCAGCTTGTTGTGGTAGCGCAATTTGTTTTTTATGAACGAAATTTTTCCGAAGTTCTCAGAAATTGAAATATTTGAACTGGTTTGCATACACGCAAGTTGAAATGTTGAAGTGAAGTTTAAAACCCAATCCCAGTTTGTATGAAGTCTATTTTTTCGGAAATTGGAAAAGTCTAAGTGGTTTGCACAACTACATGTTCAGGGAAATGTGCGAGGGAAAGGTAGTGTTAATTATGTTTAATTTTTTTTTCAAAATATCGAAAAATTCAAAATGGTATTGAAGTCTTTGTGTCGAGAAGTTCAAAACCAAGATCGCTCCAGGATTCCGTTTGTTGAAAAGTTTCCCATAATTTTTGGAAAACTGGGAAATTCGAAGTGGTGGTTTGATGATTTCTGAGGTCAGGGCAGGGTACTGCTGCCCTAGTCTAGTCAGACTTGACTATAAAAGTATAGACTTGACGAGACTAGGGAGCAAAATACACTTAAAAGAATAGACTTGACTTGACTATACGCATGGTGTTAATATTATAAAACTTGACTAGAATAGACAACGGCAACTTGCCAAAACACAGGACTTGACTAGGCTTGACTTGCATGATTTCACGTAAAAGCTAGTCAAGTCACAATTACTTCAGTGATTTTATTCTCTCTCATGTAGCCGACAATCAAAGTCCGGGTTTCAATCGTCAGAACTGTTTAGTGTATGGTTTCATTTCGAAGGATTAAAACATGAAATTGTCCACTGAGCCATGTAGAAATGTTTAGGAAAATCTAGTTTTTAGTTATAATTTATTCTTTAACAATGCAATTGATTAAAATGAAAGCTAGGATACATTTCCCACATTATTTTCTATATTTAAAAGTTTTATTTTTTGCAAAACAGTCTTTCAGTAATTCTTTTTAAATTACAACTAAAATTAAAAATAACTTGTATAGCCCGTTTTCTTGGTAAAATTTGATTCAACGCTAAGTGTTGACTACACTTGCTCTTAAATGTGCAAAAATTACCTAGACCGTCAATTGTTACTTGCTCAAAAATTTTGCTGAACACCATTCATGTATTGATTATAAACTACACGTGTTATTTCTCATTTTTACGTCGTTTGATGCAAATAAACATGAGTCAGCAGACGATTTTTTGTAAATCTCCCAAGAAAATCATTCCTAAATTTCCCTGCTGAATCTTGTGTCCCTCCAGGAAGGTCTTCAACCACCGTCAGGGAAAATTGTAAGACAAATTAGAACCATAAATAGTGCTTTTGGCATTTTTTTTTAATTTTTCGAAATTTAAAAAATTGGAAATTTTGAAGTGACTTGCACATCTACATGTTCAGGGAAATGTGCAAAACAAATTTAAAGCATAAATAAGACTTGAATTTTTTAAATGAAAATTGAAAAAATTGAAGTGGTTTGCACATCTACAGGGTCAGGGATTTGTGTTGGGCAAGTCTGTTTTAACCTGAGCTTAATGGTAAAGAAGCCATTGTGCCCACAAGGTCAAAGCCGAGATCGCTCCAGGATTCCGTTTGTTGAGAAGTTTACCATAATTTTTGAAATTTTGGAAAACTGGGAAATTCGAAGTGTTTTTGATCATTCATGAGGTCAGGGGAACGTGTAAACCAAATTTGAAGCGTAAATATCGATTTTGATGTTTTTTTAATTTTCAAAATTTTTCAAAATTTTCTGAAATTTCGAAAATTGAAAAAAATCGAAGTGGTTTACACATCTGCAGGGTCAGGGGTTTGTGTTGGGCAAGTTTGTTTTCATCTGAGCTTAATGGTGTAGAAGTCTTTGTGTCCACAAGGTCAGAACCGAGTTCAATCCATTATATCGCTTCGCTCATAATAATAATTTGAATGCAACAATAATGTTTTCTATAATACCCCAGAAGTTTTACTTTTTTGCAGTAATTTACGCAGAGAATTATTACATAAAATACCAAAACAGCTAAATAATCTCAACATAAAAGGGGTTTATTACTCTTTACATTTTGTATTACGTATTGGCAGTAGCTTCATAGCTGCAGTCACTTTATCTGTTGTTACAATAAACAAAAATCGTATGGAAACTGGCATGGGGGTTTATAAGCCAGTGCTCTCAATTTTACTCATTACTCGAATTTTTCATAAAGGGAGTAAGTGAGTATTGTACTTACTCGTACTCACACCTGCGAGTATGAGTAAGTAATGAGTAAGTAATTTTAAAAAGGTTGATGTTTAAGTAAGTAAAGAGTAAGTACGAACACTCATTCCCCGGTGTAATTTAAGTAATGAGTAAGTAAGACGAACTGCAAAGTATCAAAAAGTAAGTATTGAGTAAGTAAACTCTTCTTTACTGGAGTAACTACCATAGAAAAAATGTTCTCCGACAATATCCATGACTTATATATGGTTTATGGAGGCAGATAACACAGGCCATAGGCAAACAATGCCTTTAAATACTTGCGACGATGCAAATCGTTAAACTTGAGTCGTTGACTACACTACCAAAGATGGCAGTGACGTGGATTATATTTGAAAATGCGTAAGTATTACTTGAGTACTATGCAGACAAAAGTAAGTAAAGAGTAAGTAATATCAGCTTATTTTTGCGAATAAGTAAGTAAAGAGTAAGTATTACACTGCGACCCGAAATTTTGAGGGAATAAAGAGTAAGTCAGATAGCTACCATGAAGCCCCTGAGTAAGTAAAAAGTAAGTACTGGACATCATGAGAGGCAAAATTATGAGTAAAGAGTAAGTAAGGGTGTCTAACTGAGAGCACTGTTTATAACCCATCAGTAACAAAACTAAACTCATCCAATTTATGGTAGCATCATTAGCATAAATTTGGGTCAATCCGCTGTTTTCTAAATTACCTTAGGATGCCTGAAAGTTGGTTGATAAAAAATAAATTTCAGAATTGTTTTTAAAATAATTAAATGTCATGATAAATAAAGGCTAAACAGGGTGCGTTTAAATCGGTAATTAAACTATTTAAGCTGGTAAAATGTTGGTCAGCCAGCCTAGTTGTCCTTGTTAATATACATTATGCTGGGCAATTTTACTAAAATTATTAGAATTGGTCACAAAATATTGCTTTGAAGGCTTTGATGCTAGGACGCATTTCAACATTACATTTTAATTAATTGTATGTCTGACATGTGTTCATGAACGATTTACCCAAAGTTAGAATTTAATCGTGGTGGTTAAAAGATGATGACTGATCACACTAGCCACATTGTACTAAATATTCAAAGGCGTACACAATAAGCAAATGGTAGTTGATTCGAATTAACCATACAAATTCCAAGATGCAATATAGTAACTTGATTAGCATTGGTGTATTTCTTTTTTTTTAATTTTTTATGGTTTGTAATCTAAAATGGCATTATTTTTGGTTGACTTGGAGTTCAAGTAAACAAAAAGGAAATGTTAATAAAAAATGTTGTTTTAAAACACCAACAAATATTTGATTCTGTTTAGAAAAATACATATAATAATACATAAAAATGCTTATGACGCGACGGTGCAAATAAGATGTCCTTCCGTACTAGTTCAATAATGTAGAGTTAGACGTGTTGTAATACTTTAATCGTTTTTCTGTTATTGCTTTAACATGTAAATGAAAGCGAAATAGAAAATATTGAGAAATCACAGTTGAAGTATTGATACAAGTATCCAATATGTTTTCACTACGGATATCTGTAAAAGAGCACCTTTACAAATAAAAATGTTTAGTATGCTGAAAATATAACAAAGTATTACCAAGTAACAAAAATTATTGTTTATAGAAAAAGCCAGTGTGAGGAGGATTATCGGAAAATAATAAAAAATAAATATGGAGACCATAAAAACCAAACACGGAATTTATGACTGACTACATAAGAGGAACAAAAATGATTTGAAATACTCAGTGATAGAGACAGTCGTATAATTAATTCAATAAATCGATAAATTCATACTAATAGTTAATCAATTTCAATAACAATTAATACTGAATACTTACGGCACGATGAAACCAATAACCATAATATATTTTATTAGTTACCACATTTGGTTCAATATTGTAATGGTACGTTTAGTACACACGATTTTTAAATTCATATCGTTGATAATGATTTGAAAATTTTATCTTCCTAAATTCTCCCTGTTTAGTTAATACAACACGTTCTTTTAAAACGAGGAATCTGTAGCCACCTCGATTAGGTTCCAGTATTTTTAATATCCTTTTGGCACCTTACACCCCCGTCCTGTATAGTGTTTGAGTGTGAAACAATAAAAGTTGCATCGAAAGTAACACTCCAACAAAATCGAGGTTGCTGCTTATTCCTGTTTAAGAAACCTGCTCATCTGATTTAAATACATTACGCTGAAGATGTAGGTTATGCATTGCAAATTATCAGTTACTTATAATTTGCGGATCGTACTTCAATAATTTCTCGCCCCCTTACAATTTAGAGACAGGATTATATATAAGATATAACTATCGCACCATGGAAATATTATACTATACCCATAAATAACGCAATAAATTACTTACTTTAACGATACATTCTTACTAGTACTTACTTCCTGATTTTTTAAAATTAAATGTAGTATCATTGTCTGTTTTGATATTGGAGTCTGCTACAATACTTTCATTAGAGATGGAGAAACATTGTATAGTCTACTCAAAACAGCGGTGGTAACGATTTCATGTGTACCAGTAACTTACCTCACTGCTTATATAGATTTTCTGTAAACAAAGCAAGAAACAATGATAAACTGATCAAAACCAAACCTTAATTTGACTTTATGACTAAGTTTCGTATATCACAAAGCATTGACTAGCAAATTAGTTCATATGTCCTGTAACTGGTTAACATTATAGTGACTAGCTTTTCTTTCAAATCATCAATAATTCACGGATGTGAATACATATGGTACAAAAAAATAAACTGTTTATGATGTTATTTCTCTTACTAGTACCTAGTTCAACGTTGACCCCAAAGCGTTTCCATCTCTAATCATATCTCTTGTATATATAATGAGTTTTGTGTTAACTTTTCTTCTATATTTATAGTATGCTACTCCCTTGGTAGACTATATTTTTGAAAACACTTGAAGTAGTAATAAATTCTATAAACTGCGATCTGACCATTGACAGAGTATTTTAACATATTATTCAGTAGAATTTGTATGGACGTTGAACAAACAATTTATATTTTGTTACACGTTTTTATATCGTAATGCTGGAATAACATATGCCCCTAAAAACCTATTCTAATATGGAGAAAAAGAGCACTCCACGTAACTGATTATCATCGTGCTGTTCGTCGTATCTCTGTGTTGTTGTACAAACATTTAACCAGTAGTTCATACGCAAAGCATGCAACTACGTATGTATAAACTGACATTAAAACTGAGTGAATATTTTGTTTCAAGCTAATCCTTTTAGCTAGTACGTAGGGTAGCATAAATTATATAGCTTAATATGTTTATGTTTATATAATATTATATAACTAGAATAATTTTACAGCCTTTCTCAATTATCCTACCACATTCGAATGAAGCAAGAAATTTGTGCATGCATTTCCTAGTCTTGAGTCTTATCGACCATGACCCGAAGATGCTGTCTGTACAACTCTACTACTGTTGATGACATAAGAATCAACAAAATACGAGCAAATCTTGACGATTATTGTAGCATATCAGTCATCGGTTTAAAGATAACCCAGGGTTGAGTATGTTTTTACAAATGTTGTGCTTTCTGGCTGCGACCCGTTTCTGTAAAATCAAGACAGCAAAAGAGTTAAATAATAAAAATAAATGTGGAGACCATATAGATAAAACATGGAATTTATGACAAAAGAGTTCAAGAAAATTGTTCATTGAAAAGGGATAGGGCTACATTGGCAAGATTCCAGAAATACCACTCACTCATGATCCCACGGACAAATTTCAATTAGGTCTTCAGATACTAAGGTGACCATGGTTCCCATTTTCCCTTTCTCACTCACATGAACTGTAGTTGAAGATACTGACGTTGGATTATTCATTACTGGAGCTGGTAATGGTGTCGGTAGACTCAACTGTGGTTCTATTACATTTGTCGATGTTTTTTCAACCGAAGTACTGAGACTGACTGGCGGACTGACGGAAGTGGAAAGTTTGGTAGTAGTTTGAATTTCTTGTGCTTCAGTTCTCAGAGTACTACTCGTTGTACAAGGAATGGTCATACTGATGGTCGTTGAAGCCGGCGGAGTATTGGTCACTGCTACAGTGGAAGACGAGACGATGTTGACAGCTGGCTTAGCTCCAACAATAACTTGTTTTTCTTCACTTTTGGAGCGCTTAGGATTCATATCCGTTGTGACTGGGACCACTGGCACAGGCATAATTGATACCGGTGGGGCAGATGTGGAAAGTGGAAGTTTGGATGCCCCTGATCCTTTATCTACTAGTTTCTCCATGCTTTCCCAAGGGCACACGTCATCAAAACTGCCTTGTGATCTGTTTTAACAATAATTAAATTCCATGTTTTTAATTTACAATTCTCGCAACGTTACTGAACTCTCTAACACTGATATCTCAGAAAATACTGTAACAAACATTGATAGAGGTTGCAATTTGGAATCACATCATTCCCAGTTTAAGTTGAGAAATTCAAATATGTCATCATTATAAAGCTCTGCAAAACCCATTTAAAATAGCCACTGTTGCGTCGAAATTTAGTAAAGCAAAGTGTCATTCTTTCACAGGAAACTCACAAATACGTTGCACAATACAACATTATCACCATTATCATCAAAAGTAAGTATACCAAAACCAAGCGGAGGTTCAAAGATAGATAACTACACCAAAAAATACGGACCAATAAATAGACAATAAATGTTAGTATAGTAGTAAAAATTACAAAAAGAAATAATTTGGTTCTTAAGGTTAATGGAACAACAACCGTGGAAAATATTTAAGGGTATCCGAACCTAAATTAATATTGTGTAAAAAATATAAAAAGGAATGTATAACTCCATGAGCTTCCTTCCGCCGAAATCACGCACGACCTGGATTTTATCCAAAAACGGTCAGGACAGGCCCACAGGCCAAGAGTATTCAATCGGATCGAAGTTTACACTTTCGAGGGTCAAATTAATTACTATGGGGTCACGGGTAAAACTGACAATATCGGGGTGACCCGTGTAGGTCAAAGGGGACGACAAATGGTCTTGTGCGTAGAAACTCCCGGAGATACATGATAAACGAACAATTTGTGTAAATTTGAACGAAATCGGCCGAAAAACACGAGCTCCAGAGAGTCCCCCGTATTTTGACCTTGAGGTGACCCACAGCGTGACCTATGTCACGCAGGCCTCAAACTTCGATCCGATTGAATACTCTTGGCCTGTGGGCCTGTCCTGACCGTTTTTGGATAAAATCCAGGTCGTGCGTGATTTCGGCGGAAGGAAGCTCATATAGTTATACGAATGTTAAAGTTACATATCATATTATTTAAACAACTCTAATAAATTACGAACTGAGACAGATTTACAATTCCAACTTGTTCGTGAGTACTGGTTAGTTGAGTATGTTTACAATTATTATTCTTTACATGGGCAAATATTTAAGTAGATAAACTGTAAAACACTAATACATCGTACTGCATTACAGTAATGCTAACTGAAAGTGTGATAATATATGCATATATACTTTATTAATGTCAATAGGTTATTACTTGTAGTATATAATATATACTATATATTATGGTCACACTACATGATAAACTCGATATACAAAAAAATACAAAGAAATGCGTTGATGCACACAACAAATGGACGAAAATTAAAAAAAATCAGTTCTTACAATGCATTCATGACCGAGTCATTATCCTTTTTCTCATCCGGTATCAAATCTCCCCTATAGTCAATAAATGGCCCATTTTGACGTTGCGGTTTTACTCATTATTTTCTTAAATTAAAGTTGATAATCCATGGCATTTTTACATGCAATTCTTTTTCGCAAAAAGGAAATCGCGTTTTTGCTGACTTAAATCAATCATTATAACTTATTATTAAAAATGTAGTGAAAGAACAATAAATTATCGCATTCTTGCCTGTACGGACAGTCAGCCAATACGGAAACTCTATCCCCGTCTTGACTGGATGCAGAAAGAAGGTCACCCTTGTTACCACTTGTAATGAGAATCACATCATCAGCAGCTTTGACGACGTCGCCCACACCTGTGAAGGCACCTTGACTGCCTAAGCTGAAGCACGGTGGAGTTGTCGTTGAGCTCTTCTTTTTTCCTGGAGCAACAAAACTGAAGAACCTGAAACAGCCCAACATAATTCATTTTATGACATTTTCCTCAGCTGAGTTTACATCTTCAACAAATAGTAACCCGCTCCATTGCGGATCCTACCGTTTCTTTTGATTTAGCTGTAGGGCATTAGCAAGAAGTGACTTGTAATGTTCAGAACGAATGAAACGAGGATAACAGTCTTTCTTCAAAAGCATTGTATACACATGCTTGGCTGCAGGATCGAAAGTAAATCGGGATGGCGTGAGGTAGTTCATCTCCTTCTGGACTGCATCCATTGTTCTCATGTCTATGTTGATCTCACAAGGAGCACCAGGAGATAAAAATTCACTGTAAATACAAAAAAGTGTCATCAGGTGTTATCTCAGCCCTTTTATTAACATAATATTAATAATACGAAACCCCTGTACTTGTAAATTTGTTGCGCTTTTTGTCTGAGATTGAAGATTGCTCCGTAGCGAAGATCACGCACTGCGAGCCAAAACCTTATATTCTCATGGCAGTATTCTTTTTTAAGGTAGGTAGTGAATTCTCGCAATCCGGTGGGATCAAAGACGAGATCCTCCATAGATATAGCCCATTTTTTCACACGTCGTTCCGTAGGAATATCCACCCTGTAGTACATATCGTGACATATTCATCAATTTGCTATCTTGAGTTAAAGCTACGTCGAAAGCTTGTCTTTATAGATAAGCCCTTACAAAGGAGCATTGATGATCCAGTAGCAAGGGTCGTCAGACAACCAAGGGTTTGACGGTTGCCGTGGCACTAGGAAAGGATCATGCTCTACGTATGAATCGCAATGTGACGCTAGGCTTTCAAGGGCCTGTGAAACTACGAAAATATGGGAAGAGAAAGATCAATCAACTGATTCTGGATTTACAAGTATTTACAAATTTCATTGGTGACTTGCAGTGTATGTACAATAGCAGATAATGTTGGGTTCTACAGACAAACGAAGAGAAGTACTTATTAAAGCTATTTTTTATCCGGATTTTCAATTGACAACCGGAATAGGGTTAGACATCTAAAAAGCTCAAGAAATCTGATAAGACATACGTAAGTTTTGGATGCATAAGCAGCTGAAGACATAGGGTAGCCAAATGCATAAGGAGCAAAAGACATACTCCAAATGCATAAGCAGCTGAAGACATAGGGTAGCCAAATGCATAAGGAGCAAAAGACATACTCCAAATGCATAAGTAGCTAAAGACATACGGTAGCCAAATGCATAAGCAGTTATGGTTATGAGCACACGGCATCCAAATGCATAATCATCTAATCGCATACGATAGCCAAAGAAATGAATAAAGTGCAGCAGATATAATGAGGGCAGATTTTTGTGTCATGCATGAAAGTATTTTAGATACATACTCAATGTTAGTTGACATTACTTTTAAAGGCATTCCAAACCTTGTTTTTGCCTGCAATGTATGAAGAGGTTACAACACCATTCCTCCTCCCCTTTAGCCCTTAAACGGGGCCATAACAAAACTTATTCTCCCCCCCATTTTATAGATTTTTTTTTGTCTAAGCAAATGCTTTTCAAAATACTGGACTGTCTGAGAGGCGATTTGAATGTGACCTGGTCTCAACTTATTGGATGCTCCTACGGACTTAAATTTGGTGACAAACACGTGGGGCTCACTGAGACCTTTAATACTGGGTATTTTGGTAACAACTAAACTTTTAGTAAGAGTGATTGTGGGACTGACAAATTGAGGGTATAAGACAGAATGATTGTGGCTAAGACAATAAATGACTGCGAGTTTTAGACAAATAATTTATTGCCTTGTTTAAAAGCTTCCAGCTCTTGCTCCATTGCAATTAGCTAAAATAATAGTGTCCATATAACGTATGCTTCATGACGAAACTTATGCATATACTTGGCAGCAAACAAGCATACCATAGAAACGAAACATTGATTATATATTTCTCACCTTATGCATTTGGATACTGTATATCTTTACCTGTTTATGCATTTGACATTTGGCTACCGTATGTGGGTTTGTACTTTATTATGCATTTCGAGGCCGTAAATCTTTGATGATTATGCATTTAGATACCGGATGTCTTTGATGATTATGCATTTGGATACTGTATGCCTTGGGCTGCTGTGTTTTCCTACCGTATGTCTTGTATGCATTTCGAGGTTATGCATTTAGCTCCTTATACGGTTTGCTATGACACCCAATTTTAGGGAAGGCTTTGGAAAGGCACTTCAATGTTCTTATTGACAAGTAAGCCTAGTGGTGCAATTTGGAGAAAATATATTGTACAAATATGTGCTTCGTAAGACAGAAAAAATATATAAACCTTTTATACGAGTCCGTATACAAGATGTTCGAAGAAGATCAACTTCAGCTCGAAGATCCTCAATGAGATTCGTACGTCGGATTTGCTTCATACCCTCTTGAGCATGGAAATCAGCCATATGCATAGGAGGTGTTTCAATACAGCAAGTTGATCCTGGAGGTGGCCGGAGAACACGCCAAAAAGCCCGCTCTTGGCTGTCCGTCACCATTTTGTCAACCTTTTTGCGTTCTTTACTTATTCGAACCTAAAATTTTGTAAATTGGTTATCATATATTAGTTCTTTGCTCAAATAAAATTAGTACATGTTTCATACAGTATTGCAACAACTTACTTGCTCATCCGCTTGCATGGAAATAAAATCCCATTTCTGCGTTAGAGATTTGCGAAGATGGTTCAGAGCTTCTAGTTCATAGTCTTCAAGACCATGTTTCTGTTTATTTCGAAGTGTCCTCTTCGCCAGATATATTGCATAATCCACACTGTCAAGGCATGGAACTTGGGAAGGCCAGTAGTACGGTGTCTGCAAAGAAAAATTTATGTTTAGCAATCATTCATGTAGTAATCGAAAAATTGTCCTACTCGGGCTACTACTATGTTCCACACCAAGTTCTAATAAGTAAATACAAAAAGGACTAACTTGAAATCGGTATAAGGAAGAGTCGTCTTTCACAGATAAGTTGCGATTGTCCCCAACTGGGAAGAAGTAGCCATGTTGACAAAGAAGATTGGCTAAGTGAATAGCTTCAACTAAAAATGATATTCACAAAAGTTTACACACTTTGACCCTAATAACCCAGAAGTCAGAAATCGTCCAACGGAATTGATTTTCATAAAGCATAAACATTAAGCATAAAGATTATAACATATTTACAACAGCATGCTTCAAATTCAAGCGAGAAATTACCTGAATCTTCAATTACAAGCCTTTCCATGAGCCACTCAATGATGTCGTAGCCTGCGAAGGCAGCCGGAATGGAAGTAAGGAACATCTTTTGGCTTCGGACTGGAACCCCGTGCTCTGGATCTTGCATTTCTTTTATAAGGTTTTCCATCTAATCCGTAAAGATCCCAAAAATTAATGACAATAATCACTGTAAACACATTCCCGGATTTTTCGGATCGTTGAAGAGCTCAACACGTCAATCCCAAAGAGCTCACAACTTATGCCGGTTTTAGACTAGGACGAATCAGAATCAGAATTCGAATCAGAATCGGTTTTCGAGTTCACCAAACACGAAGAGAAATGAAAAACCTGATGTCGCAATTCGAATCAGAATAAGAATCAGTTTCAGATTTGCTGGTTCAGATTTTTATCCTTAAAGTCTAAATGAACATTAGAATTCTGACACGTATCAGATTCTTAAAATAATGAAAACGGTTTAGACTTCCCGAATCCGAATTGTACATTTTTGAAATACATTCTTGAAAGCGCGAATTACAATATGGGCGACAATAAAGTCTTGTCCGGATGAGATTCATTGATTATTGTTGAAGTTTAAAATTTAATGAAAACATCGATTTAAAATGTCTACCAGCCTGGACTTAATTGACTATATTCTTACGAAAATCCTACCGAGAATTTCCCATACAACTACACATCGATACGAGTGTCATGCCGGATTTAGACTAGGACGAATCAGAATCAGGTTTGCTTCAGGTTACACGCCAGAATTTGTATTTAGACTTAAGATTCAGAATTCGAATCAGAATAACCACAGCGGTTATTCTTTCCTATCTGGTATATAGGGTTTTAACATGGGATTTTTTCTGGTGTATTATATGGAATTTCCACTGGGACGCACCAGGAAAATATCTGGTACAAGTTGTGGAATTTGTATTAGGTGTATACCATGGTATCAATCGATTATACCAGTCATTTACTGAACCACAAAATGTCAATGTTAAAGGGCACGTCGGAAAGATTGGTCCTTTGGTTTGGGGCGGGGTTTTGGGCGGAAGGAAGAAGTACCAGGAATATACTTGGTATTCATTTTTCTGGAATTGGTGCAGACTGTGATCATTCCCGTAAAGAAAACCAGGTATATTTTCACTCCACCGAGAATATACTTGGTATTAATTTTTTTGAAACTGGTGCTGACAATTAGGATTCCCGTAAGGCAAACCAAGTATATTTTCAGTCCACCGAGAATATACTTGGTATCAATTAAAGGTAAACTGGTAGTAACAAAATGAAATGAAGTAAGTACAACCAAGTATATATTCTGACTCCACCGACAACATAACTGGTAGTACTTTTTTCTGAAACTGGTGCGGACAATAAGGAATCACCCAGGTTTAAACAAGTATATTTTGTGTTTTTGTGAAACAAACATGGTATTAATTGGACAAAAAACGTTTGGGTTGAATCAGCATTTGGGGAATTGGAAACCTAACCCGTTGTCAGAAGTTCAGGTTAGGTTAGTTCGAGTGGAAAGGCGCGCCATTGTCACCACGATGGCCCCTTCGGGTTTATTAATTTAATTAAACCTTTTGTTGATCAGTTTCTAGGAGTGTAAGGCGTAATGTAATTCCATACATCCACAAGACCTGAAATGACCGCATTTATAGACATAATATGATATCAACAAACGATTGTGGTGGGGTTCACCTAGTGCTACCGATACGCAGCGTTTTGGGTTCGCCCGAAGCCTTGATTGAATTAATTACCTGTATTGTTTTTTTTGATTGCTTAAGGCCCCTTTTTTTTCTGTGTCTTCCTGTCAACCCACAGTCAGACTAGTTTCAACATTTTGGGATCAAATCAAGTTTAAAATTTAGCATTCAAGTAATGCTTCTGCATTTTATTAAAAACAACAAAACAAAATCGAATTTCAGCAGTGGAGGTGACATTTGTCCTCCTAAGTACTGGTGTCCAACATAAATTGCTCTCGTTTACAATATTCGATTTAACCAAACATGTAATATCATACAGATTATGGTCAGAGCAGGTAACAATTAATTCCTCCATTGACCCCAAGTAGTCATTCTAAGTTACACGTTGTTCAATAACTTTAGATAGGCCTTAAACATCTGTAAATAGTGCAAAGATTTTGTTGACCTTACTTAAGCCCAGCGGTTCAAAGCATAAATGATATAGGTACACATAAATAAAACAGGTCACTTCAATAGCTCCTAATGGTCATTGTGATGTTATTTGAGATTCATTATAAAGTGTATATGGTGATGGGTCTACTAATAACCCACAAAGGTCAAATTAAGGTCATGGGAATTCTTATGACCCATCGGAAAATGAGGTAATGAAACTCCTTGTAGCCCACTGAGGTCAAATTAAGGTAATGGAATTTTTTGTAGCCCACTGTCAAACAGAGCTATGCAGTATTTTCAAATACAGTATTTTAAAATACGTATTTTGAGACCACAAAGTATTTTGTATTTTGTATTTCAAAGTTGGTAAGCAGTGAACAAGTATTTTGTACTTAGTATTTTGAGAGCCAGTAAGTACAAAAGTATTTGGTATTTACTTACTCTCAATGACATGTGAAATGTATTTCAAATAAAGTATTTGACTCCAAATACTTTTCGCTAGTATTATTTTTGATTTTGATATTGTATGCAGTTTGTATGATGTGCAATATCTGTGAAAAATTCATTTTAGCATTGGAATAACATACGTTGGAATGCATCCCTTTACTATATCAAACATGTTCAGGTTCCCTATACTATGTACATATCGTCGTTGAAGAGGCGAAATGGTCTACGCGCGCATGCTTTTGTACAGCACAGACCATTTTGCCTCTTCAACAACGATATTTAAGATACGCCGAAGACCGACTCGATTTAATTTTCAGATACTAACTCCTTTTTATAATAATTATTCCTAAAATGCATATAATTACTTATAAATAAAAATTTCATGTTAATCCACGTTACTTCATTAACAGTTATACCGACTTAAAATATAATTATAATGGACTGACCTATTCGGCAGCCGTTGAGCATTTTGTTAGTACCCATGCCTTATATGCAGTCTTTGAAGTGACTGTTTTAAAAGGTTTGTGTTCTAGAAACCAAAAAGGGTGAACAATATGTGGGTATTTTAAGGAAATTATTGTATTTAAAATACAGTATTTTGTATTTGAATATTTTAAATTACCTACCATGTATTGTATTTTTATTTGTATTTTAGCAATGTAACCTGAGGTATTTTACTTTGTATTTTGTATTTTCCATATTTTATTTCAGGTATTTTATTTTGTATTTTGTTATCGAAGACCAAGTATTTTGCATAGCTCTGCTGTCAAATTAAGGTAATGGAATTTTTTGTAGCCCACTGTCAAATTAAGGTAATGGAATTTTTTGTAGCCCACTGAAGTCAAATTAAGGTCATGGAATTTCTTGTGACCCACTGAGGTCAATTTGGGGTGATGGAACTTGTTTTAACTCACTGAGGTCAATTTGAGGCCATGAAACTTTTTATGACTCACTGAGGTCAATTTGAGGTCATGTTACTATCTGTGACTCAATACTGTAAGATCAATTTGAAATCATGTTGGTATTTGTGACTCAATACTGTAAGATCAATTTGAAATCATGTTGGTATTTGTGCCTCACTCAGGTCAATTTGAGGTCATGTATCTATGTGTGACTCACTCAGATCAATTTGAGGTCATGTTGCTATTTGTGACTCATTAAGGTCAATTTGAGGTCATGTTACTTTTGGGCACTTTTTCAAACTCAAAGTTTGTAAAGGTTATTACCCGTTGTCGTGGTGGTTTGTCTTATCGCAAGCAACGCCACGATGGATAATTTCTCCTTGAATTCTCTTTCAATAGTATTAATAATTAACAATTTCCATCTTACATCTCAAATTTGATAAATTCAGTAATAATTGCAAACCAACTTTTTCACGGCCATTTCTGCATCAGTGACAATAATTTCGTGGCGTTGCTTTTCGTCATTTCAAGAGTTTTCATCATTTTCAATAAACCAGTGGGATTTTTTCTGACAGCCATACTTGCAGTTTTGGTCCAAAGTTCAAATTCAGTTCCATTCACATCCCAAAAATTTTCGTGCCGTTCAGTCAAGTTCAGTTCCCTTTGTTTAAATCCTGTCCTAGTTCAGTTCAATTCACTGCGTATTTTCCAGTCGTTACGTTCAGTTCAGTTAATTCTTGCAGTATTTTTTCAAAGTTCAATTCAATTCATTATATACTTTTCGGCCGTTCAGTTCAGTTCCTTTTATCTGTCATTAGGAGCTTTGACTGAAGCAAGATTTTTTTACTAAATGACTGATGAACAACTGCTTTCAAAACTCCGGTGTTTTGAAAGCAGCATTGAATTTGAGCTTTCTGATAAACAATCAATGTAAAAAAACCAAGCGCTTCTAAATTAATAAATCATATAACTATGTTTACAATTATTGGGCTTTTTAATTCATGCAACTTCGGCCAAAATGTGCTGAATACTCGTTCTTGAATGTAAAAATCTGTTTACATGCAAGCAATTTGATTGATTTGTAATTTAATGTCATTGAAATGTATTATCAAAAACCTGGGTGCGATCTTTTAAGATTACAAAAAAAAATTTCATGCAATTTAGAGATATTTTGTATAATATTCGTTTTGTGTTCATGATTATATGAACTTATGTTCAAACCCTGACTCTTAAGTTCAATTCAGTTCAATTTGCGTCACTTGAACGTATGATGAACGTTCGTTCACATTCAAAATAAGTTCTTCTGAGTTCAATTCAAATTCATTCAATCAAAAGTTTGCATTTAGCTAGTTCGTTCAAGTTCATTCTAAAACAATAAGAATAAGGGCTAGTTCAGTTCAGTTCACCAATTTATGAACTGAACGGCTGCAAGTATGCTGACAGCATCTACCAGAAAACTTGCTTTCAACTTTTGAGGGCGCAAAAGCAACTTCTCTGTTTAAGCTTTTTAGCTATTAATTTTTAATACAACTAATAGCAGTTTGTGGAGGATTTTTTAAAAAATTTAAGCTTGATAGGAGTTTTGACAGAAAAAAGTTAAGACAAGGTTAATTTGATTCTTGAAAAGTGGGGGGACAGTAGTATAGCATGTCCGTCCCTGGCGTTTTTTGGGAGGGACTAGTCCCCCCTGTCCCTCCTTATTCCGGAGTGCCTGGTGACTATTCATCTTCATAATTTCAAGTGGAGCTGGAACTTCGTCCAGGAATTTTAATTTAAGTAAAATACCAGAATTAATTAACACTGGGTAATCCCTAATTATTCGTCAGTTTTGATATTTTACGACTTTTATGTAATCCACCAATGAGTTAACTACAATCCTTTTTCGAAGGATACTTTTTGGACAACAATATAAGATCATTTAAGTATTAACTATTGATGTAGCCAAAAACTTAATGTGACAAGAATGACCTCCCGGAATATGTCTAGATGCATTCATCATCTGGGGAAAATTGAGTACGTGCAAATTTACTAGCGGCAAAGTAGAAGATTTCCCTTAAGTACTACATGCCCAATGAGCCGCAATAACAATGTCCTAATCGCAATAACATAAATGGAATGGTCCCACTGCGCAAACAATTTTGTCCTCTGTCCCCGTCCGCACCAAATCCGGTATGGGTAAGGTATTGACCTCGGAGGTCACAGCTGGGTCATCGTGTCGCCAAATGGAACCAAACTTGACAGGCAACTTATCTGGGTTTAAACTAAAAGTTCTAGTCTATTTGCGGGCAATTCAAATGATTTTTAGGCATCATATCCGGTATGGGTAAGATATTCACCTCGGAGTAGTGGTCCCGATCTTTCAATTCTGAATCAAAAAAACTCGATTCGATTCGATTCAATTCAATTCTGATTCATGATTTTTCGATTCAATTCAAAACATGAATTGAATCATTTCATTCCATTCACTTCATGAATCAAATCACGAGAAATGCCTTGAATCGCGATTCAAATGATTCACGTGCAACTAATTTTTTTGCGAAACTCGCTAAAAAATTGCAGCGTTAGTACGCATCATAATGAAAAATTCGTACGTGCTTCTGGGAGACATTTTTGTTGGAAAACCGGCTTATAAATTATTTTATAATTAATAATTTATATACATTATTATACTAATTATTATTACATAATTTATTAGTGAATTATTACTGTTGCTACTGAGTTACTTGCATACTTTCTGCTTTGTCTGCTATGGCAAGGGACTATTTACAATTAGCTGTCCCGGGAACCAAAGTTTTAGTAGACCTGTTTTTTGCACTGGAAAGGACTTAATTGGACAATGAAGATACATTCCGGATGAAAGCCGATGTGCTTAAAGAACTGGATAATGCACAAATACATTACAAAAGATAAAAGCAAACTTATCAGCAAGATATGCAACTCGAGTTTGTAAATGTTATTGACAACTTTAGTGACAGTGAATTTGTTTGATCTTATTCTTCCGCTATTTTATGTAGTCAAAATAAAATCCTTAATTAAATTTTTTTACCGCCTTTTACTGGCTGAATGATTTGAATCGTCATTCGATTCAATTCAGCATGCAGAAATGAATCAAATTGAATCCTGTGAATCGAATCACACCTATAGCATTCAATTCATAAGTTGAATTGAATCAAAATGAATATTTTGAATTGAATTGAAACATTGGGACCACTACCTCGGAGATCACAGCTGGGTCATCGTGTCACAAACTGGAACCAAATTCGGCACACGTTTAATATATGTCTAATGAAAGCCCTAGGTCTAATCTGGGCCAGTTTCATCATCGTTTAGATTATGAAACCGGTATCGACGTTCGTTGACCTCTTGAGGTCAGTATCTTGGAAATCTGAGGTCATATCTCGCTGAAATGTTTTTTGCACGTTATTGCTAATTTTCACGGTTTGAATTTTTTGGTACCCCGTGAGCCCCCCCCCTCATTTTTCCCTAACTTTAACCCGGGATATCTCCGAATCCTTCATTACGATTTCTTTGGGTCAATTATCAAAAATGATCTACTCTTCAAGGTGCACCCTCCGGGAATTTTCTTATCGAGATCGAACAGGGGGCAAATTCTCGTAAGGATTGTGCGGTGTCCTTCAATTAAAAAATCTTATATTATATGGAGCTAAAATGTATGTTCATTTGAATGTTCATTTGAATTTTCGCGCCAAATCTACGAGCCAATAAGAAAGCTGCATCTAACTTAAAAATTAAAAAAAGAGCATATTGCTAAAAAAGCACACAAAAAAATAAAAACATCTGCGTAAATAAGTACAAAAAGTAAAAGAGCATATTGTAAAAAAGCACAAAAAATAAAAATGCATCTTCGTAAATAAGTGGCAGAAAGTAAAAGAGTATATTTAAAAAAAAAGCATAAAAAATAAAAAAGCATCAATAAAGTACAGAAAGTAAGAGTATAATATTGTAAAAAAGCCTCTTCGTAAAAAAGTACAAAAAGTAAAATGTAGAAAAAGCACAGACAATAAAAAAAGTATCGTCGTAAATAAGTACAAAAAGTAAAAGAGCATAATATGTTCGAAAAAATAACCGTCACATTTTGCTGATGCTCCTTTATTATTGGCAAATAAAAATAAACAGTGAATGAGAGCCAATCGGACCAGGGGTCGGATTTTTTTAAATCTCCTTGGAAGATCATTTCTGAATTACCGTGATGAATCAAATGTCCCTGCAGGGAGGCCCTCAACGATTTCAAAAATTCCTGCTGAAAATAAGGTCAACGATTTTCAAAATCTCCGTTGGCAAAAATAATTTCCCTATAAGACGTCAAATCCCTGTCAAATAAGGTCAACCAATCTACAAATCCCTGTTTGCCAAAGAAATTTCCCTCAAACACGCCAACAAGTTTGAAAATCCCTGCCATAAAAAAGATCAATGAATTCTAAAATCCCTGTTCGCAAAATAGAAACCCTTCCCTTTGAGATTTTCCCAGCCAGAAATATTTTTTCCCTGAGAAGAATCTTCCCGTCTTCCTTCAAATATGACCCCTGAATCAGACTATCCATCACGTTGTACTGATGCTCCTATCTTATTTGCACATAAAAAAATGAGAGCCAACTGATCCTTTCTTATTTTATTCGAATTGAAATGTATTCGAATCGGCACAATCAATCGGAAATCATAGGACTGGCAGTGAGCTTTATTGAACGTTGCCCATAAAGGTCATGCTGGCGAAATCCTTTTGAGATGCTACAGAGGAAAATTAGTCCGCAACTATAGATAGTGAGAGAGGTATACGTTATCGAAACTGCAGAAGTTGTACATTTTCATGTAAATAATCTTATTAGTTGTGTCAATCTTTTCATTGGGAATACTCACAATTGCCGGTATCCGTAGTTGGTGATTTGTTGTAAAATGTTGGTAAGTATATATAGTTTACATCACATAGCCCCGTTTAGAGGAACTTTGCAGAGCTACATCTGGAAGGAAAGTTAGAGTAAATATTGTCGCACTGAACATCAAGGTAAAATATTTGATGACAGAAATGAATTTACAACAATAATGGTTTTAAGGAAGTTTTATCCTATAAGTTTAATCATTTGTAAAAATGCATGCACCTCGATCTACGGATCAAACATGGGGCATGCACAGGGCCTTAGTGAGAAGTTTTCCAATGCGCTCAAACATGATCTTTCCACGTGTTTATGTAATTTTAACATTTTAAATGGCTTAAATCGTGCAGGTTTTAATGTGTTACAGCAAACCAAGATTTGAAACAAATTTCCCTGCGGAGCAGGGCTGTTTATCTGTGTAAATAAGTACAAAAAGTAAAAGAGCATATTGTCAAAAAGCACAAAAAAGCATCCTCTGTACTAATTTCAAAGAGTGGATAGCCTTCGTCTTGGTGTAATACGGATTTGAGATTCAAATTTACGCGCGCTAAATAAGTTATTAAAATTATTAAAAATTTCTTTTTTAAAATAAATTACTAAAGCATTATACAGTAGAAATGGCGGCGACATTGTCACGGGCAGCCATTCACCACCAAGACAGCTAAGGTTCTCAACGGATAGGATAATTCCCTTATCCTATCCGCATCATATCCCATCCGAATTTTTACCGATAAAACTGAAGCGTATCCGATCCTATTCGCTTCCATCGGATTAAAAATAATCTTATCCGAAGCTTATCCGTAAATTTTCGGATGACGTATTTATCCTATCCGAAGCCGTCGGATAAGAAAAAGAAGCTATCCGATTCTATCCGCGGATCTCCGATTCTATCCGCGGATCTCCGATCCTATCCGCGGATCTCCGATCCTATCTGCGGATACACGAATCAATTGTAGAAGTTGAAATTGATCCTAGAGTTTGGCTATTAGTTTTAAATACAATATACTGTTAGCTTATAACATATTGTAATGACAAGAAACCGTGCAAATATGTTTGCTTGGCAAAACATTTAATAATTATAAATAATTTAAGAATTGAGAGATTTTTGTTTTGAATATCAGATGTTCTCAAAAATTAACTTACTGCAAACCTTCAACAATTTGAAGCATATAAGAACAGGTAACTAGAATAAGCAGCTGAAATTCAAAATATGACTGAATTTCTGGTCATAACATAAATACTTGAATGCTTATATTCTTGAAGTTCGGTTTTAGGTTTGCTATAAAAGCTACACGAACTGAAAAATGTACGAACGTTTTGAGAAATTTCCGAACTAATGTCCTGTCGGTGATTGCAGCAGATAGCAATTATTAGAGTGGTGGTCATGTTTCAAAAAATCGTTTATCCGAGGGTATCCGTCGGATTATCCGTAAAACAAAAAGTCGCCATCCGATCCGTTCGGATATTTTATGTAGTAGTATCCGATCCTATCCTGGATTTTTTCGGATGGGAATGACATAACCGATCCGTTCGGATAAATATAGGATAGGATAATCTTCAGTTTTATCCTATCCGTATCCGTTCGGATATATCTGATCCGCTGAGAACCTTAACGACAGCCCACTCTTTCAAATTAGAAGAAAGAATAATTTTAATTAAATAAATTATTAAAGCATGATACAGTAGCAAGGGCGGCGACATTTTCGCGGTCAACCGTCCCGGGGTCTCGCGACGTGAGAACTTTGGGCTTTCTTAATAATTACTATTATTTAACGTAAGCTTTGCTGTGACGATTAAAAATTCTCAAGAACAAAGCTTGGATACAGTTGATATTTATCTATCGAAGTGAATGTTTTTACATGGTCAGCTGAGAAAACAAAAATAAATATTAAGATCATTGTAAATGACACTGCAGAAAGGTGAAGGAACCTACACAAGTAATTGTGTACATAAAGAAGTTGTGTAATATAGATTATAATCATACGAAATTGTATTTCAGAAGCAAACATCATTATTTAAAAAATATTCGATAAAAAAATCATTTCGGCAATAAAATTTTATTACAAGCGAATCAATCCGTTATACTATGTTGGTGTTGTTATTGGGAAATGGGAGTCATGTACCGACACAGGCGGTGGCTTGACCCGCTCAAAGAGAATCTTATATTCGCTATGGTTTTAACAGGAAGGGCGAAATGTTTCTTCCCCAAATTACACTAATTTCAAATGAGGGTGAATACACGTTTATGTTATAGGAAAGTAGGCATTTGGTTATCTAAACCGTTTTTACTCATGATCAACTCTACGTAGCATTTTTTTGAGCCACTTCTCAATACAGTGTAAAAGTATATGTTGACAAAACAGGATCAGGGGAAACTACAGGGTGATGGGAATGGTGTACTTATATACAGTTTATTGGTTGGAGCCCGAAATATTATAAACTTTGCAGAGCTACATATAGAAGGAAAGTTATAGTAAAAATTGTCGACACTGAGCATCAAGGCAAAATACTTGATGCCAGAAATGAAACATTTACAGCAAATATTGTTTTTAGGAAGTTTTAAGTCGTTCAATTTACTGATTTGTAAAAATGTATGCGGGACCAACTCCCAGCCGCGGTCAAGGGATCAAACATGGGACATGCACAGGGCCTTAGTGTGAAGTTCCCCAGTGCGCTTAACCATGATTTTTTCACTTGTTTATCGATTTTTAGCATTTTAATTTGCTTTTATCCTGCTATCTATTCAGACTATTATCATGCAGGTTTTAATATGTTACTACAAACCAAGACCGCCAAGACGTTCATTAGTAAAGTCCTGCTCCGCAGGGAAATTATAACAATCTTTGAAATTAGAAGAGAATAATTAATTTTTTATTCTCTTCTCATTGTCGCGCCCCTTGCTACTGTAAATGCGTTAACAATTTATTTTTTGCTTTAATAAAATAATTCTCTCTGCTAATTTGAAAGAGTGGGCCGTCTTGGTAGTGAATGGCTGCCCGTGACAATTTCGCCGCCCTTGCTACTGTATCATGCTTTAATAATTTCTTTTTTAATTATAAATTAATAGCTAAAAAAGCTTAAACAGAGAAGTTGCTTTTGCGCCCTCAAAAGTTGAAAACAAGTTTTCTGGTAGATGCTGTCAGAATAAATCCCACTGGTTTATTGAAAATAATGAAAACTCTTGAAATGACGAAAAGCAACGCCACGATGGATAATTTCTCCTTGAATACTCTTTCAATAGTATTATTAATTAACAATTTCCATCTTACATCTCAAATTTGATAGTAATAATTGCAAACCAACTTTTTCGCGGCTATTTCTGCATCAGTGACAATTATGTCGTGGCGTTGCTTTTCGTCATTTCAAGAGTTTTCATCATTTTCAATAAACCAGTGGGATTTATTCTGACAGCATCTACCAGAAAACTTGTTTTCAAATTTTGAGGGCGCAAAAGCAACTTCTCTGTTTAAGATTTTTTAGCTATTAATTTATTTCGTTCTTTTCGACTTGTGAAACTAGCCTTGCAGGAAGATTTCAGACAATAATGATTTTTGCCAGTGAAGTATATGCACGTAACTGTTGGCTAATTTTTGGAGATTTTGTTTGCTTGGACGAGAAACATTCAAACTTGGCTTATAAAAATTGATTATTTACTTGAATTTTAACCACAAAAGGGTTAAAACGTTTTGAACCATCCAGGGTGTTTCAATGCATGATAGCTACATCATTTTAATTTATGTCGGACATATGTTAATGGACCCCAAAGTAAATCTTATACTGTACTTACTCTCTTATCCGAAGTTATAATTTAATCTTGGTGGTTAAAAGTTAATGACTGATGATATTAGTCACACTTTACTAAATATTCAAAGGCGTACAAAAAAAGTTAATTTATTCGAATTTATTTACCATTCAAATTACAAGATGCAAGATTTGCTAACTTGTTTAGCATTGCAGTATTTCTTTTCTATCTTTTTTCTTTTTTGTACTCTAATATGGCATTACTTTTTGTTGACTTGGACAGGACTAACAATAAGTGGTATAACACTTGGTTACTGTAATTTAAACTTACCCAAGTAAACAAAAAATGAATGTTAAAAAAGAATAACGATTCATTGTTTTCTTGCATTCGTGCAAAAAATTCTTAACAATAAAAATAATTTTTTGCACGAATGAAAGGGGAAAAAATGAACCCGTATGTTTAACATGTCATGTACATAAGTGACCTGTAATCCAAATCAAGGATTCAACTAATATTTAAGGGGTGATCCCTTAAAGATCGCATCACCAAAATTTTACAGTAACATCCTAGTTATAAAAAGCGTCTCACAATAAGTTTTCATGCGTTTCTGATTAGCGGAACACCCTCAAATATTTTCCAATGTTAAATGAACGGTCACCATGCAACTTAAATTCGCCATTTGCCTCCAATTTTTGCTTATTTTTCCGAAGGGCTCTACGACTTCAAGTGTTACAGGAACACAAAAATTCATGGAGATTCACAATGATCTCCCATTGACTTTAAGCTTTTGATATCAGAAATACATCAATCTGTGCAGGAGATATCCAGGAAAGTCACTTTTTGAGGTATGGGTGAAAGCATAGAGGTTGCTTTTTTAAGGATTCTGGACAGACCTGGGCATAAACGCAGACATGGGCGCGTAATCTTTAAAAGCAACTTCTCAAATAAACGCAGACATGGGCGCGTAATCTTTAAAAGCAACTTCTCAAAAAAATAATTCTCTCTTCTAATTTGAAAGATTGGACGGTCTTGGTGGTGAATGGATGCCCGTGATAATGTCGCCGCAACATTGCTAGTGTTTAAAGCTTTAATAATTTATTTTTAAAAAGAAAAAAAAAATTTAATAATACATTTAGCACGCGTAAATTTGAATATCAAATCCGTATTACACCAAGACGAAGACTGTCTACTATTTGAAATTAGTAGAGAGGATGCTTTTTTATTTTTTGTGCTTTTTTACAATAATGCTCTTTTATTTTTTTACTTATTTACGCAGATGTTTTTATATTTTTTGTGCTTAATAATCCGATCGTTTACTTTTTGTACTAATTTTATAATTTAGATTAAATTTAGATGCAGCTTTTTTATTGGCTCGTAGATTTGGCGCGAAAATTCAAAATTACTTTCTCAGTCCATATTATCCTCCCTTCTAAGTTGAAAGAGTTGATAGTGACCGTGATGGTAAGAATCAAATTTTCGCGCGCGCTAGATGCATCGAATGTCGACGACCATAGCGTTGTGCAGCTAGCTATTGCATACAACTATTTACTGCCTTCGCTATTTACATTTGCCTTTCTGAGCCAGCAAATACTGGCTGTGCAGTGCTCGTATAAGATAATTTCATTAGATTGTAGAAATAAAAAATTGGATTCCAAAATTTATACCTGTTGAGTTCGGATCCTTTTGAACCTAGTTGGCAATGACTTTCTATGCTTCAAGTTTAGCTGCTGTATTTTTAAAATTTTTGTTCTTTTTTTCAAACAACAACGGCCATTTTCGGATTTCCTCCAATAAATCTAATTCTAGTTGTAATGAATGCGGAATTTGTTACATTTTAATAATTAAATATTTGTATGAACTGAAACTATGAAAGAGTAGATATGAGAGCGGTATGAAATGTTCCAGAACACAATGGCAGACAAAGACAATTATTGTGTGCAAAAAGTTTTCTCTGATCATTGTAATTCAATGATTTACACCGTACTCTATGGGGTTGTCAGAATTCTTAAATCTGAAAAGTTGACTCCGAGTCAACTCTTCAGAATCTTAAGAATTCCATGATTCTGATTCTGATTCTGAAAACTCTAAAAGGTGAATTCTGATTCTGATTCGAAATCTGAATCTGATTCCGAATCTTATCAAAAAGTATAAATGCCTTTAAGAATTTAAAAATTTCAGATTCTTAAGATTTTCAGAATTCAGATTCTGATTCGAATTCTGAATCTTAAGTCTAAATACAAATTCTGACGTGTAACCTGAAGCAAACCTGATTCTGATTCTGATTCATCCTAGTCTAAATCCGGCATTACACTCAGATTTGTCAAAAAAGTTTTACCTTCTGGTAAGAGGAAGGCCTCTTGAAAATCACTTCCTGGTGAAGAGGATCTGGGGAACTCGCATTTTTGTGCGACAACAACTCCATCCTACCATGAGCGTTTACGTGGTCTTTGTGGAGCTGAGCCGGTGGGTTCTAAATTATCCCGAGAAAATAATTATTATCCCTCGTCCGACAAGCGTAACCTCCATAAAATCAAGTGTATAGTGCGCATATCGTAAACCCATAAACACATATAAATAAACAAACGATTTCCGGAAGTTAGACCATCATATCCCCATTACCTCCAGCCAAAATAATATCCAACCACACACCACACATGTACACACGCTTTACTAAGTAAATAGTCTGAAAGCCCCTCAATTACATTTAGCTCCTTCCATCCATCATCCTTCTTCGCTCTTGAGAGGTCATCTGATAGCACCAACACCAGTCTCTCCAAAATAGTCACCCCAAAGCACCTCTCCAATGACCAAAACCAACGAATAACAACAGAAACCCTGAGAACGCTCCTGCCGTCTCACATTGATCTCCTTTCTCCAGTCATATTCCTTCCATGTCACACAAAAACACTTTCGGGCAGACCAACGACAAATTAAAATACTGGATCCGAATTACTTCCGATCCGAATCACTTCCAATCCACGGAACCGTTTAACACCCCATTCTTCCCTTTACTTCATCCAGAGTTGGAGCACATTCTGAAACAACCAACATAATCCCATCATTACATAAACCCCTATGATGTATTCCCATATTAAATACTGATTGTAACAAAATATTAATTCCTCCCTCTATTGTCCGAGTGAAGGAAAAAAAATTACAATTAAAAACAAAAATACCTCTGGCAGCTTGCCACTGTCCGTATTCTGTAAATATGTATCGGGAGATACGCAGCTCCTCTTGATCAACTACCAAAGTGCATTCGTCCCAATGGTTTTTCTTCGTTTACCCTTCCACCAACTATAATGTCCACACTCGGTCCGATATATGTACCCATGTCAGAGGAATGTTCCCTGTCTCACTCCCGAATTCAAGTCCGACGGGCTCCGCTCAAAATTCGGGCATTACCGGAATTACCTCCGCGCAAGACCAACCCAGTAGAAGGGCTGTTTATTGTTAGTCCTCTGTATAGAGACGGCTCCTGAAGACAAGACTAAAAGCACATTAAGACGGCGTATGTACATGACTGTATAACCACTATTATTACTCCTCTACTTTTTTACTCCTCGCCTCTTTTCTACAGTCTTCCCATTTCATTTCCCTCATCCCGAACTGACTCATACCCCCAATTCAATTCCCCCAGTTTGTAGAAAATTCTTTTCTAGATTTTATAAAATTTATTTCATTCATTTAGGTTAATAATTGACCCCACAGGGGGCAGATTCCTAAAGTAATGTGGGAAACAAAATTTGCGATTCATTATTCCCGCACAAATATTTCCCTAAATTTTATTTCCCGCTTATTTTTACCAAATTCCATGGAATTTCTAATGAGCTCAAGTTTACTGGTCATTTGGGCTGGGCCATGGGGAAAAAGGGGTAAATTTAGGAAAGGAGGACTTTGGGTCCTGGGACAAAATTTCTGAGATTTTTTTTTATGGGCATGCCCACGCCCACAAGGACCAATGCAATGACATATAGCTCATTATATATCCAGTGAAATGCAGGGAAAAGTGATAGCGTTTGAAAAAAACGTTTAATATAAAAATTTGAATTTTTTAAGTTAAGTTTAAGAAGAGAGAAAGCTTATGGTTAACGCCACCCTGGATGTGTTTTTCTTTCCATTAAAATAGTACACAAATGTCAGAAACTACTCCAAGACTCCTACTCCAGCCCATACAGTCTCAATAGCCTCAACCTCAACTGACTCACGATGAGCACGTACCCTTGAAGTGTGCATATAAAGCAATAAGCAGTGCATTGCTTGCGTACAGTTTTAGCTTTTAGTGCTCTACGGAGTTACAGTATGTATTCTAGTGTAAAAAGTTGAAACATATGCCAGAGCCGTTCCATTGCATTGTATGCGGTATGCGTTGCAAGCTGCAAGCTAAACTTCGAATACGTTGGTCGTACGCAGTGTTTAATAATGTTCAACTGATCTGGAGAAATGACAAAATTGAGTTGTAGTAAGAAAAATAGTCTGGACACATTTTTGATTCTTTAAATAGACCAACCTTAGATGACGCAGATTATTTTAAAGTTGATCAAAATGTATTTACGGACCATTTTGCCTCTCAGACTACAATACAATGGGCGGCATTTATTTTTTACTCGGGTTAGCCTGTAAAAATGACTTTATTCGGTAGTTATAAGACTTTCTAATTTCTTTTTCATTCATTACCTTCACTTAACGAGTCTTTTTACCAATTAAATAATAAGTACCAAATTGAATGGAAATTGCGGAACTGGGTTTCCATGTTTGAACAAGTAAATCTCACTTTTATTTCTTTATTTATTACAGAAAAGTCTCAGTAAGGACCAATAATAATTTCACTACGCATTTTTAATGATCTACAGAAAGTTGAGAGTTGCGGTGCTTGAGGTGTTTAAATTGTTTAAATAGTAACAAAAAATCGTTCTTTCTTCTTAATAATGTTACTAATTCTAGTATCCTCATCCCTAAGAGCTTGTCTCACTGTGGCTAGAAAAGAAACATCGTGCTGTAATTTGTCACTGTCGAAAGAATTCGTAGACGTCGAGGGCAGCGGCTCACTAACAGGAGCATTAATTTTCGGACTTTCCTTAATGGCTACAAAAAATAAATTGTTGGTGACAACTAGTGAATAAGATGGCAGTAATGGATGAATAAGGTGGGGAGTAAATAATGACAATCATTTAAAGGGGTTTAAGTAAAGAAAAATTAAAACTTCTCGTTTTCGTGAATGGGGTCGTAAATCTGTTAGGTCGAAAGTTACTGACAAGATAATAATATTTTATTTACGTCTGTGTTGTGAAATTACAACTGTTCTAGGTCGCGGCGAGTGACAATCGGATATGTCGGAGGACTCTGACTTGACTGGAGATTTAATTCTCTCCAAAGATTTCCACTTGGATGCAGCACAAACTGTGAGATCGATCGGGGACTCGTATACAAGTGGTTTCGATTCTTCCAAACTTTCTTCCGACCTTTGCATGAGCAATGCAGCCTGACCTTTTCTCCTTTCAAGTTTTTTCCTCTCTTTCTCCGCCTCAGCAACTCTGTCGAGTCGTTCGATTTCTTTCACAATTATCTCCTGACGCTTCTTATACTCTTCTTGCTAAATTATTATTTTAGCCAAGCCATTATTAGCCAGCAATTATGCATTTTTTTTTGAAAAATGAAGACGGCAGTACCTTTATTTTCTCCAGATTTTGTTCTTTCTCGTATTCTTCTACCATGCGTTTCTGGTCCTCTTCAACTTTTTTCTGCATTTTGGCTTCCTGTTCCTCCTGCCTGGCAGCCTTTTCTTGCTCCAAACGTTTCTTCTCTTCTATCTGCTTGGCTAGTTCAGATTTATATCGAAGTCTCACCTTTTCTTCATTCGGACGTTGACTGGAAGTCTGGTCACATGAGATAGGAGTATAATCTTTCCGAATAGAGAAACCACATATTTTAAGAAAAAACAAATCTGTACGCGCAGATTTACCTGTGAAACATGTGGCAAGGGAGTCGCTCTGAAGTCTTCGGTTGTTCGGTCAATGTAAGCTTCATTATTGTCATAAAATTGGTCTATATTATCTGTTGAATCCGCTGCTAAATCATTCCCTTTTTGTGTTTCCTCTGCATTTGAATTTTTTTTAAGTTCCTTTTGAGAAAATTCCTGTTCATCCGATTGCTTTGTTGAATCTGGCACTACTGCATTCGGGATTTCTTTCTCTTGAATTTGATGGTCACAATCTTGACTAGGAGTACCAAATTGAGAATTTTCAATCGCCGGAGATGCCTGATTGGATTGTGACTCATCAGTAGGAGGAGTTGGAGGTGGGGGCAGATTCCGAAGATTAAGTGAAAAATTGTTTGAGCTTAGCCAAGGAGTCCAAATATTTTGCTGATGGGGTTGTTGTGCCGAATGAACCTGTGTATTATTATTGGGCTGATGGTGCTGAATTTGGGAAATATGTACTGATTGCATTGTAGTAGATTGTTGTGTGTTGCTTGTGGGCGCTTGTATAGATTGGCAATTATAACTATTCTGCTGTTGAGGATTAGGAGGCGTTGGTTTGGGGATTTCATTGGTTGCTCCGGACACTTGGTGCCTGGAAAGAGACTGAGAAGAGGCTGGATTTTGCGTGGGATTAGGGTTATATGTGTGACCAGGATACATTGGAAGGTTCTGAATTTGCAAAGAGCCTTGGTTCAATTGATTCAGTATATCTTGTGAAACAATATAATAATTGCCATCTAAGTTGGCAATATTTGCAGGATTCTGCGAATATACGATTTGTGAGGGTTGATAATCAATCGGACAAGAGCTATCTGAATTGGTTAGAACTTCGGACTGGGATGGATTTCCGTGCTGTATCTGATCTGTTGTGGTTTCGATATGTGCTACTTCATCCTCACACATCCCGGTCGATACATTTTGATCACTTCTTGTTTCAGAGTGTGAGTTAATGTACAAAGGATTATTTCGAATCGGATCGAACCATGGGGGAAGGAACCCGGTGTTGCGAAAAGCTTCTAAAGAGACACTTTGATTGAGTTGACGTGGAGTCTCTGGATCTTTACTGTTTTTTGGTGCTGCCACTTTTGAAAAAATAAATAAAGTTGTAACAAATATGATAGTAATTACGTTCCTCAATAATCATACATGATATTAGCATGGTCTATTTTTCGTTCATCGACGTGAATATTCGACTGTATATTTGTTTTCTATATGAGGTACATGTGAGCAAAGAGGGGTTTAATTTTAACCGTGAACGGTTTCTTAGTGGTAGATGTAACAAAAACATGCGCGATATTTGCAAATCTAGATTTAGATTTACATTTAGAGAGCATGCCAAAATGTCTTTGACGAACATGCCTGGTCTGGAGTTATTCTTTTGATTCATTCTTTTCTCCTCAATTTGTCGATCTAAGTCTCGTTTGTAAGCTGCTTGTGCTTCACGAATGGCACGCTGGCTTTTCTGGCATTTACTGTAGGGCCACGGCGTGGGATCATTATCACCTCCTGCGCCCCGATCGTTTCGAAAGTCATTATTTTTGCCATTGTGCGTTTGAAATTTATCAGCTCTATTCTGTGATATGGGTTGCTGCGGCTGCTGGTAAAATTGTTGTTGGAGCTGTCTCTGCTGGTTTTGGAATTCTTGCTGTTTCCATCCTTGAGCACAGTTTCCTGCGGGAGACTTCTCTGCTTTTACAGCATTTCTGTGACTGAAACTATTTGAGGCTGCTAACTTAATACAGGGTTTTGCAATTGATCTGAAAAATGCATCAAATATCCTATGTAAAACCTGGCCCAACAACAATTACAAGATTTTTAAATAATGAGAGTTACATGTAGTATTCCACACATACGCGTATTTTACCACTTCTATTTTAAAATGAAGTCTTGGTAAAGCTTCATTTTTGTTGGATTTGAATAGTTTTTAAAGCATCGCATTGAAAAGGTTTAACGGAAAAGCTTATGATTAAAGATGGTACTCTAAATTTTAAAAGTTTCTGTGGGTAGTCAAACTCGGTGGTATGCTCCTTACAAGTTATTGTTTTGAGCGAACTCAACTCAAGAATGTGTATTTGACACAGAACCATTCGTAGATCTAAATTAAACCCACCCAATTCTTGGAAGTTTTTAAATGCGGCGTTGACGCTGGACCTGAATCCAGCTGCCACTTTGCTTCATTAACATTTTACCTATTTTCCTTGAATCCCGGTAGGATAGAGATGGTCTCATTCCTAGAAAAGCTATCAGCCATCATATCCTTTAATCTTTCCCTGTCTGCTCCTAGTTGCCTTGTCTGTGGACCGCGCGGGTCACATTGATCTTGAGCCTTGCCTTTCTTCCAGCTTGAAGCGTCGATTACCATTGGGAGGCCGCCTAAATTTTCTGTAAATGCTTGTGATTGTACTTGATTAGAATGTCTTGAAGAAGGTGACTGTGACACGGTATTTGGGTAACTGTTACTGGTGTATGTTGAATGTGAAGATGATGGGTGTGTCCGTCGTGGGGTCCGCTCCATATCCATGAAAAACTGTAGATGTTGTACAAGTCCGTTAAAAGCAAGTTCAACAATTGGTATTATTAAAATTGACAATAGAGAGCGCCACGTTCACTCTCAAAATGTCATTCATGCTTACTTAACACTCAATGGAAACGTCAACTGTTTTTTTTCGATCATCGTGTTTGTTCCATGGCAAATGTTGCGCCCCGTGCTGGCTTTATATTAAACTTCCACTTGCATTGTTACTCCTTCAATTTGTTTTAAACCACTTATAACAATTCGAGTACACACAAGCTAAACAAAATTTCTAGGGAATTCTGAAAATTAATGTTCTCCATATTACAGAAAAAAAACAAAAAAATAAGCAATATTAAAACTTACTGCATTCCATTTACCATACCACCACCGGTAATTTTCTCCTTGCAACAACATTTATCCAAATTGTCGTTGTAAATAAAGAGCACCTATCTTACAGCGGCTGCTACTTTAACGAATTTAGTAGAACGTATTTCTTGTATTTATCTTCTCCAATGGGAATGTACCATGTACCAAGTTCTTAATTTCATGGTCATATTATACACCCTAAAAGATTTTCTCTGAAATCCAGGAAATATTAAATTATTTTTCCATTTAGCCTATTTTCGTCATCGTAATAGTCCCCCATAACATTACGCATGTAAATTGTTTTCTTTTCAAGGATCCTATAAAAAGAATCCTCTCCTTAAAACAAAACTCCAGTATTTTAATCTGTTTTATTTTAATACGAGTCTAGGTCATGATCCTCTCATAGTCTCTTTTTCCTCGAAAAATAAAAACAAAAATAACCTTCCCAATGAGTCAGGGGACGATATTCAGGACAAGACTGTTCCACCCTGCCTGCAGAGCTGCATGGAAACAAGAGTTGTCTGGGCACCGGTACTAGTGTGAAGCGGGGCTATACATAAACATAGCGTTCCGCCCTTGGGCTGCGAGATTAGGCAGAGTGGCGACGCTCGATTTATAACCCGTGCTACTGGCGAGTGTTCCGGGCGTAGTGGAGCCTCCGCGGGAGGTACGTTCAGAGCATGGGATAGGACAGCATGCTAGGAGTAGTTGTGCGGAGTGGACGTGTTGTAAGCGCGTTTGGAGGAGACTGATTTGATCTAAAAGGTAAATGAACATAGGCAAGGAAGGAAGCCAAAAGCTATAAGCCTTGCTTGCTCCCCTCAGCTCAACAGTCGCGTCAGTAACGTACCGCCATTCGTGTGAAGTAATTGTGGAAAGTAAAGAGAAGAAATATAGCTCCATATTCATAAGTGGTGAAATAAGTAAAATTGCGGACTTTGAGAAGGACCGAAGAGAAGGGAAGAAGGGTTGGAAGAGAGATCGGAGAAGACACACCTAATTCTAAGGGAATAGATAAGAAAGAAAAGGGAAGAAGTTGAAGAGACAAGATCCCCTCGAAATTGAAGAAGACCTGAGTGAATTTGAGAAGCGAAGCCGGAATTATTAAAAAAAAAACGAGGGAAGAAATATATACATACGAAGGTAAAACACTCTACTTGGACTCTCACTACTAAAAAGTCCTACTACTGCTACTAAAAACTGACAAATCTGACCGGTGGAAGGAGGTTCCTGGGGGGATTGAGCAAGTTTCCAAGAGCCATTGTTGAAATCGATTGTTGAGAGCACTTTTGTAGAGGCTTTGTTGGAGAGGGAGAGGGAGAGAGAGAGAGGGAGAGAGTCCCGGAGAGTTGCGTTTAAAAATTGTCTCCGGCGGAGTATAATTTTGATAAAAGTTAGACGTAAGAGATGGGGGGTGATTGGGAGTTGAAAGTTGCGACACGGACCGGAATTCAGAAATCCATGGAAGACATCCGGAGAACTGTCTTTTCCGAGATAGATAAGTTTGATTGTACGACGAGAATGGGAATTGAGAGAGAATTGAAAGGGCACTTGTGCAGCCGGAGCCTTCCGTGCCAGCCTGATTTGTATATTCTAGAAGCTATATTTTAATATGGAGCATCTCATACTATTTGTGATTTAAAGAAACTTTAATTCAGCGAAATTGATATGAGTGTTATTGTGACTTCGCAGCGATTCTCTAAATCCAAACACAAGTACCACCGTACCTTAGAAGTCCGACAGAAAGTATTGTCAAAGTTCACACGAAATTATGGCAAGTAAAATGGAAATGAGTTTGGACGAAATTATCACATCCACCAAACGAACTCGTGGAGGAGGAAGAGGTCGAGGGGGAAGGAGCACTAGAGCTGGTGGACGCGGCGGACGGGGTGCGGGAGCGGGAGTCCGAACGGCGGGTGGTCGACCTAGTGGAGGGAGCCGAAGAGGAGTTGGAGCAGGAGCACAGCAGCGTTTTCGAACGAGGCCTCGTGTAAGTGTTTGGTTTGAGATTTTTCTTGAGAGATTTGTGGCGAGGATTTTTGGTGGGATTGTATGGACAGTTGTAAATATTATGGAACTTTGAAATCTTTTACAGCCCAGTGGAAATGCTGATGGAGTATGGACTCATGATAAATTCCAAGACAGTAATGTTGGAGGAATACGCAAAGCTGGCATCAGAGCTGTTGGAGGAGGAGGTGGTGGTGGTGGTGGGTCTGCAAAGATAACAATTAGTAACTTACACTATGGGGTGTCCGATGCAGATATTATAGTGAGTGGGATTTTTTAAGAGTCAGTGTCTGTGTTTGAATGAGTTAATTATAATGTATTTGAATGAGTTAATTGTAACGATGACGTTTCTGTTTTCAAGGAATTATTTGGAGAAGTGGGTAACATCCGGTATGCATCTGTACATTACGATCGTTCTGGACGATCCATGGGAAAGGCTGATGTTACTTTTGAAAGGAGAGTTGATGCTCAAGCAGCTATCCAGCAGTACGATGGCGTACCGCTTGATGGTAAACAAAAAGATTTTATACAGTGCTTGCAGTTTTGAATATTTGCATTTTTCTAATTCAAGAAATGTCATTTGGGTAGCTCGGGTTTAGTCCTGAAGCTGCATAAATGAATTATCACAGTGAATGTTGACAGTTTATACTACCATGATAAATGCCAATCGTGTGTATTCTAACTTCTTGAACTGTCACTGAACCATTGCTCACTAAGTGGCTTTAGAAGAAGTGCAAAAGCAAGACTAGAGGGGGATTAATATTTTACTGTCTGCTGTTGTTGCATGCATGGATCGTATGTACACGTATTGTTTAGTTTCTGTTTGGCCATAATCCTATGAAAGAATAGGGTTTTTGTGGGGATAATGCACTATTTAATTCAGTTTTAAATCACGAATGAGATTGAATTGACGTATTTGAAACTTTTCTGCTTATAAGTAATAATTCAGGTACCCGTTTGACGTCGGTACGCAATGTTCGCATTAATTTGATAAATGATAATATTGTCAGGTCGACCTATGGCTATATCATGGGCTAACTCTGCTGTCGCTACACAGCAAGTATCTCCTCGAGGCAGTGGTTTACGGCAAATACAAGGAAAGCGTATAAACCGTACCAGTGGAGGTGGAGGTGGAGGTGGTGGATTCAGAGGAGGACGTGGCGGCCGGGGTCGAGGTGGCGGTCGAGGTGGTAGACCTGGTGGGTCTACTAAGGCACCCACAGCGGAAGAATTGGATGCCGAATTGGACGCATACGTCAGTCAAAACCAGAAATAAATTCTTATAAGTTAACTGGAGTTTACATGCACTGGAATTATATTGAATCCTTTAAAATATAAATCGTTTATGTTCAAACTCGAGGTTACAATGATTTTCGGTCTTGAGACGAATTATTACAGTGTGTAACTGTATTACAAAATGATTGTAATGCTACATGCGATTATATTACAACTCCTCCATAAGTTACTGTTACTACTTAGGACCTAAACTTTTACATTACACTACACACACCAACATTTTTTGGTCTTGAACAGACTGCGTGAAAGCGAAATAGAGAAGAAATTAGAAAGCTAATTAGCCTAATGTTTTCATGGTTTTGTTATGTTTTTCAAACATTATTTGTTTTCGTATAATACTTTTGTTGTGTGATTTTCACTACTGTGACGCCAAGTCATTACAATGTGTAATAATTAATGTTGATTATTCTATATAGTCAAGTTTGTATAATTATGTACACGTACGAATAATCTGGCAATGAATTCTGAATCGTCTTCTGGTGACTCATCACTGGTGGGTGTGAATTAATATATTATCCCGTGACCTTGCTGTTCACCTTGACTTGGACGTACTTAATTTTTCTTTAGATTGTTTGTTCTCAGATCTTGTATAGACCTTCTAGATTTAACAGTTGTATTGTTCATTTTAAAAAAATGAATTTGAGGTGTCACATGATGACTATCTTATGTTAGCAGTAAATAGTCATGAAATGCTTTGGACTCCCAAGGTATTTTAAGTTCTAGAATGATGGATGCCTACCTATTTTATTTACTAAATCCTCAGCTACATGCTATTCTGTTAGGGTTAGATAATGTACTAATAAATATTGATTATTTTTTAATTCCGTTGCTTAGTCTATATATTTATTTGTTACAGTAAAATCCTCAATAGTCTATACATTGCCCCCAACAATTTTAACGACTATCCCTGGTATTGCCATCTGCACCTAGTTAACTTTCGTGAGCTTCTTTCTGTAGGAAGTCCCAACCAATAACCTTTATGTATTTTTATTTATTTAAAGCAGACATCCAAGCCAAAGGTTATTACAAATCCAAGTTCTTCCTCAAAAACTTTTTGAAACACGGGATCAATTCCAAAGCGTTGAAGTAAATGAAACCATTTTATATGAATCATTAGTGTTATGCACAAGTGTTTCCTAATTCTAGAAATTAACCATAAAAAAACGCACTTACAAGAAAGCATTGACTATTTTATTATTGACTCCATTGTTTCACTAAAAGTTACTTGGCAATTTCGTTGCTCCCAAATGTTGAACTATTTAGTATCACACAGGGAAGCTACACCACGAATCGTCCAGTGATCAGGAGGTTTCAAACTTTTCAGCCAGATTGGAGCAATAAAATTTAAAAGGGTCCTTCCAGGCTTCTTGTAAACAGGGCACTATAAAATAAAAGCATGTTGTGTGACATCAACCAAATCACAACATGGTAGTTGTGCTAAGATAATAGGCTTGTCATAACCATGACAACCTACTGACAAAATAGATTCAAACATACCTCATAAAGGGAACAATCTTTAGGTTTAATATTGTCGGTTGCATAGATATGAACAACTGGTAACGGAGCGAAAAGCACTTTTGGTTGAGATTCAATTAACCGAACTTGGTTTTTATCCCAGCCAGCTCCATCAAGGAAGAGTCCGTAAATATAAACTCCCTCCGCTGGTGCTGCTGAACCAACTTCTTCCTTCGTTTGCTTTAAAACTTCATTATGCATTGCTACCTGATCCAATGCCCATCCTTTATGTGCCCTGGTAACCTCTTGCTTCATCGCAGTTAAAAAGCCCTGAGCATTAAAGAAACCCGTCATCCAAAACAAATTCGGCCTTCCCTTATTGAGCCATTTAGAGAACTGGATATTTCTCTCCAGTAACTCCGTAAACCAGAAACCGATAGATTGGGACTGCCATGAGTATCGTAACCAAAACCCAGGCACTTTTGCATCATACATGCAATCTAATGCGTCTCGGAGGCTCTGAAAAGATACAGAGAATGTGAGTAAAGAACTTCGAAGACACTCACTAATTTACCAACAACTTTAGCTTTTTTCGTGGACCTATTAATTACCAGAATTTTAGGCATTTTTGTTAGAAATAACAAATAAGCCTTCGCAATTAGTTAAACTAACCTCATTCAATATAATTGTGCCTTCGATGGCTAGCCTAAGATCCGACAACGTTTGCCTAACAATTTTTAATACTTTCTGCATCCGATCAATTTCCTGTTTTAAAAATATGTTCATTGGAGTAACGCCCCCCATTTCAGATATCCTCTCGGAAATCCTATGGGGCACGTAATTAGGTGGAAGTTTTTCCAGAAGTTGTGTGGCCAGGCGATATACCACTGCTTCGCGAGATTCGCCTGCTCCTTGACCCGCATCCTTTGGCTGAATGCTCAGAATTGTATCTAACATGTCCTTAGCCTCATTACTTTGATACCTGCAAGCAATTTTAATAACAACATGATCAATTTATACATTGTTACTCTGAGCGTAATTCTCCTGCTGGAGAATTTCAGCCTTACTTTTTATAATCACTTACAATAGTGTTAAAAAAATACGAAAAATCGAATGACCTCGATTGAAAGTAATAGGTACACGGGATAAATATAGAAATGACCGGAAATAATAGTTTTACTAGAATTGATCCAAGCTTACGTAATGCCTGCATTATTATGCAACCCATAAACTCCAGGGGCTTCACCAGCTGGTAATTCTTCTATAAATCTGAGATTTTCTTCCATGGATTTAAATTTTGGAATCGAATAACCATCACTTAATTGAAATCCCTCTTGGAGTATTCCTTCATTAAACCACAGTCGAGCAAAAGTGAGTAGAAGACGCTTGTCATAGTCGTCTGTGACCCTCCCGCCATAGTGAACCTCCCCGACCATGTATCGGATTGTTATCCAACTCACTCCGCGTTTCGGATCTATATCATCTAAATGATTCTGGAAGAATTGTACGCAGGCAGCCCAATCAGCCCTGTATGCAAAACATTAAATTCATTAAACTTTAATAATTTAAGGAACAATTACTCGAGTTTTTGTCCCTGGAAAAACGCATGCTATCTCTGTGTATTTTAAAAACAAAAACGCACCAATTGAACTCATACGGAATGTTCCACCCTAGCGCCCCAAACTTTCTCCGCTCTTGAACAACGGAGTGTAAGAAGGAAATAGCAAATAGCATTGGTCTCCATTGTGGAGCATTGGTGTAATCTAATGTCTCAGGTGCTAAAGATGAGTATGTTCTTTTGAGACCAGCTTTAATTCCTTGAGGGGGGTCATTGGTAAATTTAATGCAAGTTTGCAGCAACGATATAGAGAATTTGCAATGGACTTCAGTGGTAAGCCATAACCGGAAAGCTGAATGAGGATTCTCCGCGTCCGCGATGGTAAGATTCAACTCACTCATAAATTTCAAACCTAAATGACAATTTTGTAGTAAGACCCAGCCTCCCTCGGCCATAAATGTTGACAACAGAGCCCGAGCATGAATTTCCTGGCCTTGACCCATTGATATAGCTTTGCAGGGTACATGCGCTCGTCTGGCTAAAGTTTCAATCTGTGTTGTTGGATCGGAGCCCATACTTAAGAAACAACACAGGGGTGACTTAGGCTTGGATTCTTGCCACATCCCATCAAAACTCAAGATCACTGGGGCTGCAAATCTTGGCCCGAGAGATGCCGCCACGTACTTCTTAGCTTGGTTTATAATTCGGTCCGGACACCAAGAACGTATTAATAGAAGACGTTGGAACGCGTCCAAAGATTTTTCATAGCCATCTGAAAAAATAAATTACTTTAGTCAAATTGCAGTAGTAAATGTTGGAAAGCCATTTTACAAATTAAGCGCTCAAATGGATCAATGTCCAGAATTGCTATCAGTACATTTCCTGCTCCAATTCCTGTACAATTTGATCCTAAAAATGTTCAAACGTACTCACCAGGCACGGTTTCCTCTTCCGGAGCTGCTTTGTCAAACCATGCTTTCCAGAATCGTTCATTTTTTGATACTTGATTACATATGTTTGAAAATTTAGGGATTGTGTTCGACAGTTCAACAAGGTTCAACCATGTCGGATCCATTATCCAGCTTGCAGGTTTCTGTTGCACGGCGTTTAGATCCAGAGCTGCACCTCCCTTAATCAACGTTTGGAATTCGTTGTGCTTGAGGTTTCCTCGTTGAAGATCAATCTTGAGTGCCATGAGAAGCACAAACATGAACTTGTGAGGTTCATAAAATCCTCGGACGGAGTATCGAAAGCTTTCATGAGTCAAATATTCAGTAATGAATTGAATTCTTTTCAGTGTGTGAGGCGTATGCTCAGATTTTTCCATCGAGATGTCAAACACATCTAGGAATTGATTCAACGAGGTTTGATACATACAATTGACCATAGCCATGTCACAAATGAGGAAGTACAGGATTGACCCTCTGGTAGCAATCGGACGGAACTCTTCTCGAGCTGCGTTAATCTTTTTCTCAGTCTCAGCAGCAACGTACAGTTTCTCTGCAAAGGTGTTTATTATTGTAAACGTCAGCCCAGGGATCTTTGTATGTTAATCTCAAAAACATGTTATCTTTCTCTTGCATATACCTTTAACATCTATGGCAGTAAGCTTTGTCGTGTTCAATACATCCACTAAACTCTCATCGTCTAGTAAAGAACCCTGTATGCTACTTAGCTTCATTAGAAGATTTTCCTCCAACTCTTGCATTTTCTTTCGATTACTTGTAACCGCCTCCACGAGTGCCACTCTTTCAGATTCCAATTCCTCCTTTTCTGTTTTGATTACTCTACCAAGTAATTGATCCTCCAAACCTTTCATTGTAACAGTAAAGTCAATGATAGAAGTCCGCGCAGATACTTCTGGTGTGTAAGCAGGATTGGGCAGTTTCGTTGTGAGAAATAGCCTGAAGTCATGAGAAACCTCAATTTCGGAGTCACCAAGCTTCACTTTAAGGAGAGTACCCGCCTTGATAAAATTTTTATCTAGAATGTTGTCCAGAACTGGATCCAACTCTTCCCCTAAATTAACAACTCAGATTAAACTTGACTTATATATAGTAATGAATACTGTGGGGAACGGAGAACGGGGATTGTTAACTTTACCAACATCCTCTATCATCAAAGGCTTTCCATCAGACAAACAAGACTCCAGAGTGTTTCGGAAGTATTTGTGACTTTGTGACGTTATCTAAATTGTTCAAAGAAAAAACAACACGAATACAACAGAAGTATGCGACAACCCTACACATTGTACGGAATCGAATGCAGCAATACAAATAATTCAGATACACATGGTCATAATTACTTGCAAATCATTTTCTTTTTCCATATTTTTGATCCAGTATTTTCCTTGCATCTGGGGATCAATTAGTAAAGGATACCGCGAGGCTTTACATACAATTATTCCGTTTTGAACTGATAACTCATCACTGGGCAGTCCAAAAAGACTCCACTCACCTACCTGTTAACAAAAACATGCTACATCAGAGAACTGGATCATGTATTTTTTTAAATAAATAGATAACAAAAATGTAAACAAGCTGGAAATTCACTGGATTTTAAAACTTACGACATGAGGCTCAACGAGCATGTTCATTATGTTGAGATCCACGGAGCAAGGTATCCGTCGTTTCTTGATTTCACCTCTCCATGAGTTAAGCAACATGTTTCTGAATTCTGAATTGAATGGACCCGTGTAGCTCAAAAATCCAGTGAGAAGAATTACATCTCCAGTTAAGCGAATGATTTGAGACTTGAACCCTTTGGATTGATCTGTCCAACGCTCTCGTTCTCCAGCCAGTCCATTAATTAAATCAGAAGCCAAACTCATTTTCTTCTTGACCCTATTGGCATCGTCCACAAGGACTTGCTTGGATGTCATGGCTTTGTCGTATATTGCTGTGGCTTTGTTTAACTCCTCCTCCTTCGCACCCAAGGTCTGTTGAGCTGCTGCCAACTCTTTGTTGGCTTTCGCAAGCTTCCCTTCAGATTGAGCCAGATTCATTTTCAAAGGCAGCACAACCTTATTGACGCTGTAGTAAGCTCCAAGAGCTCTTGTCCAGGAACACAAACCAGCTACATCACCGCAGACTCGTTTAGCATTGTCGTAGTTGTAGTCCTCCATAGAAGTAACGGGGTCCATGAGTTCTAACAGTTCTCCGTTGATAGTGTCCAAGGGAAATTCCTTGAGTAAACTCAAGAAATTAATGTTGTTTAAAAGTTTCATTGCCTCACCCCACGAAGGCTTCGGACACTTCTTCTCGGGATCAATGGTGTAAGGATCAAGCTTCTTGTAGAAGTAGATTAACACAGCATCCATAATTCGCATGATAAGATGAGGTGGCTTTCCCAGTTTTCGTACCGTGGAAATGTCACTTGGTTTGATAGTCTGTTGGTGTATTAAATTATTATGTAGTATTCAAGCAAAAAGAATCTATGCAATTTAAATAATTTTGTATATTAACATGAATGTACATACATGTATTGACAAATGTATAAATATTGTTACAAGACCCTTTAAATATTCGTATCAGCTTAGGCCTACTAGTATGAATTAATTCTGATGTGACTGAAACGTCATTATAACCATGTGGTTATATTTAATATTAAAAAATATCTGTGAATTTTGTACCTGAAGAGCAGCGGCAGCTTCATCAAGAGCAGGTTTCGCTTTCTCCAGCTGCTTTTCAGCCTTGACCTTCTCCACAGAAATGATTTCTACTAACTCCTCAGCCTTGTCTTTGACAGTCTTCACCTCATCCTTGACTATTTGGGCAGCTTCGGCAACAACAGTAACTTCTGCCAGGACAGCTTCTGCTTGAGCAGAAGCTACTGCTAAATTTCTCTCCATTACCTCTAGATCTTTACTGAGTCCAGCAACTTGTGACCCCGCGTCTTGCAATTTTAAAAGTCCAGCATCCATTCTTTTAGACAAATTTTCGAAATACTTTCTTCGATCCCGATAAATAGACTTGTAGCCAGCCAGGAAAGACAAATAGGACTTTGGAGTAACGTGTGTTTGTCGACGGAAGCGATCATAGTACTCCACGCATGTAGCAGCCACTTGGTCATGAATTGTACCCATAAGGTCAATTAGCTGCGTTTTGGTTTCTCCTGGACAAACGATAGGGAACGGTCCCAAAAAGTGCCTGGACACAGCAATTAGTGCATCTTTAGGCCAACGGGAGAACCAGTCCAAGGTGCAACCGGACACAAGTCCAGGGAATTTGAGGGACCTTTGTCGGAACTTCTCACCGACAGGGGAAAAACAGAGAACAACGTGAAGATTTTTTCTTACACGAGAAATGAAGTACTCGTATAATGTATCGGGAGTGGGCTGTCTCTTCGGAAACTCTTTTTTCATGGGCATGATTAAATCATTACATATTTCATCTATTTCTTCCCTCGGAATTAGATTCGCAACTTCTCCAGAACAAAGCACATTGTTAATGTATTCTAAAAATCCTTCGTCTTTGATGTCATTGTCGGAAAACATGAACGACACGCCTCGACCCTTTTGACCAGCAATTTTGAACAGGGTCTTCAAATCTTCCATTAAATTCGAGGTGCTGTATGACCTTGTGAGGATAATCTGGAAGTATTCGTAACCTCCAAGGAAAGATGACAATTTGGTTAGGGACTGCTTTCCCGAACCGCCCACACCAACCAACATGGCACAGCCGCGGTCTGTCCGGATAATACGACTAATCCTCAGAATATGTAGCATGGCGTCCCCGAAGAACACCATGTCAAGCTTTGAACCTCGCACTTGCTCATTATACTGTTCCATGAACAGGTTCAGACGTTCTTTCACTATATCGAAGCTGTATTGAAAATCCCAACTCGCATGATTTAGTTGCCTTGTAATTATTTCATATTGTAATATCTTTTAAGCTTTTCAAACAAATAATTTTGGTAATATAAATATATATATCCATAAAATACTGACCTTATTACTGGTTCATAAATATTGGGATAGTCAGGTATATCATCCTCATCGCCCATTCCAGGCTCCATCAAATCCTCAGGATCTTTCATAAAACTCACCCAATGAGGATCTGCTGGAAGAAGAGCTTCCATTTCCTCACCCATCTCATCAAAAGTTGTGGTTTGGATGTGTTTCTCAAACCAATCGCGATCGTCTTGATTTGTGAATCTAGAACATACATTCAATAATCTAAAGTTCCATCAATAAATTAATCAATTTTTAGCAACATGGTCTCTCGTGAGATTCATCATTATAAAATACTGTGCAATGTATGAATTTAAAAAAAATTAACAACACAGATTAACATTGTAATATTTTATGAAAACTGAACAATTCTTATGTCAGTACGTATACACACAATATCTGCACATGCCCCCTTTTACTCAATCAATATTACGGACCTGGACGCACATAATTTAGGAGAATTACCGATCAGCAATAACCCGACAGCATTCATGTTTCCACAGGGACATAAGTGTACCAATGTCATGACATTCCTTTTTCCTCACTTTGAGAATGCCTTCCCAAATGCGAGAAAGATCTCGTAGGTTAAAGACGTAATGGAACTTGGCGGGAGTGGGTAACATCTTCACTTTGGTTCCTTGCCATAAGACTCTGGTCAGGGGAACTAGTTTCGGAATGAATTCCACAATATCAGCATCGAATCTCGAGGGACAGAAGTATCCGGACCCAATAACAGAAAATATCTTATCCATGGATGCCTCAGACGGCAACGTACAATTGAAAATTGAGAAATGACGCTTGAGACGATGGGGAATATCATTACGACCTCCACCAGGATGAATCATTGCTATTCAATTATTATTATGCCAGATGAATGTCTCCAAATAAAAATAATACCACAAAATTTCATAGTGACATTCATAATTATACCCGCCATTAACTGAACGTCCACAATGAAGTTAAACTCGCCGGGTTTGTCCAAAGAATAAACCCCCCGCATCTCCACTAATTGCCGCACGATCTCATTGGTGACCTGATCCCCCCAGTCGTTGATGTCCGGCATGTTTATGTCGTCAATGAATATCACCATCTTACGACCACGTGGAGGTCCGTACGTTGTTCCCATTCGTTTGTCCACCATACTCTCGATAGAACGCTGGTATTCAGTATTTAAAAAAGAAATCATTTAGTCCAAACAAAGTTTTAGAGTGTTTTTTTTTCAAATATATAATTTGCGTATTGGATCTACTAATAGCACTCATAATGACAGATATACAAAAGTAAAAACCTGGAAAAGATTCGGAGTGGTTGCTGAAGAGAAATTCAACTGTTTACTAATTTGTAAGTCCGGATTGAACGCATTCATGTACTTTTTAATCATGACAGTCTTTGCTGTTCCTTGTTCCCCGATTAAAAGAACTCCCCTTTCTTGCTTAGCTATTAGACTGATGAGGAAATTTGTACGAACATTGTCAACATTGGGGACCAGAATAGAAGCAAATTCTGGGACTGAATCCGATGGAAAGTCGAATTCTTCTACGAACTTGGACCAATGTTCCCACTGACCAGTGGGGTTCACTGTGTACTCAAAAACAGTTTCTCCGAAGTTTATTTTCGGCCAATCCAGCCCACTCTCATGAGTCAAAAAGAATTCTTGTAGCTTCTCACGATCACCTATTTCCAGCAGCGCACCAGCGCTCCACATAAGGGAAAAGAGGAAGAAATGTTCCAAGTGAACCTGTATATAAATAAGGTTGTTTGTTAAAACTAGGTAAATATATCATACTTACAAATAAATTGTAATATTTAATACAAACGTTATTAAAGCTAATTGTACATTGGTCATTGACTTCTCCTGTTTGTTAGCCCCAGCGACATCTTTTGTTGGTATTAACCCCACCAGAATGTCAGTTGCCTGCTTGATTGCCATACTCTCCATCGTAAACATCTTCGGAGAAGTATTAATCTTAATAAAATTCATAAGATCCGTGAAAATCCTGTCAAACAGAAGACCAAAAAGGGAAGATTCGCTGTGGGGTCGTTTCAGAAGCCAGCTCTGAAGAATCGGCTGCCATGGTAGGATAGAGGCGCTCATGAAGACCATCCCCATCCTAGACACTGTGGCTGGTGAGGCATTATCCACGTTATCTGGTTCAAATACCAACTTGCTATTGGATGCCATCACAATACGATCTCCATTGGCAAGTGTCAAGGTCTTGTTGTCATCCAGTACTGAATTCAAATTTTCAATCCAAACAGCGTCAACAGGTCCGTCCAAAACTATCCATAAGTTTTCTGTCTTCTTGATCTTGAGAGCTTTTCGCCACAGAGTAGAGAAAATCCCATCGGTCCAGTCATTGGTAGCGACATCTAAGCGACCGAACATCTGTGCCGCAGTGATAGCTTTTGGATTCATTCTTACTTCTTTGTGAGGAATCTCCATGAGTGTCAAGGCTTTCATTAGAGTTTGTAGTATGCAAGTTTTCCCGGCACCCGTTGGTCCGAGAGCCATAAGTCCGTGTCGGACAAGGGATGTTTCGAAGAACTGGATCACCTTTAAACTCCATGACGGGTAGTTAATTAACTTGGCTTTCTCCACTTCTTCCGCGATGGCGGCTTGTAGCTCATCGTGTGTGACAGATTCTAAATTAACTCCAGGGAAGAGATCTTTAATCAGAGAAATGAATAAACCTTCGTCCTCATCTGCCAGTTTCGATAGATTCATGTCCCGTAAAACGGACATCACTACAGTCTCTTCTGCATCTTTGGGACGGGACCTCTTCTGGAAACCCAGGGTTCGAAGCACGGACAAGATGTTTCGCAGACCAAAGTCATAATGCACTTGCTTGCTCAACTAAAAATTTAAGTTAATTAATGTGTAAATTTCCAATACTAAACGAAGTTCAAAATATTCTTTCTTTTTGAAATAAAATCTTTTACAGAAAATTCACACCTGTTCCTCACACAAACGATACAAAATGAAAAACTTCCGAGCTAGAACAACGTTTTGAAGGAAACCACACGCAGCAAGCTAAATATTAAAAAAAATCATAGTTCAGTTTTAAAATCGGTTCAAAGATGAAACAAAACTGAAACCTTTTTTGGAGCTAAAATTGACAGAATTTTTGGTTAATAATACTGTTATTTGAAGAATAACAGTCCCGCTTTACCACTAACCTTGACACGAATGATGGCCATTCGATCTGGAACGATCATAGCAATACTTCTGAATTGAACTTTCAAATTCTCGGGCAATTCCTGACGACCAGCATAACCTGGATTCATGGTGATGATGAGTCCGACCTCACGGGACAAGTCAACAGTGTCGCCATCACTGAATATAAACGATTCTTTATTCTCTCTTCGCGCACTTAAAACCAAGTGAATTTGCTGAGCAGCTACCGAAAGTACTGGGAGCTCAATTCGGTTGAACTGAAAATTACAAGTACATGTGTAGCCGTCATCTCATTGTAGTCACAACAAAATTTAGCTTATGCCAAAATAACTTCTTGATCTTGAAAAAACGTATTAATGCTGCTAACCTCATCAAAGCATCCCCAAGAACCAGACTGAGCTAAGCCTTTAAAAATCCTACCTAGCCCACGGAAGTCCATTTGATCCGAACAGTTGAAGACTACACAGTATTTGCCTAATGCTTTGGCCATATCCTTTGAGGTTTCAGTTTTGCCAGTTCCGGCAGGTCCAGCAGGTGCTGCTCCCAAGGAGCACCCAATAGCTTGAGCAATGGTAATGTAACACCTATCGGTGAGTGGTGTGATTACCAAACGTTCTGTGTTACCCAAAGCCTCATTCTGATACTCGAAGTTAATATCCGTCACCTTTACCAAGCACTTATCCCTCTCAAAAATAAAATGGAACCGACATTGCTTCAACCATTCAAAATCATTCACAGACTTGACATTGGCTTTATATAAATCCTCGAAAATATCCTTCTGATGGACGTGAATCGTAATAAGGGTCTCGTACTTGAGTCGTTCATATTTACTTAGATTCTTCGTAGTTTGAGCAATAAGTGTGCTAAGCATGTCGTTGAACTTCTCGTTTGTTGTCTTCATAATTTTTTTATCCCGTCTTGCTGACGAGAGAGCCTTCTCAGCGTCTCTTGTCCAGATAAGTTGCAACCCCAGAAGATCTACTTGAGCAATGTACGTAGCTAAAAAGTCGAGTAAATCGAAGTCTGTAGCGTTAATTGAGTAACTGGCATCTCGAATAACGGCTTGAAGATTTTTGCGTTGGGAGTCAAGCAAGTTCCCCAGCCATACTTCTACGTTGCCTTCAGCAGTAACGAATTCATCGAAAGTAATTTTCTCGCCTTCTTTGGAAATCACACCTAACATTTTATTGTATTCCTTTACATGCCAGTCAATGTCATCCACATTTTCGAAAATTGATAACAAGTGAGGCTGGATAGTATGAGCATCGGAGGCTTGGCCCAAAATTTCCAGGAGTACAGGATCCGACACGAAAAAGAACCTTTAAAATGACAAAATTTGAATTTTATGACCTGTCTGGTTAGCCTCAATTTCATAGAAAAAAATCGCTTTGTAAAACCTACCTTGGGAAAATTTTTCTCTTGGATTCCAAATATCCACTGAGTGATTTTTGGCACAATTCCAGCTGCTCTAGTAGATGTGGGAGCAGCTGACCCATGGTCTCATCACCAACACAGGTAGGAACTACCAGTATGATTTCTCTGGCCCTGTTCATAATTTTTACCCACGTCCTATCAATGTTCTGAAAGCGTTTTGCTTCAAGTGGCATCTGACGGGCAATATCTCCTCCCACAAAAACTGCTTCCAAATAGATCCATAGATTCTGAACGGCTAACCAATTCTCCAAAATTTGAGAAGTATTGCTGAAATCAGTAAGGTGGGACTGAATTTCTTTCCGGTACAAGGCTGAGTATCGGTTGTTGAATAAATAATTAAGTATCATGAGGGAATCTTCAAGTTGCGTCATAATTTCTGATGTTTCTTGACCTTTCAGCAACATCTCGCCTCGGTTTTTGAAATTGCTGAAGGATCTGTGAAATACAATAAAACTCATTTTGCTTTGACGAGTTCTTATTTGGATGGAATTATCTGTAAATTATATTTGATGTTTTTACTTACAGCTGCACAATGCTGAAATCTTGGACAATTTGTTTCATCTTAGCCTCAATGTCTTTTTCTTTAGTCGCTCCCAAACAAATGTCCTCAACTTCGTCTTTATATTTCAACAGCGGTGCCTCCATGACATGTTTCAAGCTGAAATTCTCGTTATCAATTTCAAACCTGTGGTTAACAACATCCCCAATACGTTCCCAATGTCGATCTTTCATAGATTTATTTGTCATGAGCTCAAGGAGGGGACAAGTTTCATTGAAATCATCGATCTTTTTCTTCAATTCCTGAAAAGCAGGCCAGTCCTTAAGAGCTTTAGGTAGCCTTCGGCACCGGTTTTGAAATTCTGTGAGCTCCCCGTTAATCTTCTGAATGTCTAAGTCCGACCATTTTATGTCATAGTAACCATTGACAGCCTTCATGACATCATTAAAAAGTCCGTATAATTTCTGCAACAACGCTAACTCCTTGTTGAGTTTATTCAATGCCGGGTAGTCATGCTCCGGGAGACCGAATAATTTTTCTCCGGCGTTACACATTGTGTAGCGCTCGAAAAGCTCGTCGAATTCATCCTGGAAGGTTACTAAGCGGTCGGATGCATCTTGAGGTGCTAAACCTTCTACCATTGGACCACCTGCCTCGTACTTTACCACATATTTTTTCAGATCAGCCTGGAATTTGACCACAGATTCTGCTAGCCTCCTACGATTTGCATCCTGCACACTGTTGATCTTTTCTTGGATCTCCGATGCACGCGTTAGCAGTTTGTTGTAATTTAGACGCAAAGTATCCGCACGGTTGGACTCCTCTTCAGGAACCCGGTAGTCTTTGGAGTTGAGAAAGGACTGCTCGGGTATTCGAAATATATGTAATTACTTCTTTGAACATTCCACGAATTCTTAAAAACAATTGTACTACAATCTTAATGTGGTTATCAGTCTTCTAACTTACGTAAGCTTCCTCAATCGGCGTAAGCATTGCGTCATGGGTAACAAAATTTTCCCGGATCCGCTCTTGTACTGTCATTACAAACCGAATATCATTCATGTCTTTGATCGGGGTCGAGAGGTCCTAAAAGAAAAACAAATTAATTTGTTGAGGAGTTAAGAATTTTGAAGATTAATTGATTTCCTGATAACACAGTATAACAACAACACACATAATAACAACCTTGTTGGCCTCATCAATGAATTTGGATATTTGCAATGTTTTCATTTTGTACTTCTCACTGAGAGCTTTACATAGGGCGTTTTTCCAAGCCTTCACCTCAATTAGCAGTCCTTGCTTCATCTCTAGTATCAAAATTCAATCTTTGAGAAATTAACCTTTCATAAAAGTGCTTAATGTACTTTTATCCTATTGCTTAGCACCTTCGAACTTTGAAGACGTAATTTCATCATCCATTCTAATATACATTTACTCTCGCTATAAGGGATTCCATACAGATAATAAGATAATCTTCTCTAACAGGGAAAAATATTTGAATACCATCCCATCTTATGAGCACTGCTATTTTTTCTCTTTATAACATCATTACATTATAAGACAACTTTTGGAATTTTAGGGGCGTTCTTATAGCGAGAGTCTATTGCAAATACTATCTGCATATAAGGTAAAGTTTAGGTTACATAAGAATCAAATATTTTGTTTGCAAAGGTCATAAGTACCCTCTGTGTGAACTTGCAGTGGTCCAGCACGATGGGATGCTGGTATGTTCGTAATATCTTCCTCAAGCTCTCCATATCTCCTCCAAATTGCTTGTATCTCTGTTATAACCGGATCACTGTCAATGATCTGCTGAACCTCATCGTCCCGGTCCTCCTTCCACAAGTACTGGTAGGCCATGTACTTGTTGATTAAACTCGATACCTTTGGCTTTGCTTGCATTACAACCGTCTGCATCATTAGTACCATCTTGCTAATGTCCTTGTACTCCATTACGGGCTTGTAACAGTTCTTTAACTTGGAGTTAACATTATCCATTTGAATGGACTGCCGGACTGTAGAATTGGAATGATATCTTTTAAGAAGCAGCTCTTGAATAAGGGCTGACATTTATTTCTATCTACGTGAGTTGCAATAAATAAATGTTAATAAATTATTTTTAAGCAGGTCAGAATACCCATTTGCTCTTGGGCCATCAACCTCTCGTAAGGCTGGGCCTCGTTTTCGGGAAGCTTGGATGTGTCCTTATAATAGGCTTCCTGTGACTGCATATCAAAGGAACTCCTCCGAGTTTGACCCCAAATCACAACCCTCTTCAAAGATTCCACCACGAGTTGAATGGACCGACCTAATATCATCTGTGCGTCTTCCAGTCTGAAATAGCAAAGCAATTTCATAAAAAATCAACCCATTGTAATAGTCAGGTAGACTGATGAAACTACACCCTTCAAATTCATACATTGCTTTGAATAACAAATTGTGAAAAACTGTTAACCAAAATTGTGTCAGTAATATTAAGGATTCTGGTTCTTTCAACATTCAATTCATATCACTCAAAAGAAAGATTGAAACTCACGGAGGTTTAACTTGCACTACAGGAATAGCCAAGATTAAATCTGCAGTGAAGAGAGGAATCCTATTAACTTGCTTCTCCGGTTGTCGCTTAGAAATCTGAGGCTCTTCAGTCCTCTTCCGAAGAATATCTAAAGAAATTCTGGTTGTCTTTTGCAATGCCTCCAAACATTTCTGGCTGTAGAAACCAAAGACATGCCGACATTCCTCATGTAGACTCAGAAGATCCTCTTTCGCTGAGGGACTCAAGCTATTGATTACTGCCAGAAGTCCCATATTAGCTCTTTTCCCATGCCCTGCGGGTGGTTGCAAAATGTTAGGGTTCATCCAGCTAAACAGGAGTTCATCTGGGACGTTCAAGTCACAGTTGGCCAGCAGCATGTTGATCAGTTCAATAACTGCGGATTCACAGGCTCTGGATTTGTACTCCAGGTCCTTTGATACGATAGCTCCATATTTACGGATTTTGTCTAGATACTCTAGAACTGGCATAGGCGTGGATTCTGGAATGTCTGTCATCATCGTGTGGGAGATGTCATACAGAATTTGATTAATCCGCAAGGAAATGATTTCGTTTATTTTTGCCACAATCGCCTCCAACTCCTTCAAATGGGAGTCAATATATTCGAAGTACTCCCCAGTTTTGAGTGAGGTCCAATTGATTGTAGACACGCCGGGCATAAAAGCTTTCTCGACTTTTTTCACCATGGTTCTTACCAGGACCATTAGATCCGGTGGGATCTTTGTTTTGGTCATGAGGAACCGCTCAAGAAGAGTTTTGATCTCTTCGTAAGTTTGCATGAGTTTGGCCTGACGGAAATAAACAATTTGTGCTACATCTGGTATTTCCAAATCCATTTTCCGAATTATCTCAGTTTCCTCAATCAATTGCTTGAAGAAAGGGTCGTAGTTGAGAACTAATTCCTGTCGAATCGTTCCCCGCAAAGTAAGAATTGGGGCTTCAAGGGCATCATAAACGGAGTTAGCTTGCTTTACCCAAGCATCGTGGAAAAGTATCTCGTAAAATACTAATTTCTTGGCTAAACTGTTGTAATTTTTTATGGTTGGTTTAGCTTCGTCGCGTTTGAGAATATTGGTCTCCTTCTCAAAAAGACTCATACCGCGCTCAAGACGTCTGTAGAAAAAAATGTAAAAGATTTTTACTTGTAGATATACATACGAACAAAGCAAATTAAAAATAATAACAAATCACTTATTATCTATGTGAAGCAAATATTTTATCATGAAACATTGAAGAATTCTTCTCATAATACTCCAGAATTTTGAAAAATTAGTACATAGAATTATTCTTTAGGGCAAAATCAGAACATGGAGTTCATTCTGTACATTAGTATTTCGAGCAAGATCAGTACTAACTTGTACAAATGAGTTGCCCAAGCAAGTTTGCCAGCGAACGGAGGGTAACCTCGAGGAGTGGGAGTATCATTTTTCTCCGCATCATAAACACCTTTCAGCATGTCAATTTCGTTGTGGTAGAACTGGAACAAATAGACCTGTTTGGCTTCAATGTCCAGGCAACGATTCCGAAGGTTCGCAAACCGTTGTAGCAAAATCAGTCCATGCAAGGCAGTGGGGCAGTTTTCGATTGACTTGTCCATGAAAGCTTCAAGCGCCTTCTGGATTTCATCCACAGAGTTCCGTATTGACACATAGTCATTGTCAAAATCCGACTCCCGAAACTCTAAAGGATCGTTGGTTTTTTTCAAGATGTTCTTCTGGAGATTGTTGAGACGTAGGGAAATCACATCCATACCATCAATATGTGACTCATGGATGAAGGAGTACATATCAAAGATTTCGAGAATTTGAATTATCTGTAAGTAAATATTGTATACAGGGTTACTAATGACGCAGTAATTGTTGACATGTATAATAATGTACTATTTTGTCCAAATCAATAATTGATAGCATTGAATGCAACTTGATTCGTTAGGGGCTAGGAGGTCACCGGAGCTGTTACAGGTTGACAAGAAACATTTTGCTCTCAAAAGAAGTTTTTCTTCCGAAGTTTTTGGTACCAAGTGAGACTATTAATTGGAAGTACGAGTTTTTGTATTAAAAAAAGGAGGAAGTAGAATGTTTTCGTTACTTTCTTCAGGCGTTCACAGAACTTCTCAAAGCGTCCAAATATATGGTTCTTGGAGAAATTGAACACTTTCCCGTCAGGATTGTCCTCTAATTCGATTCGGGTGCTCTCATACGTACCGTAGTATGTGTTATACAGCTGAATACAGTCCTGTTCACATTTATTTAGGAATAAGCAAAAATTTCAGAATTAGTTGCATTGGATGTGTAGAATTACACGTCTTACATGATCATTAAGTTCAAGTACCTTCAATTTCGTAACCATAACTCGCTTGTCCTGACTCCACACCGTGTCTTTTCCAGCGTTTGTCAAATAAAGCTTGCATGCGGAAACCATTTGGTTGCTAATCTAAAGTATGGTGATAGTCCGACATCTTATTTACAGACAAGTTATATCCCCCTACCATTTTTTAATGTGTTCTAGCTAGCTTCAAAATGCAGGCTACCTTAATCATAAGTGCAGTAACTTTCTCACAGGAGTTGTAATATCTGGAGGTAGTATGTATGGTACGAATGGTGTACATCATGCTTGCAATGTGTTCAATCATGCTGGGCGGATCGCATTGATACAGAGGCTGGCAGAATTTTTCTAACGCATACATGTATCGCACGTTGTCCTTCGCTTCGTGGTACTCATCCGTAACGCGAGAGTCGACATCCTTCCAGCGCTGGAGTTTATGTCATTTCAAATAGAGTAAATTAAGTTAACTTATCCCTGTAGTTATTACGTTTGACAACAGATTTACCAAGCTTTGTAGGATGCAATTTCTGCTCAGCTACAAAAAATTGAAGATCCGAGCACTTAAAATAAAAACAGCGACCTTACCCTCAGAACTTTGGATTTGGAATGAACCAAAACTTGGATAAAGTTGATGAACTTCCATTCCTGGACTTGCTGGATGATGTAGCACATTTTAGCCACGAGATTACGCCTTTAATGAAAAAAAATGAATCGTCTGAAACACTACAGGCATGTGTAGTGTCATCTGCTCTGCATTTATAACAACTACTGTTTAAAACTAACCAGTATGCCAGTTCGGCCAAAGGACCCATTACATCAGTTTCCTTCCTCATTTGCTTCGATAATGCAAGAACTCTCTCAATATTTTTGCACCAGCTGATGACAACCTGCTCTACTTTAGCAACCACTTGGGGATTTTTAGCAGCTTGAATAGTCGACTCTGGTGTTCTCAAGTAAGCTTCATAGATCTCGTCCACGTTGGAGACTTGTCGCAAATCCAAACGACTTTGAATGTCATTGAAAGAATCTGGAAAAATAATATTTTCTATTCTGATTTGTGTACTTATGCAAAAATATTTTACTAGGTGCGGAGATACCTTTCAAAAATTCCCCGTAATGTTCTATAGATGTAATGAATTTATGTCGAATCCTGGCTGCTAACTCTGGATCGGGAATATTCATCCAAGTTGTGCTCACTTGGAGGTTCTTGAGAAACACAGTGTTAAGCATGTCATTGACGGTCTCTAAAACAACTCCAGCTTCATTCGGATCCCGGACATCCAACTGCCCGAAAAATATGTCATCTGCGATAGATTTAACTGTAATCCTATTGTTTGTGTTTAATCGGATGAAGAACATGACAATCCCGCGGATTGGAATATCCGCTCCGTTTGAGATCAAGACACGCTTTATTTTCTCCTTCTTCGAGCCTGGCATAACTGGGCGTCCGGACTCTGAAAAACCAATTGTTGGAGCATCAAAAAAACCGTATCAATATGGTTTCTATAATTTATTAATGTTGAAGTAAAAGTGATAACCTGGTCCCGGGGGGTCGGTTATTTGGTAGTAGAAGAAAATTGACTTGGACCCTTTCTTATCAAAAAATTGATCCATCAGAGCCAAATAATCTGGAGAATCTATCACAAACTCCTCCACTTCTTTGGGCTTCAAGTCAACTAACAAAAATTGCATCGATTAAATTTGTTTGAATACAGTTTGTTTTCATGTAATCGGCTTTTTGCATTAGTAATAATTGTAACATGTTGACTGGTATTGCTGAATGGAATTATATATAGTTGGCCCATGATCTATCATTTGGTAATAGTATCAAAACTGAAATTACGGTGAGTTGCCACGTATTCAATGAGATACATGTGGTGCATTTCCAGTGCAGCCCGACGGTTCTCACGATCATGTTTGTATTTTGCTATTTTCATCTTGTTCTGTTCCGCTTGCATATGTGGCATGACCGATTTCTTCATGGTTTTTATACCCTCAATATTTGCTTGACTTGGTTTAGAGCTAGCGCTCACCTCACTTGGTCTCCTGCTCCTTAGCTCAAAGTCTGGATCCTAAGATTATATTATACATGGTCTTGCCTAGTCCCTAAGACTTTTGGTTGTTTTTGCATGTGCTCAAAAATTAGAAATCAGAAGGAAAAATAAATAAAATTTTTGTAAACTGAATGACCTCATCGTCTTCATCTTGCACAACTTTTTCTGAATCTTTCTTGGACTCTCTCCTAGCATGTCGAGGAGGGGGTGGTGGTCGACGTCCACCCTGAGCTCCGGAGCCTCTACGAGGTTTGCCATCGGATTCGTTCAAGTCATCATCATCGTAATTCTTCGAAGATTTTGAACCCTGTTCATCCTCACCGTCAGGCAGTGGTGGTGGTCCCTCATGCTCTGGATCGTGTCCTGTTTCCGATCCTTCAGGTTCAGGCTGACGCTCTGGTACACTGGGTAGATCCGGAGGTGGAGGCACATCGTCGGACCCCATTCCCGGCCCCCCTTCTTCCGACATTGTAGATTTTGGAACTCCTGGATCACGAGATTCGCGGGACTATTGTCTAAGTTTGTGGATAGGGTTGGTGTTTGTGTTTACAGTTAAATTGAGAAATCCTTTCATGGGAAATACCTTCCTAATCTTACATGTTACATGGATTACAACATTGTCTTTACGTTCACAAATGGTCTTTCCGCTAGTGGCATTATGTTCTTTACAAATTGAATAATATGTCAAATTAAATTCTTCAGTCTCAGATTATTACAGGTCTTACTTTTAACGTTGAATTGATATGTCTGACTAGATTTGGTATTTTACATACCAATTACTTTTCGTTTATAGATAACTGTGAGTGTAGGAAATGGGAATACTGGGATTAGGATGACTCAATGATGAACATTGTAAATTGTGAAATAATGCATAGATCAGGAAGATGGATGGAAATAATGCATTGTTGTTTCTAACACTTTTACTTTGGACGTTTTATTAGACGTTTGATCAAACACATTGCAGTTTTGATAAATTAAATATTCAATTTTAGACCGTTCAATCGAATTTCGTTTCCTGTTTCAGATAATTCAGTAAAAATATAAAAAATATTTTAAAATTTACCTAAACCAAAAAAATATTGCATCAATTTTAATGTAATTTATAAAAATAAATTATGCACAAATACCGTTGGCTGTTTCTAAAGTGACGGAAGTCATGCAATGTGAACTTCACAGTGAAGTGTGACAAACCTTCAACTTATAATCTTCAAATGCTCATACGTTAGTCATTATCACCTTTAAATTTTTAAGGCTAAAGTTTTAAATTTACACACAATTTTTGAAAATCATTTCCCATCCGAGATCAACTAGTAGGCATTTCCAAAATTTTGTGTTTCCTTATTATTCAAACATGTCATCAGTCAACTTCATATCCGGACTGAGTTTTGCAGAACCATCAGGAATTTGCATATTAGTACACTCCCACCATCAGGGATACCTTATAAAAACATTGTCTGTATAGGGCACGGGTAAAACCATGGGAACTTTATTAAACACCATTCTTATTTCTGGCGCTACCACATTATCAAATTTTAACTTAAATGTTGGGGTTCTTACAGGGGAAAAGTTTACTATATAATGAAGTTTATACTCATTTAAAAAAATGTTTGATGCACAAAGGTTTAACTTGTTCAAGCTACAAAAATATGCATGCAGAAATAATTAATTAATTAAAATGAGAGTAAACATATTTTAGTTATATTTTTTCTAAAGGAATATTTATTTGATTTTCAAGCTTGTCGAGCCTCCAGTTATGATAACGTGACCGGACTTTAATGCACCCACGAATTTATTCCCAGCCCTAACCGAATGAACGAGCCGTAAGGAAAAATCTCATTTACGCAAAGGGAAGGACTCCAATGCCGTAGTAACTCTCCTCTGGGAGGAATTCGAAACTTTTTTTTCGAATGCAGACAATGTCTGCACTCCCCGTGAAGCCAAAAATATTTATTATCAAATACGCCTATAGCTGAATTCTCATGTTGTTAATCTATAAAAAAAGAAAGGACGTCATAACAATTAAATAATAGCCTCTAAAACCCAATTTGCTTGAAGGACTGCGACTTTCTGAAAAGGGGGAATTTAATAGAAATAAGTAAAACTAGTTTAATGGCGACCTCGGGCACAAGTGCTTTGGAGGTGTCCTTGTGGTAGCCACACTGGGTTGGTACAGTACAGTCAACTAAACGTTTCGAACGAAGCACTGAAACACGTAGTCAGATCAACAAGTATCCGCACTACTGAATGGAAGAAGTGAAAGGACACCTAATGTTTTGGGACACTTTGAAAGCGTCCTAGCGACTTTAAATATTTATTTTTTTATTCCAACTATAAAGGTTTGAACTGATCAAACTGGGAAAATATACAGGGAATAAGTAATTAATTTAAATCAGAGTCGCAATTAAGAAGTCATATTTGTTCCATCGGAGAATTTATGACATTTTCAGCCCCGTCGAGCCTCCAGTTATGGTACTGTGACCGACTTTACTGCACCCAAGAATTTATTCCCAGCCCTAACCCAATGAATAGCTCTTGGGAAAAATATTAGCTATAAGCAAAGGACGGGACTCAGATTCCAGTGATTCTCATCTGGGAGGAATTTGAACCTCACAAATTTCTCACACGGGGCAGGAAGCCTAAAAATATTTATTTTCAAATACTGTAATCCTAGACTCCCATGTTGTTAATTAAAAAAAGGGTGCTATAACAATTATTAATTAACAGTCTCTAACACCTACTTCAAGGTCTCAAGGGCTGTGACTTTCTCAAAAGGGGAAATTTAACGAAAATAAAAAATACTTAGCTTAACCCTTATATTCCCAAGCTTTTTCCTGTCGCGTAAATACCCAGGCTATGGCAGGGACTGCCATATGATTTTGTATTGCACGAGGGCCCATCATAAACTTCTTTAAGAATAATAAATCAAAGGGCCTTAAATCCACTTGGATTTAATTAATAGCTCTCCTAACATCATTGTACACAAAGTGGTGACCGTGTCAAGCCGATTGGATGAAGTAGCAATCAGGTGACAATGCCCCAGAGGTCACGTGGTAATGTGGGGGTCCATGTCAAAAATTCTAATATTTGACAGACCAATCCCGCCAATGAATTCCTTCTGGGGGACAATAATAGGTTTAATTGGGAACCTTTGTCACATGACCGTTCGTGTGACCTCCAGGCGTCACTAGTTACCCCAGGGTCAAATTCAAAAGTTCGAATATTTGACAAACCAATCCCTGGAATGTATTCCCCATGGATAACGATAATAGTTTGAATTGGGAACTTTTGTTGCATGACCGTTCGTGTGACCTCCAGGGGTCACTTGTTACCCCGGGGTCAAATACAAAAGTTCGAATATTTGACAAACCAATCCCTGGAATGTATTCCCCATGGATTGATAATAGGTTGAATTTTGAACTTTTGTTGCATGACCGTTCGTGTGACCTCCAGGGGTCACTAGTTAACTCGGGGTCAAATACAAAAGTTCGAATATTTGACAAACCAATCCCTGGAATGTATTCCCCATGGAGAACGATAATAGGTTGAATTGGGAACTTTTGTCCCACGACCGTTCGTGTGACCCCCAGAGGTCACTAAATTTGACATGGGACCATTGTCAAAAGTTAGTAAATTTACCAAACCAACCACTGTAACGTAGTTCTCGCCGTGAACGATGATCGGCTAGAATTGCTAATTCTGCTTATGACCGTTAATGTGACCACGAGGTCTGTTTTTGACATAGGGTCGATGTCTCTCGTAATACAATTTTGTGGAGCATGTACCGGTATCCTTGTTTTGTCAGTTCTATAACGCACCAAGATTCTTCCAGATTTGTTATCTACAGTATCGATGCCCTGAAATTACCCTGTTCATTCAGTGTCATGAACATCGGAGAAGGGCTAGTACACTGCACTTATATCCATTTTTAATCAATTATGTGCGATATATATTCTATATAAGTAAAAGAAGTATAAAGTTGGCGTGAGTTTGATAAGTTCCGGTGGTTTTAGAATGAAAATTAATCTACCCCCAATTTAAAATTGCTGCCCGTATGTCCACCACAAAAATCCATATATACCTCCAAAAAATTTACATGGAAAAAACGGTAATATACGTAAAGTATATATATACTTTATATTATATATACACTATGTATAATATATATATACTATACATAATATATATTCTATGGATATTATATAGTACAACTATATCCATAAATATAGATTTTAGATTTCCAGAATAAGGCATTTTCTGGGAATTTTTAGGTGGACAGGCATATAACCTAGAGCATTTTCATTTGGACAAGCGTAATAATTCATTGTAGCAACAAAATTAGTTAGAACATTCTTTTCTTATGTCGGAACTATAATAATATTAAGGTCAGGTTGAGGTCACTCCATTTGAGTAACTTTCCAAGCTTGACTAATTATGAATCGTGCTAAAAATGTAATTAATTGGATGAAAGCAATTAATAAAAGTCTCAAATGTAATCCAGACAATTATTGAATGAAACAACCCGAAGGCTGATTGTTTATTCAAAATGAAACTGAAAACGAAATGATAATTAATTCAACAATAACTTCAGAAACTAAAAATAAAACAATAGGGGAATCTCAGAGGATTCTAAAAATCAAACAGAAAGGAATAACTCTCAGTCCAAGACTGAAGTTCGCAAATAAGATTTGCACACACTTTAACACTGTCGTGTGTGATTCATACATCATTACATCATTTCATAAGATGAGACGCGTCCAAAAGTGGAGCGTGAGAAGTCCCTCGTCAGGGATTCTTTACTCTGCTCTAGACGCAGCTAGAGCTGACCTTTAACACTAATAACAAATTTTATTACATGACTAAAATCACTTCTTACAACTACACTTCTTACAACTATGTATGTATACCTTACATCCCGGGGTCCGGGAAAAACATTTTGTCCTCAAAATGTGAACAATTTTATCATGAATAAAATATAAATGACCATAAGAAGTACTTGTAAAGTACAAACCTGAAAATGATAGAGTAGATAGTTACAGCAAGAGAAAGAGAGACAAAAGATTGGTTTTGTATTTTTCATCTATACTTACACTTGATAATTTACAAGGAAGGCATTATCAAGTTTGCTTCACAACTGGAAGCCACTTAAAATTATGACAATTTATTAAATTTCACAATTCTAAGTACTAAATACACTAAAAATATTTTTAACACCACACTTTTATATACACAAGGCACTTTATTGATGAAATTCAATAAGCACGGGGGAAGGTAACAACGGGAGCAGGATGCTGGGCGTTGTTATTTTCTTCAGGAGTTGACACGAAGACGGCCTGCTGGAGGTGTCCGTGTTGACGCGAAGAAGTGCGGTGGTAACGGTAACAACCGTAAATGATTAAAAGTAAACCAAAAAGAGTAAAGAAAACAATACCAGTTATGGAGAAAATTCTGAATTCCAAATTATAATCACCAGTGCCGAGGCCAACTTCAAATTGGGGGGTTGGAATGACGGCAGGGATGACTGGAAGTTTCGAAGACTGCTCTTGTGCAGTCGGAGGGGCTGGTGTAACTTTGGTGGACTTTACAACGTCTTCAAGGTTGAAAGTTTTAGGGTCGGCAATCATCATGAGTTGGAGTAGCTTGAAATCTTGTATGGCTTGTTCCATGGGAGACAAGGTCACGTTAGGGCTGAAATTAACACTTTCACTCACACTAGTAACATCTTCTTTGAGAAGTTGATGTGGAGAAAGATTTTGATTGAAGGTATTAGAAGGTGAAGGCACAAAATCAAGCACTTTAGAAATTACGGGAGGAGCAAGCACAAAACCGGCTCCAAGAGCCATCACTTTTAATGCATTAGCACGCTTTTTCTTATTTATGTCAGTGAGAAAAGGATTTGGGGCAACTTTAGAATGAAGTGTGTTAATACTTACTGACCTTTGAGGAGGAATTACCAATTTTTGGTTGGAAAGAGCCTGTTGCTTGTTCATTTTGGAGAGACTGAATCCATGTGTGAGGGATGGTAAGCTGTTCCATCCTCCGGGCGGGGGTAGTGGGGCCGCTCCGCCGGAGCAGATGAGGAAGAAAACACAGAGCGTGGTGAACTTTGTGGAGAGGCCACAAATTCTCCTCTGTCGTTTAGCAGGAACTGTTGAGACATATGTGACTGAGTCATCTGAGGAGTCCCCGGAAGGTGGGACGATGATTCCCGGGGATGAGGCGGATTCTCCGAAGAGGGCGGAGGCCGGCTCATCATGCTCGTTGTGGAAGAAACTGTCGTGGACGGAAGTCCCGAACGGAGCACTTCGAAGGAGGGAAGGCGATATGCAGGAGACTCGTTCCGCACGCGAATTGGATCGCTTTGAGCGGGTCGGATTAATGACAGGTTTTTGAACTGACACTGGGGGTGAGTCACTTTTGGGGTTGAAAAATCCTGACACGCCGGAGGTACCGGGTTGGGGTGAATCTCTGGCGGAACTACTAAAAACTGAGCTCGCGAGTGACTCGGAGCTGACATTTGAATAGGCGGGCGACTGTGGCAATGATATTTCGCGTTTGTTAAAGGACTCGAGGTAGGGAGCAACTTCCGTTGTTTCGGAACTGCCTTGAGATGCTCGAGTGTTGACTGGGTAAAAACTTCGATGTGGATTTGAGGGTCCACTAAAATCACTGGAGTGGACAGAACGAATTCCGCTGGGGAATCCCTCATTTGATGTAACAATTGTTTCCATGTTATAGCCTGGCGGTACGCTGCCGCACAATAAGCACCTCTCAATTGATCTATGAGCAAGGGCACAGCACTGGGTAACACTAGTCCCAGGGCGACGTGACGAAAAATTCTGGAGTAGATGGGAACTGAACAATCCGTTGCAGCAATGACTTGTCCAGTTGCATCCGAAAACTGAAGGGGAAAAATTTTTACAATACACTCGGCCACCGGACAATAAACTGGGATATTGGATGGAGTAGGGAGTGTAACCGAAGCTAACTGCGACCAAGGGTTCTCTCCTAATTTGAAAATTGGCCTGACTCCCAGCGTAGTCATAGGAGTCAGTTGGCCTTGGAGAGTGGGATATTGCGGGGGTGCTGGAGAGTTGGGGGATGAAGAATTCATGACGATGCATGTGTAAAACGACACAGTAGGGCAACTAAAGTAAGTATAGCAAAAATTTATACACGTTTGGCTTTATCAATCAATCGCTGAGATTTTCGCACCGGAAGTGGGAGTTTAGATGGAGACGAAACTTTGGATAAAACTGGAACACGAGTCGCACTTTCAGAAGATGATGATGGAGTGGAAATGTCAGGAGAGTCGGAGGAGTGAAAATGACTGAGCCAAGAGTTAAACTCATCTTGGTCATCACTTGTGTATACATACTCAGGGTGTATTATACCATTACCTAAATCTAAACTTATAAGCTTGAGCTGTGAAAGATGACACCGGACATTAGGTCGCAACCTTTGAGAAGGGAATGTTAAAACCAGCTCAGCATTATTGTTCTTATCTATACTTACAATTGTATAGGGGCCTATCCACCTACAGAGTAATTTATCGGAAAGACCAACCTTACGCTGTGGTAAGTAAAATCTAACGTGGGAACCAACTTTATATTCAAAGGGTCTGTATTGCGCATCAAACTTTTCCTTGGCCTGAATCTGAGCTTTGCGAATTAATTGAGCAATTCGCTGATGCATAATTTTTACTTGATTCGGACTCAACTGAGTAATACTTAAAAGGGAATTAGGGATCGAGTTTAGCATGGGAGCTGGAGGCTGGCGCCCGAAAAACGCTTGGAAAGGGGAAATTTTTGTAACCGAATGCTCACTGGTATTGTAAGCAGCAATTACATATGGAACATATACGTCCCAATTATCTTGATTATCGGAAACAAACTTACTAAGCATTATGGCTAAAGTTTGGTTCACTCTTTCTACGGCTCCATGAGACCGGGGGTGAAAGGGCACACTAAAATTATGAGTAATGTTAAATTGTTGTGTTAATTTTTGCACAACTGCCGACTTAAATTCAGCGGCACCATCAGAAATTAGTGTGGACATGCCTGGAAAAGTTAAAATAAATTGCTCGAGATGCATGGAAACATTCGCAGCGTCTTTGACAGGAAGCAATGAAACACGAACCCATTTTGTAAACAAGTCTGTTAAAACTAATACATATTTATTACCTCTAGGTGTTTCTTTAAAGGGGCCTAATAAATCCATCGCGTAAGTACTAGCGGGAACTTTTATAGGAATGATTTTAAGACTGTCCATCCGTAGACGAGTCTGATGTTGGCGACTTTGGCACTCGGGGCATTGTGAGCAATGCTTGAAAGTGTCCGCGGTCATGGATCGCCACCAATAATAGGGACGAATCCTTGCCAAACATCTACGAAAACTGAGATGACCTGCTAAGGGATGATTATGGGCATTATGTAATAATGTGGGAATCAAGGCCTTAGGAACTAAAAGTAAATTAGGTTGCCTAGGATTAAACTGAATAAAATACACACCGTCAGTATTCGAAGTAACTTTTGAGCGCTTTTTTGTTAATAATCTCTGCAAAACGGGATCAATAGCTTGAGCATGTTTCAAGTCGTCAGGATTAATTAACGGATCAAAAGGAGTAATGAGAGAGGAAGTAAAACCAGGTAAAATCAAATCCTCCTCAGATTGTGTATCACTCGACAGTGCATATGGACAACGGGAGACGCCATCCACATTCCTGTGGAGAGAGCCTTTTTTATAACGTATCACATACCTATATTCCTGTAAAATTATAGACATTTTTGTAAGTCTAGCAGTAGGGTCACGCTGACACTTTAAAAAGCATAATGCATGATGGTCAGTGACAATTGTAAAAGGCTTTAAAAATAAAAATTCACGTAACTTTTTCGTGGAAAATACAACAGCAAGACATTCTTTCTCAGTGACACTCCAATTTTTCTCCGTAGGAGTGAGTGCACGAGAGACATAATAAACGGGATGCTCTCCGTCCTCAAACTGTTGGTGGAGAATCCCTGCAATTGCAAGGTTGCTCGCATCCGTGTACAATAAACATGGAAGATTCTCATCATAATGTCTCAATACAGGGGCTTTACACACTGCCTGTTTGAGATTTTCAAATGACTCATCACAATCCTTGGACCAATGGTACAAAGAATGTTTTTTGAGTAAGCTCTGCAATGGAGCTGCAATCTGAGCAAAACCTAAAATAAATCTTCGGTAATAACCTATAGTGCCCAAAAATTTTCTAAGAGTATCTAAATTATTGGGCTTCGGCTGGCGCATTATAGCAGCCACTTTAGCCGGTTCCGTTGTTAATCCTTGTTGGGTCAAATAAAATCCGAAAATAATGTGTTCTTGCATAGCAAAATTACATTTCCATGGACTGAGTCGAAAATTAACTCGGGATAAAGCTTGAAAAACTAATTCAAGAGCGACTAAATGAGAAGGAAAATCACGACTGTATGGAATTATATCATCTATATATGATACAGCATGTGTATAGCGTAAGCGTCCCAAAGTTGCTATAGCTAACTTTTGGAAATAAGCCGGAGCATTTTTGAGACCGAAACATACGCGGAGGTACATATATATACCAAATTCAGTAATAATAGCGCATAAATGTCTATCATCAGGATGAATCAGAGCCTGATAATAGCCGCTAAATAAATCCAAGGGGGAAAAATACTTTGCATGTCGGAGCTGAAAAAGTAAATCATCAATACGGGGAAGAGGAAATAACTCATCTTTAGTGATTTTGTTTAACTTTGTAAAATCACACACTAATCTCCATTTATTTAATTTTTGTCGAACTAAAAACACTGGGGTTGAATAATTGGAAGACTCACACGGGACTATAATATTAGCCTGTATGAGTTTGTCAAGTTCACCTTTTAATATTTCACGTTCAAGGGGACTGAGTCTATACGGTTTGGACTGAACTGGAACATCCGAGTTCAACTGTATACGCATAGGAGGGAGAATGCAAGCCTGTAAATCATTAATGCTCCATGCAAAAAGATAAGAATACCGATTTAAAAGTTGAATAATAGCATGACGCTGGTCTGGGGTAAGCTGAGAATTAATATTGATAACTGAAAGTTGTTCAGTAGTCAATGGTTTAATGTCGGAGGGAATAACGGGGACAGAAGAGAGGGCTTGAACAAACTCATACCGTTGTGAGTAACCTAAAATTGTGCCTGCAACAATAAGTTGAGGAGAGCGAGACACATTGGAAGCCAATAAAACATTTTTACTATGGTTGATGACAGGAGGAAAAATAACCTGAAGTTGTTTTTCTACTGTAGGGTTGGGAATGAATGCACATGAATGAGCGGAATTCATATCCGTGGTTGGAATGTACATTTGACGTCGAGGGGGAAGGTTAATAGTAAACAAGGACTTCACTGGTAATGAACATCCACATTCCACTGAGCACACTTCATTGTATGCATGACTACGAAGATAATGGGTCACTTGTGAATTATACATAATACTACGACTAACATCTACAACCAATGTGTATTGTTTGAGAAATGCACACCCTAAAATGAATGAGGGGGTGAGAGTATCCAACACATGAGCTGTAGTCGTATAATTAATATTATCTAATTTAAAACACAAAGTTACTACACTGGAAGTTTTAAGTTTGGTTTTGTCGGCGGTCATAATATGACAGGGAGGGCCTGGTAAAATTTTACACTCAGCTGGCACTGCACGTCGTAAAATTAATGTATGTGTAGCACCAGTATCAACTAAAGCATCAATTGTCACTGAGGTAAAATAGCACATGATGTAGGGGCAATGTGTAGCACTTAATACATTTACAGAGGGTAAGTAATCTGTGGGTATGACTGTAGAGTGGGATTTGCTTGGACTTGCTGGGGAACTGCAGCCTGTTGAGGAGGCGCAAAAGCAAGTTCCACTCTTTGAACATTCTGGCGATTGTTGGGATTGTAATTGTTGTTGCGGCGGTAATTGTTGTTTTGGTAATTCCGTTGACCATTGTTGCGGTTCTGGAATTGTTGTCGATTTTGATTGTTTTGGGGACCCTGGTGCTGATTGTTGGGTCCCCTCTGCCCATTTCCCGACCGGCAGTCGCGAGCAAAATGACCAAATTTGTTGCAATTATAGCATTGGAGCCCACGAGCAGGGTTGGGATTATTATTATTACCATTATTTTGATTATTATTATTACGAGGAGCACCATTATTATTATTTCTGCCACCGCCTCGTCCGCGACGATTATTATTATTACGTTGAGCAGGTGGGTTACCATTTAATGCGTTAACTTGAGCATGTGGGGCATCAGATGTAGTTAACTTTTTGATTTGTTCTTCCAAAGCTAATAATTTAGCAGTAGTATCGGGCATGGGAGTAGCTTCTTGTTGAAATTCACGATGCTCGCAAAATCTAACAAGGGCTGCGATACTTGTAAAACTCAAGCCGCTAGTAGCTTGGGCGTATTTTGGGAGTAGTCCCGAAATGCCCCAAGCCACTCTATCAGCGACGGGCATGTTTGCATCATAACGGGAACAAAGTGTATCCATAGCATACAAAAATTTTGCACATGACTCTTTTTCTACCTGAACTTTTGATTTAAGTTGGTGCAAATAAACTTGACGGCTTTTACCGTATCTCTCTCGAAGAGCTGTATACATAGTGGGAATATCTACTACAGTGGAACCTGCACGTCGAATTTCACCCTGTAGCCAAAGAAATGGATCAGGCAATAATAAATTGGGGAGATTATTTTGTAACTCCGCCCAATCCCATTTAAGTAAACCAATAATCCGCTCCTAATCCATAATAAAATCAAAAACATCATGATTCGCCGGATCAAACTGATTAGTTTTCTTAAAATTAAGAAAAGAATTCGCCGGAGGGGTTTGAATCACTATCGTAGGCGGAACTGTCGTCGCCATTTTATTCGTATGATAATAAACTGTTGAAAAATAACCACTAGGTTCTTGAAATAAATCACATAAATTTATTACCGGAGGTGGGATCTTAAATTTACGAGAAGCACGTTTTGCATTTTTCTGCGAAGCACTTTGAGTAAAACTAGCACTAGGGGTAGGTTTAGTAGTTTTGGTTTTAAGGGGTGGAATTAATGGAACAGTTGTAGTAGTTGGAGGAGTCTGAGCTGTGCTACTGGAAACTGTAGTTACAGGTTTGCGCTTACGAGCAGCCTTTAAAACCTTAGCTAATTGATCTTTATCTAAAATGTCAGGGTTAGAATTTGAACGAGTTGAACGCCCTTGAGGCGGAGGTGAAATTGATGACTGAGATGCAAGGGGTTTCTTTGGAGGCGGTTTTGAGCCAGACATAAAAAACCATAATTATTTACGTACCTTTTTCCAGTAAAACATCAGTAAGTCTTGATATGACCAAAATAATAAATCATTTAAACACTTGGACAGGAAAATCACTCTGTCAAAACAACACACACAGGAAAATCTTCTGTGGAAAACTTGAAAGCAGGTAAAGGTCCTCTGCAAAAATCCAGTAAGGCAGGCAAATCCTCTGCAAAATCTTGTACGGGCAGGCAAATCCTCTGCTTCGTATGACTCAATCCTCGGAACCTCCGTGGGCCAGGAGAGTAGACTCGGGGGTAGTCCAAGACAGCTTTTGTCGCCACTTGGGCCACCTGACTTCAGTAGTTGCAATCTACAAGTCCTTAAAAAAAAATTTTTTTTTCTCGAGACGGGAATAAAATCAACCGTTAGACAAACCTCGTGTTAAAATTCAATCTCAAATGAATGCCAAAATCTCAAACTTTTTCCTTAATTATTGCGCTTTTAACCCGGGGAGCCTAATCTGAGAGCTATTCGGGTGACTTATTCACGGGCAAACTGGTGAAAAGTCTTTGACATGGGCCACCATATTAAGGTCAGGTTGAGGTCACTCCATTTGAGTAACTTTCCAAGCTTGACTAATTATGAATCGTGCTAAAAATGTAATTAATTGGATGAAAGCAATTAATAAAAGTCTCAAATGTAATCCAGACAATTATTGAATGAAACAACCCGAAGGCTGATTGTTTATTCAAAATGAAACTGAAAACGAAATGATAATTAATTCAACAATAACTTCAGAAACTAAAAATAAAACAATAGGGGAATCTCAGAGGATTCTAAAAATCAAACAGAAAGGAATAACTCTCAGTCCAAGACTGAAGTTCGCAAATAAGATTTGCACACACTTTAACACTGTCGTGTGTGATTCATACATCATTACATCATTTCATAAGATGAGACGCGTCCAAAAGTGGAGCGTGAGAAGTCCCTCGTCAGGGATTCTTTACTCTGCTCTAGACGCAGCTAGAGCTGACCTTTAACACTAATAACAAATTTTATTACATGACTAAAATCACTTCTTACAACTACACTTCTTACAACTATGTATGTATACCTTACAATAATTAAAAGTAAAATGTTCGTGTTTTCCATCTAGAACAAAAACAACAGAACAAATAAGCACTCGTAACAACTTATAAATTCTACTCGTTGGGTGGTAGAGTAAAATGAAAATAACTTGGGCGTGATCAAATGTTTTCAGTTTCCCATTGAAATTTTTCATACCGGGTATTATGGTCCCCGCGTGTCCGATTGGCGAAAATAAACAGTCGCGTATTAGGATGCACAAACGGTAGTGATTTTTATGTAACATTAAATTTTTCATAATCCAAGATTTTTGTTACCAATCCCGGGTATTATAGTACCCGGGTATTACAGTTGTATTGCCCTAATCGTAACTGCAGAATTTTTAAGTGTATATTTTTGCTTGAACTGTGTTCATTACGTCCAACATATAATTTCATATAATTGCATTGGCGCGAATTTGAAATTCCGGATGCTACCCGGGTATCATGCTGCCAGGATAAAAGCCCAACCAGTTATTTAATTGTGATTGGTATTACAGCATGAGAAAACATTGCGTAGGGCGACTATTTTCATTTTATCCCACGGGGGTCATTATTGAAATTCCCGGGTAGCCGTTACCCGGGTAAAATCACTTCGGACGGATAGAAACGACCTAAATCTAATTATTCATGCTAAAAATGCGTCACATCTCCGCGTAGAACGCGAATCAAACCATTTTTAAAAATTTGAAAATGTCTGAATGAGCCCTACTTAATACGCATTACCGTTTACTTAACATTGAAAATGGCCGCGGAAAGCCAACTTTGCCTCCTTCTGATTTTTTTCCCTCCTAAACCGAAATTCCCCCGGCCTGGTGACTTGGTCAAGTTGCAGTGAAAATAATGGGGAACGATTAGAAAAAAATCAGCCATGTTGCTAAACTTTGACCTGTCACTTTTAGGCTTGAACCGCAAATTACGCAGTTAGCTGGCAGGCACTGCCATAGCTTGGGCATTACAGGGTTAATGGTGACTTCGGGTAAGATTGCTTCAGGGATGTCCTGGTGGTAGCGATTCCACTGCGTTGGTAGGGGGCAGCTAAACGTTTTGATCGTAGCACTGAAACACGTATAGTCAGCAGGAAGGATCAACAGGTGTCCGCACTGCTCCACAGGAAAAAGTCAACTGAACCTTGGAGCGGAGCTAGGTACATGTTCCGGAAACGTTGAATGGAAGAAGTGAAAGGGCACTTAATTAATTTAATGTTTCGGGACACTTTGAAAGCGTCCTAGCGTTGTGCTCGCGCAGGACTGCTGTGACCTTCAAGCAGCCTTGAGTTGCATAGAAGCAGCAGGGAAGGGCATGTACATAGTACATACTGCTCCCCATGCAAACGTACATTGAGACCTTACTGCATTTGAAACGTTGCGTGGGCAAAGGGAAAGGGTGCTTTATGTTTCGGGACACTTTGAAAGCGTCCTAGCATTGTGCTCACGTATGACAACAGCGTCCTTCGTGTCGGAACCTTGAGTTTTTTTTTGCAGAAGCAGCAAAGATTGACCTGTACACAGTACAGTCCCACCATAAAGATCCCTTTTTAGACCACTTTCTCTATATGGGTAAAGGATAAAAACATGAATATTCGCATTAAACACATTCCAGAGCGAGAGAGACAATGCAGTGAATAACTGGGAACTTATGCATATGCATAAGTTCCTAGAGGAAATAAGTAATTAATTTACATGAGAGTAGAGCTGCGCTCAAGTCAAGTAAATCAGAAACTTGACCCTGAACTTGACTTGACCCTGACAGTCAAGTAGATTTTTCAGGTGGTCTTGAACTTGACGGTTCATGGTCAGACATTTCCTTGAAAATTCGGGGTAAAGTATTCAAGTACTTTCCGCGTAACTTGAATCTGGTCAAGTATAGCCAGGTCAACTCTTGACTTGACCATGACCCGAACTTGAACTTGACTTGAAATGTCAAGTCTTTTTCAAAATAGTATTCACACTTACAATACAGCAGGTACAACATCTATTATCATTTTTATTGATGAAACACTACATAATTATCTAATGAAATAACTCTTGACGTTCATTACTGCATACAATTAATCGACTAAAACATATCAAATTACAATACGGTTCACAATTCGCAAGCTTCTCCAAGAAGATTTTGAGTTACTGCTACAGTTTGAAGCCTTAATGTCTTCGTGTTTTAATTTTAGCCAACCTTCAATCACGAGAAACTACGAAGTCTGCTAAGATACAAAATCTTTTAGGTGTTAGTAAATAAATTTCCAATGAATTTTACTACTAGTAATAATTGCTTGCACTAACATTCAAGTTCGGGTTACTTCACTAAAAATTTCCACAGTTCAGCGTTCGCCCTGTTAATGAAACAACCTGGCTTGCTTCAAGAGCTAAAGTTAGAAAAGATGCGGAAAGGGGAAATTGAATGCCATTTTTTCATGGAGAGTCTGATATCCATAAAAATATTTTAAAACGCTGTGCTTGTAGAGAATTGCATGGGTACTCATTTGACTTTATTACCATCTTCCTCAAAAATTACGGCCTGAGGACCAAAAACTGTGAGGCAAAGTTCATGCACTGTTGTAATAAAAACAACGATTTTTTCTTTGTTTCAATCAGTCAAGCTGAATGTCTCCAGCCTTACTCTTTGTTTCTACGGGACATGCCTACAATGATCAACTCAGGAAAATGTGGAATAGCTCCCTGGAAAGCTTATTTTCTGCTAACAAGCGTGAATCAAAACATATTTGAAGACAAATTTTGGCCGGGAAAGATATATTTTCAAAATCCTCAAACATTCCTTGCTTCATTTACACGGGTACAAGTTCCAACGGGAGCTGCTCCTGGGACCGTTCCTGTATATGTAAGTGTGTTCATATTCTCAATTAGGCCTCCGCACATGTACAATTTCCTTAAACATGAACATGAACTTGAACATGAACATGAATTTTCATGTTTTACATGAGTTGTTTTCAAAATTACACGAATTAAATCATGTGATTCAAAACGAATACTTGATTTTTATTTCATGTGAATAAAGCACACATGAACATGACATTTACATGAACATGAAAAGTGGCAATTTCAAGTACATGAACTGGACATGAACATGTACATGAACATGATGACATGAACTAAATTTCAGAAGAGTTATTAAGCTTATATTTAAGAAAGTACACAACAAGAGAGATTCGGATTCCCGCAATAAGGGAATAACACTAGCTTGTTTAGCAAATGCTTCTACAATTGCACCCTTGTGGTCTGCGACAGGTTCTTTCTTTAAATCAATTGATTTGTGATGCTGCACTAAAGACCTTCTTTAATATCCGGTTCCCGAATTTGCTTCAACTTTAAGGGAGTATCTAAAAGCATAGTTTTCATTGTCCTTGCCGCTAACTAAATTGTATGTACACAATAATATCTCCAGATATTTCCTTCCTCGAGTGTGAAATGATTATGTACACTTGATCGTTGTTTCTTGACGTTTTTTGATGGCAATTCTTGAAGTTCTTCCAAAAATGTCAATTTCCTGAATAATGCTACTTCCAGGTGCTTTTTCGGTCATATTTGAACCTTCTTTTTCCTTAATAGTGTCAGTGCACAACTTAAAATGACGCTTAATACGCTAAAGGAATTGAACGACATGGAAACGTTTGGCTATTAGTAGCATACTTTGTGGTGACATTAAAATATTCGTGTTTTTGAGCTTGAGTTCATGTCTTCCGCTTTTGTGAACATGAAAGTGTACATGAAAATATTGTCATGTTTTCAAGGTAACCTGCACATGACATAAGACATGACTTGAAAAATCATGTCTGTTGTCAAGTATGTTTTAAATGCACATGAATGGTTTGTGACTCGATAATCAGATACATGAACATGAGTTGAGACATGAGTCAGACATGAATGTTTCATGTCTGAGTTGTACATGAGCGGAGGCCTATTCTCAATACAGTCACGTAAAAAATAGTATATATATATTATTGTACTTGGTCCAGTAAGGTTAAAATAAAGTGCATATATAAGCAGGAGATAAAATCCAAATAAGAATGAGTAAATATCGAACGCAATTAAAACAAATAAGTAAATTAAGATGCATGATTAAACATATACCACTGCATAACCCACGGCAATGAGCAAAAATACATTATATCATCAAAGTTTCCACTGAATACGACGCAATAGATTAAACTTCTGAATAAAATACAACCTTTGCAACACATGACCCCCTTATCTTGGAATATTTTAGTAAAAATACAATAACGCCTGTGAACTACCAATAAGTCAATGAGTGTAAATTGCTAGCAGGATATTTTTAAGTTCTCCCTTCTCGTTGAGGAATTCTTCAGGGATATTTTACAAATATGTATAGTAATGCGAACCAATGTAAGTAGATATAACAAAATTGGAGATAACTGAATCCGTATTCACTATAAATTATCAATTATTGACCTCGAAAAAAACAGTAATAACTTGGTCAAATTATAGAACGTAGCTTTTCAAACGTTCGTTCGACGATTTAAGTTTTTGCTTGCATGCATTTTTACGGCCAAATTCTAGTTCATTCTCCAATAATTGGAGAATGATCTCTAATAATGTTTGACATTCATTTAATGCCTGATTGTGAGAAAGACTGGAGCTTCGTGCAAATGTACTGAAGATAGTGACCTTTCCATCCAGCCATATAATGTAAGTTTTTAATTAATATAATCTGTAGTTTTGCAAAAATAATAAAATCGTTCAATTGGACACACCTAAATTTTTATTGTTTCGAAAAACTATTCCAGGTTTTCCAAGCGTAAGCCTTTGGTAGTTGGATTGCTCGTTCTATCAGTAATTTCCCTAATCTCAATCTCAGACGGCCAAAGAAGATCGTACGGAGAATCGTGTAATAAAACGCTTCGATGTGATAGAAAATCATGGTTGGGCTGCATGGCAGGGACATGTGATTGTGTCAAGCAAGAAGAGATGATTTTTGAGCCGAGCACAAAGAAATGTGTCTCAAAAGCTGGTGAAAGGTGTAAATACGCTATGGAGTACTCTGACGGTAGCAAAGCCATTGAGACTGCTAACTGCGTTGAAACCGCTATTTGCGGCGAGGACGGATATTGTCTCTGTAACGAGGACTTCTACGAGAACACCAATGGTACTTGCAGCTTGACTGGTAGACATTCGGAGTCTTGTGATGATCAAGCTAAATGTTCCAGTTCGTTGGGACTAATTTGCAAGGATGGAATCTGTGAATGTGACGACAAAACTTCAGCTTACTCTGAAGATGATGGTCAGTGCATTGGGTTAGTGGGTCATACTTGCGTTGCTACCAAGTGCACCCAGGATGCCAGTTGTCTGAGTAACAAATGCGTCTGTAAAGAGGGATTCTTCCACAATTCCAAAGATCAATGCTCAAGGAAACTGGATTTGCTCCAAGCTTGCAGTGATGATGGCCAGTGCAAATCTGAAGGAGGGTTACTTTACAAATGCGTTGACGGTGTTTGTGCCTGTGACCCAAATGTGTCCATGTATGGCAGTGCCAGAAAAAATAATAAACGTACCTATAGTCAATGTCAATATTATAGAACATCTGATACTTTTTTTCAATTTGAAGGAGATTTCAAAACACAGTGCCTAGGAAAAGTGGGGTCACGATGTATTCAAGGATACTGCTCTCCCGGATCTTACTGCAATTTTGACAATGCTTGTGATCAGTTAAATTTTGGTGGGACTTGCTCCTGTTTGCCTGGGTATACACGGTCTTCTTCCGGAACTTGTGGAGTTGGTTATGGCCAAACTTGTAGCACCGCTGGTATTTGCTTGGAGGGAATGGTTTGTAATACCAAGGATGGCCGGTGCAAATGTCGGTACTCTACCCAGGTCTATGACCAAAGTAAACAAAAGTGTATCAGTCCAGTTAGAGGTCCTTGCGATTGGAAATCTTTGTGTAAAGATGGAGCTGAGTGTCAAAATATTAAAAACAGTACGCAAGGCACATGCGCGTGTAAGCCTGGCTACGTTGAGGGTGCTTCCGGTTCTTGTGACGCTGAATACGGCAAACCCTGCACTGCAACTATCAGCTGTGATAGTTTAGCAGGTCTTACCTGCCTGGATTATACTTGTCAATGCGGGGATTTCCAGGAGTTCAGTCAAGAGTTACAAAAATGCGTGGGCCTGGTTGGGTCAGACTGCATTCTGGGTCTTAAAGATCATTGTGTTGGAAATGCCGAATGCTCGCGAATACGGGATGGGATTACCAAGGGAAGTTGCAGATGCTCTGGAGGATTTGAGATCAACGCTAACTACACTTGCAGCAGGACTGTGGCAGACAGCCTACCAGTCCTGGAGTTTCCTGCGGTTTATGATACCGAGACTTCTGAAGAAGGAGGATCGAGTTGAAATCCTGCAGATGCCTAATCATTTCCCCAAAAATCCGCACACTATTCATGTTTAATATCTAACATTTCGTTTAATATTACAATAAATTGTAGCTTCTAATTTTTTGTCAAAAAGCGCAAATTACTTCGGGAGTTGCTGCTTAATAATAATGTACTCTTGCGCCGACTATATTTTAAAACCTGTATTTTCAAGTTAGCAAAACCAGGGGACGTCTAATGAATAGCGTCTTGGTATTCATTTAATAGTCTATTTACTTTAGAAATAGCAATATCAGATCAGCCTGCAATTATTACAATAATATATTCTCATACATACAGTACGTCCATATGTAGCGTATCTACATATTCACATATGTATTTACCTTTCACTCCTGCATATTTGTATGTACAATTGACTTCTTGCTTTAATGGCACCTCATTGGAACGTATAACTTTCTGTTATTATTTAATCGCTACAAGGGTAAGATTTCCATTACTACATGTAATATTATTAAGGTCAAGTTGGGGTCACTCCATTTGAGTAACATTCCAAACTTGATTACTTATGAATCGTGCTAAAAATGTAATTAATTGGATGAAAGCAATTAATAAAAGTCTTAAATGTGATCCACTCAATGATTGAATAAGATAACCCGAAGGCTGATTATTTATTCAAAATGAAACTGAAAACGAAATGATAATTACTTCAACAATAACTTCAGAAACTTAAAAATAGAACAAAAGGGGAATCTCGGAGGATTCTAAAAATCAAACAGAAAGGAATAACTCTCAGTCTAAGACTGAAGTTCGCAAATAAGATTTGCACACACTTTAACACTGTCGTGTGTGACTCATACATCATTTCATCATTTCATGAGATGAGACGCGTCCAAAAGTGGAGCGTGAGAAGTCCCTCGTCAGGGATTCTTAACTCTGCTCTAGACGCAGCTAGAGCTGACCTTTAACACTAATAACAATTTTATTACATGACTAAAATCACTTCTTACAACTACACTTCTTACAACTATGTATTCATACCTTACAATATTATAGTTTCGAGAAGATATAAATGTGACGATACAGGGAAAATCTACAGAAGTGAGTTTAATTTGAGAGAGAGTCGACTGTATTGGGTAATACTCTGGAACAAAGGTGCAAGCCTATCCTACATGTAGGCCTACTTATAGCGTCAAGCTATTTTCAGAAAAAATTATAGGCAAAATAGGGTGCACTAGTTTTCGCAGAAAAAATGCCTACAAAATAGGAAACGCACGGCTGCATAGTGCATACAAGCGGTCATATAGGCATACATGTAGGCAGCACGGCACGCACGAGAACACGCTTATATGTAGGGAAATATATAGGAAGTGTGTATATAGAAAATTTTATGTAGGGTCGTAGGGTGCAGACTTTCAACACAAAATATTGGGAGTATACAATGTTTTTAACAATATTGTCATACTATATGGAAGGTTTCTCAATACAAACCAACACGATTTTCAAACGTTTGGAAGATCAGGCTACTGCAGGGACATCTGAGATTTTCCATTCAAAATAAAATTCACACAGAACTAATTGTAAGTACATCAGAGCTTCTGTTGGGGACAAAATTCCTGTCCCGTCCCCGTCCCGATATTTTTTCAAAACCTTTGTCCCCAGTCCCGTCCCGACAATCGGGATACGGTGACAAAAACAGTGTCCCCGTCCCGTCCCCAAAATTTTAAAAAAACGTTGTCCCCGGTCCCGTCCCCAAAATTTTTTAAAAAAGTTGTCCCCGGTCCCGTCCCGAAAGTCGGGACATGGGGACAAAAACCTTGTCCCCGTCCCCAATATTTTTAAAAAACGTTTTCCCCGATCACGAAAATCGGGGCATGTGAACAAAATTCCTGTCCCGGTTACTAAAAACAGTTGTCGACATTCTCATACCGAAAATCGGAACATAAGGAAAAATTCGTACAAGAAACATTTGTACCAAAACCATTAAAAACCACATTTATAGAATCGTATTTCCAAGATTTCTCCTTAAGGCAGCTTAAATTACGGTTATATTTCAACAGTAGGAAAGTAAGAGTAGTAGTAACTATAACTGTTCTATTTCAGTCACCATAATTATTCTGACACTCAAGTTTATGTGTATGATTACTTACTTCAATTATGATTGTAAATATATATAACTTTATTCGCTCTAATTCCAAAATCTAATAATCCTAATCATAAAACCATGATGAAGTACCAGTCATTTTTTGAGCAATACGCTTCATTTTCTACTGAAATAGAACTCACAGAATAGTTTAATCACGAGCATTAAAAGCTGAAACGTTATCCTTGTTCTGCTTTGCTTGCTCGTCCCGTCCCGTTATACACGCGGCCAAAAAGCATATCCCGTTTCGAATACAATGGGGACAATTGTTTTGTCCCCGTCCCACCCCAAAAATAATGGGGAAAATTTTTTCTGTCCCCGTCCCGTCCCGAATATTATGGGGAAAATTTTTTCTGTCCCCGTCCCGTCCCGAATATAACAGGGAATATTTTTTTTGTCCCCGTCCCGTCCCGAATATGACATGGGGACAATTATTTTGTCCCCGGGGACGTCCAGTCCCGGTCCGTCCAGTGTCCCGACGTCCCGTCCCCGTCCCCGGCAGAAGCTCTGAAGTACATATATTGTATGTGATCGCTCGATGGCTTGTACTTACTGCAACGTGCAACAGGAGTTCTCACATAATGCATGAGGAACGTTAATTGTACTCACAATCAGTTTGTTTAAAAATACGACTACACATGACAACAAACAATTGGGAGTGTTTGCTGGGTAATTATTGGATGCGAGGGTATAGTCTAAATTGTATCCAAAATAAATTGGCAAAAAATAATAATATGAATTTTAATAAAAATATAATTTATTTATAAGTAAAGTATAGGGAAGGGTCTCATGAAGGAAGGGGCTAACATTTTCCGTTACCCTATATGGGCAGAAATGTAGGCAGCCGCAAGTGCCTACTTGTAGGCAAGGATATAGGCCGTAGCAATTGCACAAATAGGCGAGAAGAAGGAACCTGCTATAAACTAAATTTATAGGTAGGATGTAGGGTACGCAAAATCAGTTTAGCATCTTTGGCTTATGGAGTACAGTTTTTAACGATATTAACTGATTTAGAATGAAATGAGTACTTGGATCTAAGTAACTTGATTCCTTAACTATGCGTTTATTTTATACAACAATACAGTACAAGTACAACTATGGAACACTTGCTTTCATAAGTACAGCCGTGGCATCCCAAGCGGATGTGGAAATATATAATCGTAACGCAAAAATATGCAGTTTAGACGAACATGCATGGGATACGGAGTCTCGGAGTAACGACAACATTTTGAAAGAAAGAATGATTGTTGAAATATTTGACGCCACAACTTCGATATGCATAACGTTTCGTTACTTGAATAAGTACTTGAAATACTCATGGTTCATGGTCAAGGATTTAAATATTTTTACTTGACCGTGAACATGACTTGACTCTCAAGTAAAACTTTTTGTCTTGACCATGATAACTACTTGACTCCAGATCTCAGGGTCAAGTATATAAATAACTTGACCATGCCTTGAATGTTCAAGTATCTATTATATTTTACTTGACCATGACCCTAACTTGACCACGACTTGAAATACTCATGGTCTACTTGAACTTGAGCGCAGCTCTGCATGAGAGTAGTAATATATTGACAGGTATATTTATTCTAATGGAATATTTATTTATTAATGATATTAATATCAATTATTAATTACTTATAAAATTAACAAACGTTTGCAGTATGCTGTAGGAAATAAATCTCCCTATACAGACTAGGGGGGCTAAAAGGAATCATGGCAGGCTGTAGCACATCACCTTACCAGAAGTAAAGTCAGGTTTTGGGGAAAAGTGATTTTTTCTTCTCAATATTTTCCTGGAAAATAATCGTTCCTTGTTCATTATGATAAGATGGCATTGTTTAAGTGGGAGCTTCTAAAAGATTAACGCTGTGTTGACGTCTATGTTTTCCGGAAATTATCATTGTGTTGTGGAGGAATTTGTCCAAAAATAAACACGTGCTAACTTAATAAAACTTAACCGAAAGATCGATAGAAGGATTTACGACTGCTTTTACAGAAAGTAAAGTGCTCTGTACCTGGTCGTAAAGTTACGACAACTTTTAGGATTTTTTGAGAGCTGACGATTTTTAATTTTTTTTGGAGAATATCAACTATCGTAACTCAATATCTACGTCTGAAATTACGATCGTAAGTCTTTCAAGACTAACCCCTATGGTTGAATTCCGCATTTCATTGAAACCTGAAATGAAGACGTAAAGCTTGACATGTTAGGTGAAAGGGCCATTGACACGGTATTAATATATAATTATTTATATTAAAACACTTTTCTACTCATTTCCAAAGAAACTGCAGTAATTGAAATTTTATCGCTGTGTACTTTTTGAACTCCGGGAATGTTCATACACGAAACGATTATTGCAGGCTTGATTAAACCCATGGAAATATTTCTGTATTCCTCTTCTCCAATGCCAATGAGCAATGATCCGTAAAAAACAATCCATTGAAGAAATTGGAAGTAGTGGCCCCCGTTCTTCCAGCAACACCCGCATTTCCCTTAAAATGACCCCAAGAGGTATTTCGTTTCTGAAATCGGGTTGCACAAGTCCAAGTCGGCAAAGTTGTTGGTAGTGAAGAAATCAAAAGAAGACGTAAAAGAAATTATTTGATTTCGATTAATGACAATAATTGATAACAATAAACGTTCCATTTGATTAAAAAATTTCCTCCCCAATTCTATTTCCAATCTCATCAAGTTAAAGCCTCAACCTCAGCTGCAAAAATTAATTGAAGGGAAAGCTTAGAATGCAGCCCTTGTTCGAAAATCAGTAAATTTAGGCCAAGGGTCAAAACACCTTCATCATTTTAAAAAGATCTCTTCTGTAAACTGCGAATTTTCGATTTGTAGTTTTTACAACAGAATGATTTCCACTGGAAGATGGAACTTCCTAGTATGTATATTTTAAAGGCATTGCAGCAAACAATGAGCTACGGCAGAATTGAGCAAAGACACATTTTGTGTCTTGACGAAGACTGTTGTCCTGATTCCCCAGGGGACGAGAGCAAAGTCATGGAAAATAATATTGTATCACTTTTAATAAATTTTAAACAATAAATCAATGAAGACTGAAATATAATTTTACAAGAATGAAAAAGAATCTTCAAAAGTAATAAATTCCTTCGTCACCTGCCTCTAGTATCATATCATATGACTTTAAATTAGCAGCTGAAAGCCAGAATCCAGTTTTTAGACATATAGCCTCCCCTAAACCTTGACAGGGGATACTACTTCTGTTACTATAAAAGTACCATTTAAATTCCCTCGGAAATTCGAGGAAGTATCAGCCCAAAGCGAAATTCAAAATGTTGTACTATTAACTGAAACTACTCCCCACCAGTTGCTGAGTGAATTATTATTAAAATAAAATTGTCAAAATTACGAAGTATAGGAGGATGTGAGTCTCCAGTTAGTTCACACATAATGTCATCTGATGACTCGCCAAGAGCAAACGACAATGGAAATACTGAGCTGCCCACAGTCTCGACAACAAATAGCGATTCCAATCATGATTTCTTCCTTGGAAGTGGTGGGGGGACTATTCTAGGAGAAGTTAGTTTACCCAGTAAATTTTTGAGTGCCAAAAATTCCATCGAAGTTCATCGAAACAAAATTTTGCCGAATAATCAATCCTTACCGAATGTGTTGAAAGATCGTGGTCACTGTTTAAATAGTTTGACAAGTACTAATCATGGCGGTAGCGGACTTCCCCACGTATTACGTTCCATTTTTTCTCCTATAAAATTTGATGACGGATGCTCCGAAGAATCTTCAACCAGACATTCGTTTAGTTCAAAATCATCAAAAACAGTAAAATGCGCCAAATACTTCTCTATCTGTACTCATAATTTTGGTTTTGCTCTCTCATAATCAGCTCATTTGTGCCCAGCAAAAGTTCCATAAATCATTTATTCCTTTATTTATTATGAAATTGAGAGCGTATTTCGTTGTGCGAATTACACTTCGACAAAAGTATGGAGTTGCTGATTCTTGACATTAAATGTTTGTATATACTGTAATGATAAAAAGGTAAACTGGGCTCCGATACTTCCGGGACAGAACAGTTCAAAGCCATTGAGCAGCATGGAAGACGTAGATTCACTTCGTTCATCAAATACGAACGTACAAGTCCACACGGACGATCATGAGCCTCCTGCGGCCATAAATCGGACAAATTTCAGTACTCATCAAACTCAGGAACATGGGAATTTCAATGAAAATTCAACAATTCCAAATCCAGGGGCCATTATTGACCTTGAAAGTTGTAAACTCTACCGACCACAAGATGTCTCTTCAGACGAGTGCCCCAAAGACATCAACGGTCCATTACCGCATCTTCCGTTGCAATATCAATTCACATCAAACCACTTCAACGAATTCCCCCAACACCCTCAGCAGCTGTTGAGTTACGACTCCACTTGTTCAGCAACGATGACCGTTTCCTCAGGTCTAGAATCAGACTCCGTCCTAATGCATCATGTAAGTTCCGGGTCATCTTTATTTACTCTGCACTCTTGACCGTCGTCCATTCCAGCAATGATATCAGATAGGCCCTGCTGTTTTAGTCGAATCCACAGGTATTCCCGTATTAATTAGTTTAAGAAGGGATTTCGAAGTCATTCCTTCTCACCATCCAAGAGAGGCACCTATTCCAAGAAGTGTGTCACTTTGCCCCAAATTCGTTTCCGCTCTGAAATATTATTATGTTCAGTTTGATTAAAACCCGTATGATGGACCGGAACATATATGTAAAGAAATGTTTTCAAAGTTCTGAAAACTCCAGCACAGAAAAGTTTAAATTAACAGGAAGTCATGGGCTGGCGTTTTTAGAGATTTCATCGTAAGTCATTAATTTTATTAGCTCGTACGGGATGACGTTTTGCACATCCCTTTTGGAAGAATTAAATTAAATGTGGGTGCATAGGACGCGGTGAATAGTGCTAACAGCAATGAAATATTTTAATCCGATTTTACGTTACTTATCTTGACTTTCAATATCGGAGGAAAGTGCAGAACAAAAACATCCGTTGCGCAAGTTCATGGAGCATAATTATTACGCATAATTGCTCAGAGTTCAGGCGGCTCGAACTCAAGATCTGAAAAAGCGCAGAGCGCAGCTCAATTTTGAAGCGCCCGTATATATCTACTTACTCCTCAAAATACATATTTTTTAGGTGTGAGGGCGGTGGCGTTGGTTCACATTTCAATAGGATAACCAATAAAATACAAAAATACCACATAGATCGATTTCATAGCTGAGAGAGCACCAGAGCTGAGAGATTGCATATATTTTAAAATTACTCCGTAGCATTTATTTCCATAAAGTTTTATTTAATCTCCGTATCTTGAGTAATTTTAGTCAACTGAATTGTAAGTTTAAAGTGTTACGTCATAGCATAGTATTAGAATATTGATTGCGAAATTAGGAGAAAAATACACAAATAATTATTAATTTCAATCCACGTCAAAGTACGGTTTTCAAATTTCAACGACTTTTTTGTATCCTCCTTACGATATGTCCAAAAAAGCTTACCCTGTTATAACTCTGTTTATTAATTCCTTCCTTTCAAATATTTTGACCTAGGTTGAAGGTGAGGATAATTCAATCATAATTGGGGGATCCGAATGCAACTCTGGGAATTGTCAAACACCCACACTTCAGCAGACGTCAGTATCGGATTACACTCTCATGAGCCCACCGTTTGATGACCACAAGTCAACTTGTATTTTTGCCCCGCCTGCCGAGAATTATGTGTATAATGCTCAGGTCAGACTGAACAATTCTGGAGAATTGGCACAAGAAACGGACCAAATGACACACAATTATCCAGTGGCTCGTCGAGACCAAAATACTGGTCCAGACATTACTACCTTGCCGGGAAAGGATAATAATCTGGACAACCACAACTATGACACTGGTATTTGACACCGGTCCTTCAATACATCGTCGATGCGGGGGGAAAATGGTCTAGACGCATTTTTCATTAAAATTCCTGAAACCTTTTTTGTTTGAAGCAATTAGTCCATTTTGTCCGTAGGATATTGTACAGGGATTTTTTATTCCTATATTGTTCATTTTGCTTGTAGTTTTGAAATTGTTGATAAATTTTGAATTTAGTGAACAACTTGTAAATCATTTTGATTTTAATAGAAAATGCATCTAGTTCATTTTGTCCCTTCGCCGACGATATGGAGTAGTAATTATAAATGGGAGTATATCTCCCTACCATTATATTTCAGTCAGTTCCAATAACTTTAACTTGTCCAAAGGTCACATTTTGCCGTAGTTATAGCCGCAATATTCTCGATTTCTCATTTTGATCCGTATTTGCAGGCCTTTTGTAACGTTGTAACCAGATGATCAGTGTTGGGAATCACAAATCACACAAGCTAGTAATTTTCTGTGATTTTTATAAATCATACAAAATGTCATGGGTACTACAATCTCTTAACAACGACGAACTACCACCACACCGACCAGAAGATGCTGTTCTAGTACTTTGTTGAGCATTGATTGTTGAAATGTTTATTTGGAATAATCAGTCTCCTATACGTCGTAAAATTATTAGTTGGAAACTTTTTGAGTTTTTTTTTCAGTTTGTTAATTCAACAAAAATCTACCTCGGTCATTAAGTATAACAACAAATTTTGTACTCCTTTTAGTTTATCTGACAAAAAAAATTTCTTTTTAAGACAAAAATAAGTTTCAGAAAAATGTCAAATGCAAGTAGTGTTGTTTAATAATGTGTAAACGTAAACACTAAAAGCAAGCCAGGTCACTCACTCAGTCTCTACCGAATAAACCTTGAATCAAGGTTTTGAATCAAAACTTTTGATCCTACCTGAACCGTCGTCGCTGGCTATTACTTAACGAAATTAGATTGTGCTACATTTGTTCTTGAGCAGAACTATTCCAAGTATTTGCAATTATTAGAGTGAAAATAAAGTAAAGGCAGTATCGGTATACTATTCGATTTCGACATAACCGTAGCAAAGTGAATGTGTAGGAATTACTGAAAAAATGACCTCTCATCAATCCCAGTATAATTATCGGATCGGTGCCAAACTTGGGATGTTTAAGAATAATTTAATCAAGCCCATATACAATCCCCTGAGGTGCATCCTAGGAGGTGGGGACACAAATAAGGATGGAATCCCCCATTGTTCCTATCGGCATCCATCAATTACTCATAAGGGCTATCTCTTTAATTTGCCGTCCTTCGGTCCTAATCCCAATGTTCCTCTGTGTTGCGGTACTGAAACACCTCCTTTCTGCTCTGCAGGCAGTAGTAATGAATGATTACCATTGCTGTGATACTGCAGCAATCGTGATCACATCGTCGAATAAATTTTAAAACGTTTACCACTTGCTCTTTCTTGCTCCGTTCTGGCAATGAGTAGGGTGTCGGATCCCTAACAAAAACCTTAGCTTTCAAAATACAAGTGGTACTTTAATTTTAGCTGAAAATATATTATTTGATCTATTTTATTCGCAGACGATGACTTAGGGGAGCCTGATCCCCAGGCTTCATTACTGACGCTAGTGAATCCGAAGGACCTCCCAGTTCCTGATGCAGAGTACGTCTCCCGAATGGTCTCCGAGGAACTACATCCGTACATAGCCAAGAAATGCAAGAAGGATTGCCGAACGTGGTTGTGGAAATCAGACGCTCAGCGAGATGCCGTCGTGACCAAACAGAGGTTGGAAAGTGAAAAGAAGGCAGATGGCAAGCCATGATCGTTAGTCAGTGTCACTTGTACAAGTTTCAACCCTTCACCTTCACTAACGCCGTTATTCATCAGTACTTTCCCAGTATATACGACTGACGCTATACATGCCATCCTTGTAATTCTCTACAAGTAATAATTATTTATTCAGCTGTGATAATATGGATAATTATAACCTACATTTTGAAATCTACATTTCTTTAATTCAGTAAAGATATAATGCAAAAATGATGACATTTTCGACCTTTGACCTTTCCACTCTTTATGAGTGAATTCTGCCAACTCGGTCGCTTGTACATACACAGTCCAAAAGCTATCTAAACCATGTCAAAATTGTTTTGTATTACGCAGTTTTACAAATCATTATCCTATTTGTTCTGTACATATATATCCTGCCTATAGTCAAATAAAACTGATTCCATAGACTGTGCAAATTTCCCTGTGGCAGTAAGCCATACATTTCAAACACTCTTTAATACTGCAAATAGGCACTGCCCTTCACAGGTTATGTACTTTGGAACTTGCATTTCTCATGTCACCCCGTTCCAAACAAATACTCCCTCACAATCAAAATCAGTTCAGCCCCCAGAAAAACAAAATGAAAGTCTCGATTGCGGATGTCGTGTCGTGATGTCTTGGTTTTTATGAATGCCTGCTGTTGTGTTCCAAAAAACGTGAGCAGCGAAATCGAAATACGAACACTATTGCAACTTCCAACAATAGGTGTGCCCCTCTACAATTAATTGCATCCCTGTAATTGACATATTTGTATATTGCCGTACATACAATTACACATACTTACTATTGCTGTAGCAATAATGCCCAACATTAATTTTGTCTTCGTTTTAAGTTCTCCAATGTGTACTCACCACGCTCTGGATACCTATAAATTAATAACTAAATGCAGCTTTTTTTATGTCACTGCCGATTTTTCAGCATCCCCAGTATCTCCATTGCCATTTGCCGTTTGCCATTTCCTACATCATCATAAAATGCCACTAATTCCAATTTCCCATCAGAATATTTCAGGAAAAAGATGCATTTAAAAAACATAATGTACATTTATTTATAATAAATCCAGCTCCTGTTTCACAACACCCCTGAAAACAGTATTTGACTCCCTGAATTTTTGTTTAGATCGAATTTTTCCCCCTACGTTCCAGCAACAGCAAATACCCTTCATACTACTCACTCCATGGGACCCGTCAACCCGGGCCTTTTGGCTAGTCTCGTAATAACAACACAGGTCAGGACTAGGACTAGGACTAAAACCAGCGCTGACGTAACTCTCTATGTGTTACTGAAGACGGGACACGGATCCCAACTGAACACACGGTATATGCATATGCTCACATTTCTCTCGTATGCTAAAAGTATAACTGAACGTATATACACAGAGAAGGTATGATTTGAGCATTGAGCTGGAGCGAGTGAGCGAGGAGTACTAGTGGCAGTGAGCACGAGCACTAGTAAAAAAAAAGCACATTATTGAGATTATATTGAAGCATACAGGAAAAGCACTGTGTACAGTGAAGACTATATCCACTGAACGGAACTCACAATCAGAAGTTTTATAAAGTGCCTGTGTTTGTGTATAAGCTTGAATATTTATATATGATAGGTAGAAGTTCTTCTTACGTGAAAAAGAATGTTTTTATTTATTTAGTATTTATCTGTCTACTGTCTACCCCTGCCTATACGCACATCTGTACTTAACCTTATATGCACACTTTAAAGTTCCGTTTTGTTGTAAAGTTGTAAGTAAACTATCATCATCATCATTACCAGGTCCTTTACTTCCTATAAGTATCTCAAATGTGAGCAGCTATTGTTTCTGGTCTGGGTCTCTCTGTAAGTTTTGTGTCTGTGGAATGTGGCAGGCTATGACTTTTAAATAATAGTTTTTCCATACAGAACTTTTGAAGTTTGAAGGAGTGTAGACCACCACGATAAATTTGTTTGATTTTTTTTTCTCTTTGATGGTGTATCAAATTTAAATGTAACTATACACAACAAGTGCTAAATACTTTTTTTTAGATGAGGACCTTGCGTTGGTTCTACGAGTTTGAAACCACACTGACTCTGTGAGTTTTGTCACTTTCTGAGGAATCCCAGTGACGACAGTAAATATGACACCTGAGTTAATTTACATGTTACATGGCATCGAACGTCCTGTGGGTGCTGTCGTGGACTCATAATTCCTAAGCCAATCATGCAAACTTGATCTTGTACTACGTGATAAAATATAACGGATAGTGATATATAGTAGTGTCTGCCCAAGAGCGAGGAGAATCGCATCCCTTGTTGCTGAACAGATCATATCAGTCACTCGCATCACGGACCACGGATCATCATCAGCAGCAGATCTGGAAAAAAAATTCTTCAAATTCTACGGTTTAATTTTTTCCCATATTTTTTTTTTGTTTCAAGAAGGATTTATTATTTAACTAAATGCTCAGCGTCCAGTTATGAGACGTCGGTCAGTTCGTCGGACTGTTCTGTTATTGTTAAGTTCCTCCTCCTGAATTACAGGAATTCAACTAGAAAGGTTCAAGGAGTAGACTCAGGAGCTTCCTGTAACCCTCACCCTGTCAACTTTTAGAGTGAGTCTTAGATCGTATTGATTCCATTCAATTTATAGATCTTGTAGTGTGGGGACAGTCAAGTTGTAAAGTTACGTTGGAATTAAATGTCAACACTTTGTTCTTTCTATGTATGTAAGTATACCGTTAGGATTATTTGTTGTTGTGAGAGTGTGTATTGTTTCTGTGAGGGTCTCAATTGTCACTGATTACAGAGCAAGTCTGATGAGTCATTTAAGGAGGTTTGACGGAAGATGGGATTTTTTACGATTTTATAATGAGATAAAGTGATTCAATTCAGAGGGAGGGAGTAGTATGATTGTGTTTGTAGAGTTAACTTGTTCTAGCTGTACCTTGTGATTGTTCGATTTTTCTTTTCAGTTTCATCTCAGTGTCAAGTGTGGTTTCATTGATAAATTCCATTTAGTACTATGCAGGGATTTCCGGAGTCGGAGCTGTCATTAATTATTGTAAAAGGCATTGATTGTTATTTTTGCTGGGGATGGTTTTTAAGGAGTAATGTCGGAATGTGTAGAAAGGGGGAAAGGAGATTCAACAGGAAAATATTTAGAAGGCTTTGCTGTTGGAAAGACTCAGTTCTGTTGTGTTAAATGATGAAACTTTGAGTATTTTCTGAATGTTATTTCAATGGTATTTTGATGGGTTAAGACCAGCTGAAATACAGCATTTGATAAGATAGAATCAGCAAAATAAAGCGAAAGTGAGTATCAGTACTTACTTACATTCAGTACAGTACAATCAAATGAGCGGCATACAATAATTCCTTTTTGTTTTGTATTAGCGAAAGAAGTACATTTTCAAGTACCAGTGCATTTGTGATTTACACTTAATTAGTTTGGTTTTGCGTTGTAGCTTTTTTTATTGCGTGAGAAAACAGAAAATTCCATGTGACTGTTGCAAGTGGGAAAGAATATGCATTTAGGTTTTATTTGCCGTTGATTGTGCCGAGTTCTCATTTTAGAATAGGACACGAGTGAATTCTTGTCCTTCTGATCAAATTGTAACAACTGATGCGTAACTATTTTCATTTGGTGTGATTACAGGTGTCGGAATACGCTCTGAGCCGCTGATCCCTGCTCTATGTGCTTCTTTCGTCAGTAGAGCTTCGCATTATCGGCCCGATGAGTTTTTTATTGTGAGTTAAACCTAAAAGCTAAATCTTTGATTGTGTTGTGCACTTTAGTGTACTGTATTGCATTGTCATTGACAAAATGATCATTAATTATTGTTTTAGTGGCAATCGATCGGCGAAGACTTTCAAGCCGAAAAAGCATATACCGGAAGGTACACATCAGTATGACTTGATGAAACATGCTGCGGCTACCTTAGGGTCGGGCAACCTTCGTTTGGCTGTGATGCTTCCGGAAGGGGAGGATTTGAATGAATGGGTGGCCGTCAACAGTAATTAATTCTTAATCTATGTATTAATTTATTACGTGGACAAAGTGTCAAATTTAATTGGATAGATTTGAATAAGTTGTAAAACTGGATTGATTTATTTTATATTTTTTAGCGGTTGACTTTTTCAATCAAATCAACATGTTGTACGGCACGATTACCGAATTTTGCATTGAAGAATCTTGTCCTGTGATGGCAGCTGGACCTAAGTATGAATATCACTGGGCAGATGGACATGTGGTTAAAAAGCCAATTAAATGTTCGGCCCCTAAATACATAGACTACCTGATGACATGGGTTCAAGATCAGCTTGATGATGAGACGCTTTTTCCTTCTAAAATTGGTATTTATATTTTTTTATGAAAATAATTTAACGTATGTTTGGCAAATGAAAATGCTGATTCCGAAACTGATGTATTATTATTTTGTTATTGTATACTAGCTAGTTATTTATATTAGTTACTAATAACTTGTGATTTGTTTTCAGGTGTACCTTTTCCAAAAAACTTTTCAATGATCGCTAAAACTATTTTGAAACGTTTGTTTCGTGTTTACGCTCATATTTACCATCAGCATTTTGCTGAAGTTGTTCAGCTTGGAGAAGAAGCTCATTTGAATACATCCTTTAAGCATTTTATTTTCTTCGTACAGGAGTTTAATTTAATTGAAAGGAAGGAATTGGCACCACTTCAAGAGCTGATCGAGAAGCTGACTACAACTAATGCTAAGGATCCTACCCTTCAGAGATAAAAGCTATTTTACGATAGTTATAAAATTATACAATTCCTAAAGAACTAACTTCTTCAGCAAGATACGTGCAAGGAAAGAACTCACATTGTAAAGCAACTGTTACCTACTTGAATATCAAATTTTATGCTACACAATGAAAAATGATTATGTAATAATGAAACGGGAAAAATATTTAACAAGCACTAAATTTTCTAAAGGATAGTGTGTTGAACATGTTGAATGAATCAAGATTTCTTTTACTTATGTAAAGAGTAAAAGGTAAAAGGTCTTACTTCAATGCAATATACATACTATACTGTAGACGGTAGTTGGAGCTAAATAAATAATTACATCACTATTACTGGTACATTTTGTACAAATTAACACAAATTGCCTTAAGTGGGAAAGGCAAAATATTTTAACAACTATAATAACTTAAAAATGAATGCGATATTTATTCCAAGTTTTTAACGATTATATAAATACTACTGAAGGAAGAAATTCCAAATACGTGAACATACGGGAATGACCACAGCAATAAAAAAAGATGATACTAGCAGAAAATGGTTCATTGTGAGTACATAATTGACTGTACTGTCTTGTTATTTATTCCTGCCATGTAAGTTTGAATCTCCTTATGTTTCAAGTAGGTACTAAATACTTTTCATTCATTTATAATCTAATTAATTACGGTTTCTATATTCCACGTACTTGGTTGTATGATTTGATTAAACACATGCTATTACGTACGTGTGATTTCTTTGATTAAGTACGCCTTTATTGTTTTTAGTTATTTTTAGACTTATGAACCGATAACTTGAATTTACGTTTAGTGATAAGATTGAAGATTGTAATAAAGCAATTTGACTGTACAAACTTTCGGCATTTTCAAGCGTTTTATTATAGAATTTATTAATCGCGGAGTTAATGCTCCAAACACAGACAAAAATTTTAGCTTATCATATAATTATACGTCTAACAATTTTAAAATAATTGAAACCATGCACCCATAGGTCAGTAGAAACTGATGACCATTTGGGCAAAACAGTTGGTGAGAACTCACTTTGCAAACTTTACTCAGAAAAATGCAATAATTTCATTGCAATATGTATATATTAACAGCACATGTACTTGAACTGTAAGCAAGCACTTCCGCTCTATAATTATGGAGCAGGCTTAATTTGAACTGCCCCCATCCTAGTAGGGTCTTGTGAAGGATAATAAACCGGCAATGGCCGTTCAGTTCCTGGTATGGGAGGCTCAGCTCCCGGTAATACGCTTGTTGAACTTGAGGCAGCAGTGTATGAAGACGAAGGAAGAGGAGGTGGAGGCATGTAAAACGGAATTGGGGGCGGAAGCGTACTTGAAATGGGAATGTTAAAATAGTTAACCCCACTAGTTGATGGAATAGGTGGAGGAGGAAGAGCACCTGGTAAACCAGGCACGGGAGGAAGAGCCACACCACCATCTGCAGCAGAACTCTGCCGAGCTTGAGATTTTCCCCATCGAACTGTTAGTCGTCTTCCCAAAATAATGAGTTTATTGAAACTTTTTTCTGCTGCTAGCTCAGCCGAAGATCGGGTCGTGAATTGAACAAAACCGCATTGCTGCTTTGGTACAATGGTTATGTTTCTTATCTCTCCAAATTGATAAAAATAGTCACGCAGATCACTCTCACCAATAAATTCCCCTAAGTTACCAATATACAAAGTTGTAATACTCTTGTCTTCTGGTGGGGTCAAAACAGGCATCGCTGAAGCCCGACGAAGCAGCTTGTCAGCAACAGGGTCATTCGTGCCATAGTAACGGTCGCGAATGTTCTGATCCGACAAAGGATCATCTGGATCTGAAGGCTTTTCATGCCGGTATGGACACTCTTCACCTCTCTTACACTCTCCTTTCACCCAAAATGAGCAAATGTGCGGCCTGTTTCGCTTATAGTACGGTGTCGTCCGGGCCAACTTCATCAGCAAGTCACTAGGTGCTTGTGCCTTCCCAACTTCTCCAAGAGGTTCCGTTCCATCAGAATTTTTAATCTAGTCAATCAAAATGAATAATCATTAAAAACATCAACCGCTGATGTGATTCGACTGTGCAATTTAAGTCGCTAGCTAAATAACACCGACTATCTGAACGGTTCAGCCATACTATCCATGTTCTTTACAATTCAAACCAGCATCTATAACTCAACATTCCCTCGAATATTAACAATATAACTCACCTGAGATTCCAAATTCTGAACATAGTACTCCTTATTGACCTCATTCCTCGGCAGATTATCCTTAACTTTCAAGGCATTGTCCCGCACTTGAATCGGTAGTCCGAACTCCAGATCCAATAAACAAGTCTGGCACACATTCTTCAGTTTCGCACATGTTTGACAAACCTCAGTCTTCTTGAAACGCATCCGAGCTCCAGGGCACCACCGAAAGACAGTAAACGGTCTCATGCAAATTTTGCACTCCGATCCATATTTGTCCTTAGTCTGGAATTACAACACAACCAACGTTACGACTAACATTCCCTAAATCATTAAACCCCTACAAAATCCTTCCTTGACCACAGTCTAAAACAAATAATTCCAACTTACCATTCTAACATACGGATTATCACCCAAACAAGTCTCGCAAAGAATTGGAAAGTCCTGAAAAAATAATCAATTAAAATCACAATACCCCACCAAGGCATCTTAGTCTTCAACATATTCTCAACTGCCAACTGGGTTCCAACAAGGCAAGCATACAAAAATGACTCGTACTTTGAATCTACTAAAATAACTCACCGAATCTTCCCAATTCTGACGATTGTACGTATTTGTCGATTTTGACATAGCCATGATGGCAATGGGTCGTAACTATCAGTTTCCTCCACGTAAAAATCAACACTCCAAAACCCCAAACTCCTCTCGGTGAATGCAACGCTTTCTCCTTTTGAACTTGTATTTCGTCGTACTCTTAATCCTTTTGATCTTGTCCCAAATCAATGCCAAGTATACAAGAATGCCCTTCCACTTTAAATGTCACCGCTCCCCAGCACACAGGATTCTGAAAAAAGGTAAATAAATAAAATTGTTAAGCCCAGCCACACAATTCCCTCAACTCCTTCATCTGTTGGTTAAAAGAGATTATTTCAAAGCAACATATTCCGGCTTATTTTTGTTTCACAATTCCTCAAGTATAAGAATGACAATAATAATTGAAATTATTTCACTTACTTCTGTTCCCGTGTCTTATTTCCTAATATATTTATTATTTTATCACGCTCCCCTCGGAGTCTTTCACATTGACTCACTCGTTATTTTACTTGAGAACACTTTCAAATATAATACATGTACTTTGTAATGAATTGAATACACTCATTTATTGGGGATGAAGTAAACTGTGATCTTCTGACGCCATTACAAATTTCAATGACCGCCAAAATCAAACGTGGCTAATGCACATGCACAATGCTGCCACACGCAGTGTTTATCACCGTGCTTCGTAATTTGAGGCTTCTGGGCTTGTCCATGGATCTGAATCACCATTGGCTTATTCACTATATCTCTACACGTCCGTAGGTTTCCAAGACCCTTCTTACACAGCTCTATGGCATTCAATAAATTCTATGTGACTTGTTATTGCAACGGTATTGAAACCTACATATGGATCATTATGTATATACTATGAATTGGTACTATCTATACTTTATAGTTACTTACATGCACAAGCTCTAGAATAATAAAATTATAAAAATTAAATTTAAAAACAAATTATTAATAAAGTAAGTACAGTAGGGTACAGCCAATTTTTAGGGGCAACGTGAGAGTACCCCTTTGTACAGAGGCCATGCATCAACTGTATTTTGTATCATTATTCCGAATAAAAATTGGGCCACAAATATGTCACAATTTAAAATACAGCAAAACCTTTTGTTCTTGATGACAGCCTTTAGAATTCATAACATCATAACCCTGCTTTACAAGAGGATATTCCTGAGAATTGGGGAACATTTGCATGGACTACAGGTCTCTGAATTTTTAAAATATGCAATGTCCCTCTAATTCGAAGTACCTGTTTTAAGGAAATTGTTATGTGGAGCTGGAATGGCAAATTTCTAGTTACATTAGCCCACCATGTAGTTATCCATTATTAAGAGGGTTGGTTGTCCAGAATGTTAAAGTTGGAATTGTGGAGCAATAATGAAGCTCTTACTTACAGTATTTTTTCCCCCATGTTTTTCTATTGTTCAAGAAGGAATGAAAAAACGTTCTTGTAACAGGACAAATTAAATTATTATTCTTAATTTTGGCTATGTTCGTGTTTGGAGCAATTTTGGGAATAATCGTTGGAGTTGGAGTAATATAATATGAATAATGGAAATCAAATTTGAAGCTCCAGTTACCCTAGATTGATGCTTCTAATTGGCTGGGGTGACGTGAGACATTCAATGAAATTCAATTTCTGGCAGTCCGATCGCAATGAGATTGTTTAGTGGGACATGAGACTGATTGTGTAACTACTCCGGATTGTGATATATAGCCAACTATCATCTATTATAGATGTGATTTCTATTATAGATATGTCTGGCTCTGGTGTATGTTGAATGTTGCATGTCTTTATTATTGAGAGGAAGTTTTTGGAGTTGATATCGGACGGTCGCATTACATTAAATATAAATTATGCATGCATTGTAGTTATTCTGAATGTGAATATGGCAGTTGGCAGTACCCAATTGACCCTATACCGTCCTTGGAGATATTACTTAATTTAGTAGTGTGCAAAACTAAGTCATTGGATGGATTACGCCGTTTTAACGATATAATTTTATGTTAAGTTCTGAAATGCGAACCCTTTTTTCCATCCATGGATTACTAATAGGAAGTAAGACTTTTGGCTAACATTGTGACGTGAGCAACAAGACTGATTGTGATTGACTGACGAGGGCTGCAAATTATATCCATCGCAAGAGTAAATGAGTATTGATTATTGACCGGACGCTGTCCTATAGATAGATCCAGATCCTGTTAAGATCTATTGGTTCTGTATGCAATACACGGTTAATATAAATTGGAAACAATAAAAGCATCGGAGTTCAACCTGAAGATGTTGTTATTGTCAGACATGATTACACTCAGCATTAAATATTCACAAGATTATTCACTTCTACCAATCAGTGGAGAGGCCCGGACATGCTGTTTTCGTATCGGGAATCCGGTCTGAGCATAGACCAACAACCAAAAACCCATATGTTTAGTATAGGTATACTTAACTACATTACTTATATTATAAATATAGTACCGGTTGGCCAGTACAATCGCTACATTGCTACAATTGAATTAAGTATAATCAGGATTTCGTCTCTGAAAGTACTTCCTGTCAACTTGATACTCCCATTCCTATTTCCCTCACACACAGTGAACAAGATGCAAAGCTAGCAGCCATTCGATGACCTTTTTTTATTGATTTTATTAACAACGAAGTTACTTTTGATAATTACCAGCATTTTTAGCACCACAAACCATAGTCATAATAGAAAATCATTAACACGGCCGTATCTTCTACTCATCCATATCCATCACGAGTACTTACTGTCGAACAAAGTACCATGTTCATAGTTTTGGCAAGCAACATATATTTGTAAACGACTGATGACACAAAATCAGACTGACGTAAGGTTTCCGTCATGTTTGAATTATTACTTCAACCAAGATAACCATATTTAAATACAAAACAATAATTACATTGATTCCTTACAATATTTCCACTCACAGTACTTCGCACAATCGATGGAAATAACATGAAGCGACTAGTATCACAATGTAAGTTCTTACAAGTAAGCGCACTGAAATAACTCACATTAGAACGAATAAGCATTATATAAAAGCTACGGCTAATCAAAAATTTGACAGGGGAGGAAAAGCAGCAATTATTTTACAGTCAAAACTCTCTACAACGGAATTATAGCGGATTGCATGTATATAACAGGCTGTCTGGGCTTTCCCAAATTCCATGTACATAATGCTTAAGACGAATACATACGTATAAAGGACAATTTTATAGCGGATAAAAATTGACCTTCTCCAGACCATCCGTTATCTAGAGTTTTGACAGTAAACTCACACGTGGCAAAGTAAACGAACAGAACAACCCCGAGATATATAATAGCACACAAAGTTGTTCCCCTGTGATATTAAAGGGGATTGACTGTGACAACTTGACACTAATTAGTGGCACTGCCGTCTTAACAACACAAAAACAGACAAAATGTACATATACATATATTGATGATGTACAAATGAGAACACTATTTAGTAGAAGAAGTACTAAAGACTCATTGAAATAGTATATTACAAATAGCAGCGCTTTAACTTAAACAGTTGCAGTAAATAGTAAGTTATCTAAATATTGAATCTGTTGACAACGTTGAACAGTAGCTGGTTTACTGTTGACTATTTACAAGTTTTATCTGAAAATATTCTGTGGATTAACAATTCATATAGTCTCTTCCGGAAATATGTGTATTCTTAAAGCCGCCTACATTAAATAATTACTCATCAGTACAAGTATGGATAATTCGGACACCGGAGATGGTGATACTGAAAATTGTTTTATTGTTGTCATAAATGATTGTTTACTTGCAACTTATTAAAATCTACAAGTTTGCTGAACAGTAATCCGTAAATCTGACCGATTCAAACTTAGTACCGTATCCATTCAAATGCCATTTGATTATACTCATTAATTCCAACAAAAGTTTCGTTATGTCTGAAGCGCTGCCTCATACGATAGAACTTTGAATGACGTTACTAGTCATTATTATTTCGTTTTTCTTTAGTACATATTCCTTGCCCCAACATTCAATGTTGAACGTTAGTTCACATACATTTTAGATTGCTTTGCAGAGACCTTAATTTTCTTTGAGGCAAAAAGAGCTTTCTTACGCTACGATAATAATAATAATTATAATTTAGAGCTATTCTACCGTCTAATATATTATTTGTAAGATTATAGGAATTAGTAATATTATTAATAATAATTTCAATAGAATAGTGTGGGCAGAAGGATTATTCGCTGAAATTTAACTAGCTCGCAAGAGATGTTAAAAGTCAAAATTCAATGGATATCTCAAACTTGCATTACAATTTCCAGGGTCACGCCATCCTCAATCAAGTTCGACGGAACTAATTCAACCAATAGAGTTGCTTTACATGGGAATACATAAACATTTTCCCACACTCATCACATATAGTCTTTCCACATTAGCAATTTTCAATTCGATTACTTCAAACCAATTGCTTTGGTATTGCTTTTTCATGTTTGTATGTACCTAATGATGTTGTCTTTGATATCATCAATTTCAAAATCAATCAATACAAGCAATAAACAGGTTTGGCTGCCTGTATCAACCCAAATACTAGTTTCCGAATGACTTCATTGTGTTGCAACCAGCAACGCTCAAACCTCTTAAACATCATACCATCATTTGATACTCGACCATGCATTTATATATCGTTAAATGTGTATCATCATTTCTAATGAAAGGAATCAAGCTTAAAGATTTGAAGATTCTCATTAGTATCGCTTTAGAATTCATGAAAGGGCTTTGTTTTTCTTACAATTAAATCGCTCCGGCGGCTATTTTATGGTGTTCTACTTTTTCTATAGTCCGAAACAGCAAGTAGTTAATGGATACTTCTTCATAATAAATCATACGACTACTGTACATACATAATAAAATCATTTAATGGATCATAACACGTTCATAAATGTTTTAACTCTTAAAACTGAATTTTTAGAGCGCATTCACCCCTGTAATAGAGTGGTTGACAGAGTTGAACCGCAAATAATTTTACGAGAACCTAGAGGCGTAAAATACCCAAAAGTTGCGATAATAAAAGAAGAAAAATACGAGTTTCTAACATAATTCTGGATTCGGATTCAAGGTTTTCTTGATTCGAAGGAGCAGGGTAGTGTACCACTGATCCAACCGACTGATCGAATCATAATCTTTGACAGCTTCAGTGTAGGCTTCGGCGTCTTCGTGTTCCACGTGCTCCGCAAGTGTCTGCAAAGATTTTCAATAATATTTTAGTAGCTATTCAAGGAGTAAGATCCATGCATTAAGCTTGTTTCACGACATTGTTACACGATCTACCTTAATTAGTTTGTATTCACGGGAATCTTGGAATGCTGGATACATTTCAATATAACGATCTAGGGCTTGCTGCGCATTAAGAACATCAACACATAAATGACAGATTCCAGCGCGGAAGAAGTACTCCTTCGCACTGTATTTCAAAAGACTGCTCTCGAGGGATGAGGCAGCCACGTCTTCGTAAACCTTGATTGCTTTTACGTAGTTCTCTAGCTGGGCTGCATGTTGGGCCACTTTGAGAAGTGCCTTGTTTGCAGCGGCATTTGACTCCTCACCCTTGAAATAATCTGCAGCTTGTTCATAATGATGTATCGCCTTTTCCAAATCCGCTTCTGCTTCTAATGTCTCTGCAATAGCTTGGTGATGCTTTGCAGCCAAGGAAAATCTTCCCATCTCAAGATACTGTTCGATGGCTTTCTCTAAGCATGCCACAGCCTCTGTAAGACGAATCATAACATTTCAGGTTAGACAAAGCCCCTAGTGCCCTTCCTCTACATTCTACCCTCGTCACATTTCCTCTTCAATCATAATCCATCTCGGCTTACTTCCAAACAAACTCACTCACCTTTAGGATCTGACTTTTTATAACATGTGGCAGCGTCAACGTACGCTGTAGCACAATCATGCCGACTTCCGTTCTTCAAATGAAGTTCTCCAGCTTTGCAGAATGCCTCCCCAGCATTTCCCCATTTCTTCGACATTTTAAACATGTTAGCGGCTCTCTGGTAGCACTCGATAGCTTCATCGACCTTGTTCCCACCGCCCCTACAATTCATAATTAACACATTCATCACTCTCACCCAGTAACCCCACCGAAATCCTCCAGATCATTCCAGCAATTTCCATCATGTACCACTAAAACCCTACATTTACACACCCCCGCGTATTAATTCGACTTTCAAAACAACTTCCTCCACCCATGCGCACCCGCAAAGTCCATTAATATTTCCTAGCCGATTAATCCCTCTTTCAAAATGTATCCCTCTTCCGCCAACACACTCCAAAGACATCAAATGGCATCTGACTCTACCAAAGAAACTTTTTCGAACTTCTCAAGGACTACTAGTCCCTTGCCACTAGACACCAGCCACCAGCTACTAATTATCATAAACAACCCAAATGGCGCTAACAATTCCTACCCAACTTCCGTGACAGTTCCTAAACAACCGTTATCTCACCAGAATAGCTTTAATGACTCATAAAAATTTCATGATTTCATCACTTCCCCCTCCATTCACATTCCCAACTCTCAACAATCATTTACTTCAACTCATCCCTTTAATTCCATACTACTCCCCATCCCCCCAAAACCATCCAAGCTCCCTTATGTACACTCACAGGTGTTGGCGCTTGTACTAATTCAATTTCCTCCCCATGTGGAATACTCCACATTCCACCACAATCTCTTAAATTACACTACTCCCGAATTAATTACCATCCCAATTCTTCCTCCAGCCTCTAGTCTCTCTCTCTCTCTCTCTCTCTACCCACCATACAAAAAACATCATGCCCATACAAAAACTCCGCCTCACATGTCCCAAGACTTTCCCGTCCCAATTTTTTTTTCCCCCATTACAAGAATAACAACCACTTTTAAGTATATTATGACAACCCAAGAGTCAAACCTACCCAAAAACAGATGAGAGGAATCCCTTGGACGATGTCATTTTCTTCTCCGCCTCAGCCATGAATTCCATGGCTTTCTTCTCACTGTCTCCCATTTCTTCAGAGTTTTTCCGCACTTCCTTGGACACAGGATAGTTAAACACGAATAGTCTGTTCCGGATGACGGAGATGTGGACCAAGTGTTTTGAAAAAGTCAAATTCAAGGTAGATTTCTAGATGGTGAGAGACCAATCATGAGTCACTTTCTCTATAATCTCCTCTCTCCTTTAGCACACTTCAAAAGACTGCGTTGTCCGTTCCTCGCACAAGTCATGCCTATACTGCTCCTTGCCTACATATACGCACTGGCTTAAGGTTGGAGCTCCCCTCGTCTCAATTGTGACGGGCCCTGGGAGAGGGGTAGTCCAGGGAGTTGACGGAAGCTTCTTTTGAAACACTTGTGTGCAATATGTATGTGAAGCCTGAGAGCTACACTTGAAAATAGTGCTAGGACCTTAAACGCTACCAATCGATCAACACGGAGGCCCCGCACCGAGGCAAGGCAATCTGGAAGGGAAAAAATATCATTGAATTATTTCCCATTGACAAGGCGGAAAGTTCAAATTTTTCTACAACTTTTTAATTCGGTCCCACTCTTTTTAAAAAGACTGCAGAAGAGAAGAAGAAGAAGCAGTAGAAGGAGAGATACTTATATAGGGAAGGAAGAATATAGGAGCAAAGTCAATAGTGCTCATTCACTGTTCACTGTGGAAAAAGTGCTTCGTTGAGGACGGAGTCAAAGAGAAGCATTTTGTAGAGCTGTTGATTTTAGTGTTAGTTTTAAATTATTGTTTTTCTAAAGGTTTCTGGAAACTACTACAACAATGGAGGTTGATGTCCCGATGGAGAATAAGGCGAGTGTTATGGCGGCACCTGGAACTGTTGGCAGTGTCACGGTTTCACTTCATCCTTTGGTCATCATGAATGTCTCGGAACACTGGACAAGAAACCGGGCTCAAGAAGGGAAAGCTTCGCAGGGTAGGTTTTGGAATTTGAAGGGGAAATTATTTTTAAGGGTTAGATTTGTGAGAGAGGATTTTTAGTTGTTGAGGCGTCATTGGGGTGTTTGATGTTGTTTTGGAAATTTTGACAGTGGATTGTTCTGGAGCAATCGGTTGTTCCAGGCGGGGATTCGTTGATTGAGGAGGATTTAATGGGAAATATTTGATGGAGGATGATTTAATGGGAAATGTTTGATGGAGGATGATTTAATGGGAAATGTTTGATGGAGGATGATTTAATGAGAAATATTTGATGGAGGATGATTTAGGTAGAAATGTTTGAGAGAGGATGATTTGATGGGATGTGGGATAGATGATTATTTGGTGGAATGTGTGATAGATGATTATTTGATGGGATATGTGTTGGGGGATGATTTAATGGGAAATGTTTGATAGAGGATTTAATGAGAATATTTGATAGAGGGATGTTTTGGAGATAATTTGGGGGGACTAGAAATGCGTTGGTTGTTTAGTGGTTACTAAGACTAGATTGAGAAGGGAAAAAAAATCGTGTGTGAGAGGAACTATTACATTGTTTTGATTCCTTTGTTTTTAGTGGTTGGTGCAATAATTGGTCAGCACAAGGGACGACACTTGGAAATCATGAACTCTTTTGAATTAGCCTTTCAAATCATTGACAACTTGATTGTCATTGACAGGGACTATTACCGGATCAAGGAGGAGCAATGTGAGTGAACTTTGAGGATCTGTGTTGAATATTGCAGAAATTGAGGAATTGTTGAAGGGGTTGGGCTAATTTGGTTTTTAAGTGATGAATTTTTAGGGTGGTGTCTTATTTATGATGTCGTGTTTGTTATGTTTAACGTCTTTATGTTGCAGTTAAGCAAGTATTCAGCGAAATGGACTTTTTGGGTTGGTATACTACGGGCGATACGCCCTCAGCGGCTGACATCCATGTACAGAAGCAGATTTGTGAAATTAATGAGAGTCCAGTCCTGTTGAAGCTGAATCCCATCGCCCGGAATGCAGACTTACCTGTTAGTGTGTATGAGTCAGTTATAGACTTGATTAATGGAGAGACGAAAATGTTCTTTGTTCAATTGCCTTATGTACTTGCTACCGAAGAGGCGGAACGAATCGGGGTGGATCATGTGGCTCGGGTTTCTACTGCGGATACTTTGGAAAATTCTTTGGGTAAGTTCGGCAAATATTCACCGGGATGGTAACCCGGTTGAAGTATGAGCCATAACTTTTAAGTTGACGGGTGACGTTAAATGCTTCTTTGTGCTTGTTTTGTAGTTGCCGAACATTTGACTGCTCAACATTCTGCGATTAAGATGCTACATAGTCGAGTGAAGCTCATATTAGAATACGTAAAAGCTGTTCAACGGAATGAAGTTCCCGTTTGTCACGACGCTCTGCGGCTAGCCTACTCCCTTTGCCACCGTCTTCCTGTAATTCAGCCAGAAAGATTCCAACCAGATTTTTACGAAGTAAGTTTTTCGCTTCGAATCTCAAGATGTATGAATTTGTTTTTAAATTGTCGATTGTAATTCTTTCGTATCTGATTTCCTCTAGCAATGCAATGATGTCAGCCTAATAACGTACCTTGGAATGATAACTAAGGGATGCGAGGAAGCTCATCAGTTTATTTCGCGATTTAATATGCTGCACGAAAAACATGCTGTAACCCGTCGAATGAGAGGTCTTTTTTATTAATATTTTGAAACTCTCAACTCAACATTATGTTCAGCATTTTAATTAATGAGTTTAGAACTTAAGAGTTACTTCTGTATGGTATGAGTCTGAATCCAAAATTCAATCCGAATCCTTTGAATTTACTTTAGTTCATATTTTATGTTCAATTTAGACGCCAGTTGTGTGTCAAAACTAGCTTATAATACGTATGCGTTTTCTCTATTGTATACTTCATGAGTATACTTCCAATAATGTTCCAAGATGTTCAAGGCATTCAGGGCCTTGAATTGGACAAGATAAAATTTAGGGTATAATTTTCCAGGGTTTTCGTGATTTGTCACGTGTTTTCGCATTTTCCTAAGCTAAATTGTCAAAGTGCGACGAAGTAGCCAATTAAAAATATGTCGCTACGAAGTACTAGATTCTGAATTTATGTACACATCAATGATTTCTTTTTCTCTTCAGTTTTTTTTCCTTTTCATTTCCGGGATCCGTTATATTTTTAATTTTTAATGTAGTTCCAACTAGTAAAATGTAGCGTAGGTATTTAGTCAAATTGTTATGCATCAACTTTTACTGTTTATTGTGATCAGTTGAATGGAATAATTGGTCTTGGTTCACATAAGGGATTGTGGTCCCTGAACTGTCAACGAAGAATTATCAGCAGAAGTTAGGTAAAGTTGCAATACTGATTCATATTTTTGTTTCCTCTAATTTTTATAGCTCGAGAATACATACCCGGAACCAGCGTTTCTAGAATTGCTCATAAGAAATAAATTCACAGAGACAAGAAATTATTGTTTTTAAGTTCACTAGTGAGATCTGGGATGACAGCGGATCAGGATTACATGTAATTTTCTCGGGAGGACTTTCACGTTGTTTATTAACTATTCCCATCAATTTTCTCCCTCTCTGTACTTTTACTATCCAGCGTCTGACGCACAAGTGTTACGTTTCAAAGTGTAATATCGTATTAAAAATTCACGTATCTGTTCTTTAAATGTTTTCTCATTGATGTGTACACCTAAAAATTGTTCATTGCAAAAGTTAAATCACTATACTCGGATAGTACGATATGATTCGTAAAATTAGCCAGGTCTCCCGATATCCACTGAAACAATAATCTTCAAGTACCCTGTTTTAGTACACTGAATTACAACTTTATAATAATTATGCTGGTGGAATGATTTATTTTCAAAAATGAATAAAAACAATAAGGGAATACTTCCTACCAGAAATGAAAAGTATTCTTGTAATTTGCATTGCATGTCTACCAATTCATGATTTGTTTCCATCAGGCATCTGTTGCAGTAACTAAAACCTAGTAGTAACATTTCCAGGTGTAATATTTCTGCCAAGGCCTTCCCGGACTTCATTCATTCAACACTGTTAGTGTATCATCTTCTGACAGACACCGAGGAGCCCCGTCAGTTTAGTGTAGAATAGTTGCTTACGGATGCTCAATTCCTGTACAACCAAGGCAATGCCCCTAAGTCAGTTCCTGTCCAACACCAGCGCGGTAGCTCTTTGGCTGATGAAGAAATACAAGGCGCCAGAATAGAATTCAGATGTGTTATTCCTTATTCCTTCGCACCTTATTCCTTCACACAAGTTATATAAAGCCTGAAAGGAATCAAACCCTGGTTTTTCATCCTCCGAGAATACTTTCACCATGAGACTCGAAGGAGGAATAATTGACAGTTTGTAATTACATAAAATACTCTATTCCAGGTGTTCGTAGTGCTGAGACTTTATTCCCTTTATAATGGATCCATAGTAGTCAGTAATAGGAACCAACTCTCATCCTTCAATGCAGTTTCATATTTTGTGTTCCTGATTTATTCAGTAAGTAATTTGATTCCCTGTAATTATTATTATTATTTTACAACCTTTTAAAAATCTGAACATCATCTTCCGAAGAATAATTCTCATCAGGTCTCATTGCCTTGACTCCGGAGGCACAACGCCCATTAATTGCTTATTCCTGCTCAATCATTTCAGTGTTGGTGTTCCTGCCATCACTAATAATTACTTTAGTTAATTGGATTACCATTGACGTCGATTACAGTTAAATTGTGACCTGGTGTGGAGGAAGCAGAACTGAGTGTAATTTTGTCAAGCCTTCAGTGAACATTTTGTAACTTTGAACACTGCTGGGTGGAATGATAAAGTGTGATATTAATTTATTTTGTGCTGGGATAAATTAATCTACCAAGGAATCAAGTCTTGTGAATTGACATTTGTGTACATATACGTCATACCATTGACTTTGGTTTGTGGGTTTTGTTCCTTTATTTTTGTACATGTTTGTGGTTTATGTTAGTTTTTTGAAACTGTAACTGAACAAGAAGCATTGGAATCAAATCTACCTCGGATTGTTTTGATGTCGAAACACAATAAGTTTGATTAAGTGTAACAAATTTTTGTTCCAGTGCAATATTTTGATTCGCCTTTACTGTTGATTGGATTTATTTATTTTGTATTATTTTAATTTCAGTGTGAATTGAGTCTCACTTAGGCAATCTAACATCACATGACCAGCTGATTAAGAGCCAAATCTTGTTGGAATATTATTGAAATTTGATAAATCTATTAATATGGGAATGTAAGAACATGAACAAAAACATTGTGTCTACGCCAATCCAGTATTAGGAAGTGAGGTGTTTTGCAGTAAAAGAAGATGAGTGTTCCTTCCTTGACCATGGAAAGTTTTGGTTTGCCCGGAGTCCCGGGTCTGGTTGCGACCTCAATTGGATCAGGCCAAGAGTATTTAAATTCCGGAAGTAATACCGTCTCAGCAACGACCAGTGAAGGTCCTGCAACACCGACTTCAATAGTATCGGACTTCTCCGAAACAGACTTCCTGAGTCCGAGCAGTTTGGCCAGTCAGAGCAAAAGGTTTTGGACAGAATCATCATCTTGGATTGTCTCCAGACTTGCTTACCAGTCACAATCACATTCATCGTCGTCGGCTCATTCTTCAATGGATCGCTCAAATGCCTCCAACTGTGCCAGCGGTCTTTGTAAGTTTAATTCCCATTATTAGCTTGTCTTTCACTTTTGTAGGTGTATCATCTTCCACTATTGGGGCAGTCATGTAGAGTTATCCGCATGTCTACTCACATCATTATTGACGGACAGGAGACAATTTAGAGCGAGCTCTAATAATTCTTTAATGGGATTGTGGTTTGCCTTGGTCCATGAAAGAGGCTCATATTTATTTGTAAACCAACTCATGAAGTCACGCTTATTACCACTGGGTACAGGAGCTGACAACGTCTTTCACTGGTCCACATGTTGTCATTTTGGACTGACGGCTTTCGTTTATCTCACATGGGGTGGTGATGGACATGATCATTTATTAAAAATCAAATTATTAATTCCTGTGGAAGAATTAGTGTGTAAATAAGGCTGAAGAAATAAGCATATTATGCGGGGTGCATTAATACGTTAACTAAGAAGGACACGATAAATCATGTGAATACTCGCTCAGAATCATTGATGACAAGGTCATGACTGAATCTGTCTCTGTAGCGTTAACATGAGACGCTAAAATGGTCTAATGCAATTAACTTTTAACCGCTCATTAATTGCTGGCGCTGGCATACAGACATAATTTATGCACTTATAGGCTCTGCTCTGACTCGACAGTGTCTGGCATACAGTATGACAGTGACTTTCACCCGGTCCTCCTGGACTGCAGATTTATCTTAGGAGATTTTCAAGGGTAGCTTGATCGTTGAAGCATGTTTACACGATGCACACTGCACAAAATGCTATGTGTGAGGCGTTGCATGGTTGGGAACGGTTACTTGTGTGTACTAACATTTCAGAGGAAAGTGCGTCTCCTCGTATAGAGTTGACAGTAGCCCAACTTTCGGTTTCTCCCGGATTTTCTATCGATCCGTCTGTTTAAGTTCGGACGCTCTAATGTAGGTACGTTAGGTAATGGAAAATCCTTGCCCTAGAAGCTGGAGCAACCACTGGCTCATTCCACATTTAGAATCTTTAGAGCCAAAGTGCTTACTTTGTTTCACACTCTGTTTCCTATTACTTACCAAGGGGCTGGTTGCTGTATCATATTTTTTTCCCAGATATTGAACAATAAATACAGTTGCGAGTCCTTGTGCTCTTATAGTGTGCTCTTAGGTCTGATTAGGGTACACACGACACACACATTACCTCTAGTTGTGGGTGGACTGGTCCATACGACCAGATGGAATTTCTTGAGGAAATTTATTAATACGGTGATAAGGGCCGGACACGAGCTAAAAGGGAAGACATATCATTAACGACAGATTGAAAGACAGTCACGCCTGACACCGTACATACCAAAGGACATTATCATGTTGAACTTCCTCAACCAGGAATAAATTATTACGGGGAATAATATGTAATTATTCTGCTGGAACAACCTCTCAGTAGTCAGAGATTGTACAATAGGTAACATTACTCCAACGTTGTAGTTACTAACAACAGAGGACCACACGCATACATATTCCCTACGCGGAGGTTGATCTTTCGGGGAGAAGAGCTGACGGAAAAATCGATTAAAAACACATACAGGTTGTTGGGTTTGAAAAGAGAAAGATGAAGGAACAACCTGCACACGGTTCAGATTTACAAGAAATTCCGCATAATATCCACGGTAGTAGTTTACAATCAGCCCCGACTAATAATAGTGCACAGGATACGATTTACTTGTGTAACTTCCGGGTCTCTGTTGACGGTGACTGGCTTTGCCTTCGACAGCTAGACGATGTAGAAGTCCCCTTAAGGAGACCCATTTATGAAACATTACCATCACCGGATTTCCTTCCTTTCTATGGTATTAAGTATAATTTAAATTCAAAATTGTATTTAATGTAGTGTCAGTTCACGATGTAAACATTTATTTACCAGAAATGGCCTGGAACTCTTGGGTTGTATATAATTTAATATTCATTGAAACTTTTACAATGTGACAGCAGTCTTTCAGTAACTTTGGGGATAGGTGGAAACTTTACCTACTTATCAATGAAGTCGTACGTGTAAAGGAGGTAGAATAGGTTGTCTAACCCTTTAAGTGCTTTACCTATTGTATTCTCCCTTGAACCACCAGATCGGGATCCAACGGCCGTGGAGAGAAGCAATCTGCTTAATATAACAAAACTAGTTATCAAGGAATTGATTGAGTGGTCAATACGTCATGGCAGATCATTGGAGTCGGATCATCCTCCTTTGCAACATTTTTTCATTGTTCTAGAACACGCTATGCGTCATGGGCTGAAGCCTAAGAAGGTATTTGGAACATTAATTCATAATATTGATTTGAGTATCATCTATAATACTGCCCCTATTTATATTTGTTATCGACTGTAATGTTTCAAGCAGGAGGGTAACATAAAGTATGTAGTGTTTGTGTTCCATACGGAAGCTGAATCTAGAAGTGTTGATATTGGGTATTTCCATTGCTGTATAGGGTCTCCTGGGACCAAAGAAAGAGTTATGGGATGTTCTGCAAACGGTAGAGCGGTGCACGAATGAGGCACAAGACATTACAGCATCCATTCGTGACTTACCTACAGTGAGGTAGGAAGAAAGTTGGAGAAAGTACCACTCCTATTATGATATCAAATTCGTACTATGTACACTTTCAAGTAAATACACTTTTGAAATTGTAAGTAACCTACAATAGAATAGCTTTACTAATGTTATTTGAAATACTCTTTAGCACACACATCGGACGGGCAAGAGCTTGGCTCCGATTGGCTCTCATGCAGAAAAAGCTGGCTGACTATTTTAAAATTTTAATTGATCACCGAGATGATATTTTAAAAGAATTCTACGAACCCATTGCCCTCATGATGTCAGATGAAGCTGTTGTTCTTTCGGGTCTGCTAGTAGGTCTCAATGTCATCGATTGTAACTTTTGCTTGAAGGTCAGTGGAATTGTTGTACCTTGTTTTTATTTGATAAATTAAACTCAAAATTACACGTAACAGAATCCAAATGATCGCATTTGTATACATTCTTGTAGGAGGAAGATCTAGACACCCAACAAGGTGTGATCGATTTCTCTCTGTATTTGCGATCGAGTCGTTCCAGCGAATCAGTGGATGACGAGGCAGAGCCGAGTAACATGGATGCAATGCTTGATCAGAAGAATTATGTAGAAGAGCTGAATCGGCATCTAAAGTTAGCCCTTAATTCTTACATTTAGTATTCGTTCAACATGAACAGACACAGATTAAAAGAAGTCATACTGCCTTGACACTAATGAGACTCATTTGGGTGAGGGTCTTGCTAAATAATTTATACTGTACATTGCAGTGCAACTGTGACCAATTTACAAACCCGAGTAGAAACGCTCACAACCACTAATGCTTTAATGAAGGAAGACTTGGCCATTGCCAAGAATGCAATTTTATCCTTACAAGATGAAAATCGGTTACTCAGACAGAAGCTGGAACTTCAGCAGATACTTCCGGGATCCAATGAGGAGTCCTACAGATTTTCTACGACGCCAAATTCCAATAAAGATGTTCATGAAGCCGAGTTCTTTAAGTCGGAAGGAATGACAATAAAAAATAACCAGAATGAAGATTCTTCTTTGCTTGGGCTCTCAGCGGGTATCCTTGGATCCTCTCCCTTGCCGGCGAACTTATCCGTGACAGATCTGAGCAAGAAACTACATGAAGAAAGATCTATTAGGGAAGAGCTAGAGAGGGATATTGAATCTCAGGTTTTACATATACATAAAGAAACTTTATCTAGATATGAAAAACTAAACCCTTGTTGATACACTGACCGCTGCTAACGCACTGACCTATACGTATTTCCAGATGAGTAAGAAAGCGGAGATGGAAACTACAATGAAGATCTTGGAGAAGAATGTCAATGAAAAGGAAGATACTATCATATCTCTCAGACGGCAGTTAGAAGACATTAAAATGATCAATTTGGAAATGTACCGTAAGCTTCAGGTCAGTTATAGCGAATTCGTTGGTAAAATAATTAACTTTCTTTTGTATTCCAGGAAACAAAATTTATTGCTAAACATTCGTTTTATTGAAGCTATCTTCCTTCAATTATAGCATCCCTTATTGTCCTTTCGCATCAGTTTTTATATAGCAGTTCCATTGCACTTTTCACTGGTCTTGACTTTGGTTCACATGTGTTTAAATTTATACATTCAGTAGTTGGGCGCCTGTTAATATATTACTTATTTTTAGCGTCCAAGCGTCCATTTTTATTTTATATGTTTGTAGTAATGTGAAGATACACAGCAAGGGAAGATTTATTTGCACATTCGGCAAATTTAGGTAATTACATTACTAGCTATGTACACATGTATCTAGTATTTGTATACACATATAAGTAGCATGCACTTTTCGTTTTCATTCTGCTTACTCATTGATTGTTCTAATTTGTTTGCCTGGACATTTTTTGTCGAAAGTTGGAGCATATGTATGTAGGCTTGTTGAGGTTGAAGTTCTAAAGTTGGATCCTGTGCATTCTATGTATGCATGCAGTAAATAGGCTTGACACGTACATGTCATCCCGGTGCCACTATGTAACCTTTTGCTGGCATTTCCGTAGTCCATAAAGCAGACACGGACTGTGAGTTTTACTTAAGTGTCTTACCATATGAACCACAGGAATGTGAAGAGGAGCTTCATGACAAAGGTCGACTAATCGATCGACTTCAGTTGAAGACGACCCAAATTGCTACTCTGCTTCAAAACTTAGAAGCTACCAAAGCATTTGACTTGCCTTCACCACTGGCTGTGTCTGCTAGTCGAATTCCAGCAATCCCCCCTTTTCAACCAAATAAACGCTCCAATCCTACTGACCCCACAACCTCTAAAGAAACGAAAAAATAACCTTCCTCTGGATAGTTACTCTACATATAATGTATTTGTGCACATGACATTTGTACGGGCAGAATAATTACACAGGTGGAAGAATGTTGGAAATAATACCACAATATTATGTAACCACACAGTGTAAATCTTTGTCGAATCTGCTACTGTAGAGTACATTATACAACAGTAACATCTACACAATGTCAACATTACTTTACCATGGCCAAAATGCTTACTCCTTATTGTCTGAAGCTTACGTGATTACCAAAATTTTGTGCACCGGAGGATTCCTTACGGATTAATATGCACATTCAAAAGTTGAATTCGTAAAGTATCTTACAGTTTTAGGGAAATTTCGAGTAGAATTCCTCATACATAATTATATGTAAAATAGTTGTGGAACAGTTTGCACAATTTCGTGTAATTACTGTAAGTATAATTATAAATTGTTTCTTAACTTGGTTTCATTTATTTTTATATTTTATAAATTTATTAAAAAGGATTTGTGAATTCTAAGCAACAGCTATGTGCGGAAGTATTTGACGTCTTGGTTTTGGTTTAGAATATCTTGCAATTAATTATTCGGTCGAGTTTTCATTGACAAGTTTAAGAAAGTAGGGTCTGGCATGGGGTTACCTTAACCTCAATTGAAAGTAATTAAATGCAAAATATGTATGGAAATGACATGAAAATGTGCACCTATTTGTTCGGGAGGTAGGATTATATAGTACGGAGTATCTCTACTCATATTTATCCATGAGTAATGGAAAGGAGCGAATTATTCTTTGGGTGATGTTAATTTTAAGTATGCGGATAATGATGGACGTAAATTTAAATGACACTTGCCTAATAAAATTGCTCGCTACGAAATATGCTAACTTTGTAATTTTTATTCAGGAGTGCGAAAAGACGGTCAAGTTCAAAAATGAGCTGATGGTCAAATTAGAAGAGAAGGCAGCTATGCTGGCCGAAACAATTGATAAACTTGATGAAAAGTAGGTGGTTTTTTGTCATGTATAATCCATATTGATGTAATATTACAGGTACTAATGATTTCAGATGCCTGGCGCTGCTGAACTAATTTTCAGCCTGTTCAATAAATATTGTCAAAATAGTTGGTCTTTGACAAATTAAATGAGAAATGTACTGGCAAACCAAAAGGTTTTACCACAGAAAAAAACATGGGAAGTTTTTAATTGTTGAAGAATTGGAACTGACTAATTCTACATGGAAATATTGTCAGAAATGTCAACAATGGCTTATGAGTGACCAGACTTTGTATGATAATATTTCTTTTGGAATCCAAGTACCCTTTAGCTTTTGCATAACAAATCCAACGACAATCTTTTTTCGGCTGCTCATTGTGTGAAAAGTTAATCCTACTGTTAACATTTTGTGGAAATGTGGTTTTTGTTTGTAGCAGTAAACGGAGGAGGACACGTGGACCTTTTCTTAAACATTATTGTTGTTACTGTAAATTACGACCTTCTAGTCTTAAATCTCAAGTCATTAAGAATATATGAAAATATCCTTATAATTAAAGCGTATTTTAATAGTAGATAGCATACAAGATATACTTACATAACTGTATGTACCTATTTCTGGGTTGTGAGTAATTCAGTAATAAATATGCATCTCTTTAAATCACTTCTAAAGTAATACCAACGCCTAGCATTTTTCAAATCTTTCTCAAATTTTCATCAACATTTTATTCTTTCAATTTTCCAAACTTTGGATGGCTAATAATTGCCATATTTAAAGTATCTGACTCAGATTTTAATTACCAACTTGGTTTGCCAGTATTATATCATTTTTTTAGCCAGAGGAACTACCAATTTTAATTTACTAATTTAAGGAGCATAATTTCACCATTTAATTTTGTCATTGGCACTAAATCTTTTATTTGTCATAATAAAAGGGCTTCGCATGCGGAAGCGGAACTGAAGAACTCCCATGAAATTGTTCGAAGCTTGGGTCTTCAAATAGCTGAGAAGGAGCTCAAAGTATCGACCCTCGAGGGGGACCTCAGAATTGAACGGGAGTGGCGTCAATCCCTCCAGGAGACCTTGGTTAAGGATAAGGAAAAGATATCCGAACTTAACATGGAGCTACAGAGATTCGAACTTGTTCAAGTCGTAAGTTTTATTTATAATCTAACCTGTCATACTATTGAGAACTTTTCAAATATTTGGGTACTAGCAGATTATTTTTCAGGAATAGGAGGAACGACTTCCGAGTCAGTTGTGATAATGTTTATTAGAGTTCGTTACAGCTTCCCCCAAAAGTAAACATTGCCATCTGTTTGTAATTGCATACGGATATACCATCTATGCTTATGTACCCTTCTTTTTATTTGTACTGATGAAGTGTCCGTGTTTGAGCAAGTACATGGAATGATGGTTGCAGCTTGTATCAAGGGTTATTGTTTACTATGGCCAACCTTTCCAAGCTAAATATTGCTCATTCATAAGCTCCGTTTTTATAGCTTCTTTATGAAATGGTTAATCGATTGCGTACAAGTGTTCGGTCGCAGTACGTACACGGACTGCCTGAACGTTGCTGCACACTTTTACAAGCATGCAGTTGTTGTATTAATTCTATTTTGATCACGCTCATAGAAATATGTACCTGCAGGGTTGCTGATGAAACAGATTTTAGCTTTAGCTTACCATATGAATGTTGCATGGTCCTCAGGCGAAGAATGAAATAACCTGCGTGGATTATTCTGTGCTGCACGTTATAGCTCATATTTGTTACAATTTTTTTCGTCAGCGAATACCTAATTGTTTCTCAGCCCTGTTCTCAAAGGAATTACTGAGGATCTTCTGCAGTGAATGTATCTGTATTACTACTTGTTATTCATATGTAAATATATGAGGTATTTGTATATTTTGGAAGCTGCATTAGGCCATGACTACTTACTAAAAGGAAAAAAAGCCAAAATATTATAGGTTCCACCGAGATTTGAACTCGGATCGCTGGATTCAAAGTCCAGAGTGCTAACCATTACACCATGGAACCTCAGATATTGGAGGAGTTGTATTTTCATCTAGTCCTCCTTCGAGAAGCTCAAGATGCTCTCATTCATCCCAGATTTGCTTGAAGGAGAAAGTTGAAATGTTGAAAGTCATTCAAGAATTATTGCTTGTTTGCAGTTAGAGAGGAATGTAAGGATTTTTTATAGTAGTAATACACATATAGGAAAGTATGCACGGGAGATAGAAGCAAAGAGATTTCTTTTACGTGATGAGAGAAACCAGTTAAGCCTGTTTTGAAAAAAACAAGCTCCGCTTGTCTCTTTTACGGTAGCTATTGAAGCGATCAAGCGATTTCAATTGCCTATAGGGTCGTCGTGCACTGAAGCACGACAGCTATTATGCTCTTGTAACTTACAGTTTTAGTGCTTACTTTTTTCAAGTTGCTATTATTTTGAGTGGTTTTTTATATGTACAGGGGAGGAATAAGAACATCAATCCTAATTGTTGCTTAAGGTATAATACGGGAGCATACATACAAATTGTATCTTTGATGTTTTATGATGTTATGATTACGGAGCTCCCGTTTTTATGCAAATGTATATGTAACCTATGTATGTTTGCGTTTAGTTTAGAGCATCATTTCTCATGTTTCATGATGGATGCTTTAGACTCTTGTATGTATTCTGGTCACATTTAGGGATTTACAAAATGTGGAGTTTGTGTGCTAAGGGATGGAAGGGATTATTTACAAAATGATGTAAACGTAGAGTAATAATGTATTTGGATGAGATAGATTTAATTGAGGTGTTTATTCAAAAAATATTAGATGCTCAATGATACTTTTTTAGTACTTGTACTGTGTGCATGGTGTCACGTATGAAATGAGCTTATTGAAGGTTTGGTTTAAGACTTGAATATGCGCTGTTGTTTTTTCAGGATCTGGATAGTTCTCAACGAGAGAATACCGAATTGTTGAAGAAGCAGGGAGAATTAGAGCATGCCTTAGAAGACATGGGACTAATTTTAAAACAGTACGATTTACGCTTAGATGACATGAAGGAAGCTTCCAGTGCGAAAACATTGTTGGAGGCAACCTGGGCTGATGATAAAGTAGCTACTCATTGCAAGCTATGCTTCAAGGAGTTTAGTCTTACAAGACGGAAGGTAATAATTAATTAACATTTCCTCTAAATTATTTCTGTTACATGGTTCAATGTTTACGTTTCGGGTATAAACTTGGTATGTTTGAAGTGTAGTAATTGATAACTGGGATTGTGATTGTTTGAAATGTTGAAGTTTTCTTATGGATTTTTTCTTGATTTATTTTAGCACCATTGTCGAAATTGTGGAGAAATATTTTGTAATACGTGTTCAGACAATGTGATGCCGCTGCCTTCATCGGCGAAACCCGTTCGTGTTTGTGATACATGTTACACTCTACTTTTAGAACGATTCTCATCGAAGTAAAGAGGAATTCAAACCGGCTAACTCCATATCCTTTGAGAATTATTTGAATTTTTAGTAGAACCTCTGCTAGGATTGTATCTGCCTGTATTTAGTAATAATCACGATGTTTTAAGCCGTTTAAATTGTTTGTGTATCGTAAATACTTTGTAAGCAGCTTTTGTATTGATACAAGAAAATATATGCAGTAATGTCAATCTTTGTTTTTAAGTTAGAGTAAATTTGGTGTAAAGAACAAGAATAGGAAAGACAGTTTTATGTTTTAATTGTATACTCGATGGCTTTAGAAACTACAAGCAAATTGTTTACAGCAATCATTTTTGTGGCTGTGCACGATTTCTTAAAAGCGTAACTTGGCTATGCTGAGTGAATCTTCCTTTGGAAAGAAAATACTGGAATGAATACTGTTTATGCATCATGCATGTAATATTTTTCAAAGTAAGTTAGTATACTGTTATCAGTAATTTTTTAAAGCGAAATCATCGAAAATGCTTTTTCTATTTTAATTCAATTAGTTTTGTTTCAAATAAATGTAAATGTGCTAATAGGAACTTCAGGGTTCACAATTGGACAGCTAGTCTAAATAGCGAGAATCAAGAGGGACTATACCTGAAGTGTATTTGATGTAGTTATTATAAGTTATTGTGTATGTAATTGAGACATGCTTCAAATGCCGTTCAATGCCTGCGGTTGATTTTTGAGATCATGTAATTACTACCATGAACTAAATTATATATTGTCCAAGAAAGTCTACTTGTTGGTTTCAGTAGACATATTGGAAAAACAAAATTAGATATGGATTATTATGAAACGTTAAATTCCATGCGATTGTTGCAAAATACAATAAAGTTGTACCTGCCGAAATCGTCATCAACTTACTAAATTTATAATATTTGAAATGTTGGATTACCAAGGTCTATATTTCTAAGAAGTCATGGATGTCAATATTAGCATTGGAGATTGTACCAATTTTCCAGATGCTCATCTATCGTATGTGTATTCATTGTTCAAAATCATAGAACACATGTAAAATGTAATCACAACTTCACAATTTCAGTATCGTATATACTATGTACTACTGGAAGCCACGAAATGCTACTTCTCGTAGCAAAATTCTTTTTATAGAAATAAAATATTTTTAAAGAAACCGTATACTCAGAAAATTTGTATTTCGTTCAAAAAATTTCATATAATTTTAATTCCATCACCCTGCACCTGGGTTTTTGTTTCCTCTTTATTTTACACGTTCCCACTGTAATCAGAGAAAGAAGCATCTTGAGCTTGAAAATTAATTCTACAAAAGGCTGTGTAGCATGATAACATTTAGCACCTGCTGGATAATTAAATCAATTGAAAAACTCAAAGTTATCAGTTGTAATACTTTAACAAAGTCAAGGATCGTTGACTTTTCAGGGTCATCATGGGACAATATATGATTTAATCACTTTTCTTTCTATCCATAGAAAATAATAATAAATGACTCTTTGTAGTAATTGTTTAGCCTTATAGATTCACAATATTCACATTGGTCATTGTGATTCGTAATAAGCTTGTATTTTATTGTAGCTACTCAAAACACAGAATTTACATATGAGAATTGGCATAGAGATATCTTAAATATGCTTATGGTAAATATATCTTGGTAAATACATACTTCCGTTCCAGAAATGGTCTTAGTGATTTTGCTTGAGCTTCCCTAGAGTTCCCAAAATTTCGTCAGAACTCAAATCAAAATGTCTCTGGTCGCCTTGATAGGCCAGAGGGTTTTCGGACACTCGCTCTTGAATATCCTGTTGTAATTCCTCAGCTGTAGCTTCATGAAGGGATTTCCCAGTTCCATAGAAAATGTCTTCGCGATAAATACGATCCTTTCTTCTGTAAGTTCCATGAAGTTTATCCCACAACTCACAGTTGAATCCAAAATTCACATGGAAGTACTGGTGATGGTTGTCATGGAAGATACAGTCCGGCTGCCATGGTTGCCACCAGTAACGCTTAAAGTTTACCCCAGAGTGGTCAATGATTCCGTGATAGTAGATGTAAACAAGTCCCACGCTGAAAGTCACTAAAATTCAAGGTCACAATTTAATCAAGAGTCTTTTTCACGTTTTTCAGGAGGTGTTACAAGCAATTCTTATATATTCCATATTTCGCATTTATACTTGAGAATACAACTTTTAAAAGAAAGTGCAATTATAATTTTTTCAGACACTTACACCAGTGGACTGGGAAAAGAAACATCGGGGACATCATGACCGCTTGCATATGCATAAATTCAATAGGATGAATTGCAGTCACAGAGAAAGCTGTTGGCTGTTTGTAAGTGTGATGAAGCTTGTGGAAATTTTTGTACAGGAATGGCGTGTGGTAAATTCGGTGGTGCCAGTACGTCAGGTAATCCTAGAAATATCAAAATTGCAAATTTTTATCCTCGACAAAAATAATTCATTTTCATGTGCCTCATTTATGGCCGGTTCCACTCCTCCAAACAACATTTTTATGGTGCTCTCTAATGATATTTTAAAATGTAATGTTGCCTTGTGAAAATACAACTCTTCCTTCAGACTCACCTGGAAAATGAAGCACATAGGAACTTGCAAAACGAAATAGACGAAGCCATAATCCGAGATATTAAAGTATATAGTAGTCCAACCTCCGTTCACAACGTAAGTTGCAATTGCAGCGGATATGGCACTAAATCAAAAGGTAGACGTTTTTATTACAAAAATCCTTATTTAAGTATAGTCAGCATGCACGTAATTATGTATTTAAATGTGAATATAAAATTCGTCCGAAATCATTTAATTAAAGTATAGTAATGATATTTTCTAAAATCATTTAGAGCATACATACAATCCAAACAATACAGTGATTACTGCTATAAGTATCCATTTGAATTTTAAAATAATATTTTGCCTAATAATAATAATGAATACTTCCCATGTAAATTTATTCAAGTTATATTTTCTTATTAGCATAACATTTATATCTCATAACCCCAAAACTGATGCAAAATCTTTATACTCATAGCACGGATACTTCACAGGATGTATTTTAAAATGTGAACTTTCCAAAGCTTTTGGAACTGCATCATATGTGTAGATCAAACCTGACCTTCTATATTAAATTAGACTATAGTCTCCGAATAAAACATGTATTCTAAAATGAATCACTGTCGCAATTTTAGCTCCAAAAAAGTGACTCCCAGCTTATAACTCTAACATTTACGTACAACATTAGATTGCTTTCAGCTCAATACGCTATGTTAAGTGTGGGTAGGCATAACTTACCTGCCAAATACAAGACTCACAGACCCAACCATAATTTCATGCCTCTCTAATTCAGGGCTTAGCCATGTTTTTGGTTGGCATTTCCAATTTTCCGGGGTGTCTCTTTGCCTGACATAGTAGAACCACTAGCAAATATTTTTACATTAGCATTAACATATTATAATCCCTCCCTGTGAGGGCATATTACCTTCACTGCCAGTTATAAATCAGGGAGTATCCACTTCCAAACAATAAATTCTTACATGAAGGTAACCTCCAATCCCGAAGTACATAAGGTAAGAGACGATGGTTGCAGGAACTAAAATACTGAAATAGCCTTTGAAGCGCACATCCACCCAGTCCGAAAATGACTGAATAAGTTGGTCCGATTCTTCAATATAATTTTCACTTCCCCCGCTTTGAATGTATTTCAGGAAATAGACACCAAATATAACCCATTCACCTAAATAGCAAAATTAAAATATCTACTATTTTCCTGCTGAATGGGAATCAAACCGATAATTTATTATAAAATCTCAGTATAAATACCTCTAGCAGTGATTCCTAAAATAAACATGGATAAGGAAGCCAAAATTCTTCCCAAATGATTTCCAAAAACAGATTCCAACTTGTCATTGTTCCTCTCTCCCCAGAAGAGTAAATTAGAGAATGCATTCAATGCCTTCGGATAGCTTGAGGGCTTCTCCTCTTCCTCAGATCCCTGTTTATTGTTGAGATGGATGGGCGTTCCATATTTTACTGCCGAGCCGTTCCGTGAACTATCGTTTTTTCTTGGCTTTGGCGTCATTTTGCCACACTTTGTCAAATTATTTTCAAACTTTTGCAAGTCTCACTAGGATTCTCATCATACCAGCCGGGGCCAGCTCGTATGACTTTAACTCAACTGATTTGTATGAACTAACAATTTTGCTAAAACGATGCTTAAAAATCGATTTCGAGTTATCAGGAGGTATTGGAATTTGGCTTATATATAAGTACGCTATCGCTTTTCGTCCCAATCAATGAACCACGTACACGATATATGAGTTACTTGGCTATTGACAAAACCAGAGAAAAAACTGAATCTGCAATCTATTACTGATTGTACTAGGTGCATGTTCAGGATCTGGCTTATCTGATAGTATTACACCTGTTCGGTCATCACTCTTCTCAATAACTTTATCTTCTTCAAATAGTCAAGGTGCTTGGACTTTTTTAATAGTTTTACGTGATGAATCTGTTCCTGGGTCAGTAAATACTACACTATGTTTTGCCAGTACCGTTTTTTGAGTTGACGTTTTCGTATCTATTTCGAGTTTCAACATTGTAAAACATTTACTGGAAATAAAATGAACAATGCGTACTTTGTAGACACAATACGTATCTCTTATTTTCTATAAATTACCGTTCGTTCGTGCAGGCATGAAACTTTTGCCGATTCAGTGCGGACTCCAAATCAGATTATTTCAATTGTATAATAATTATTTGAAGTATTTTGAAGTTCCTGGAGCATGATTAAATTTTGAGATAGTTCTCATGCTTAATGGATAAGGGATGACGATCACAAATCCATCCCTGAATTCAGCATGTATCTACATATGTGCATGCATACAAACTGTGGCATCTTTCTTTACAGGTTTATGTTCATGCAAGTACATACTTAAGGAACCTGATTCAATTTCCCCATCATATTTTTTGGAATTTCGTATAAACTACGGACTGCGGTACAATGTACCAGTCCTTTGTTCATCTGTTCCGTGAGGACGGTAAATAGCAGATGACAGTCAATGCAAATCCCTCCAGGGTATTTAAATACACGCAGATAGTATTACGAGTAGTTTCCTCACAGCCCTCACTATATGTATGTTGACAATCTTGTCAAGATAAAAGGATAGATTTCCCCCGAAAGGAACAGTCGTGAAAATATTGTACATTATAAAAACTACAAGGTACAAAAAATACGTCTTTGATTATATAAAATGCCTAGATGCATTTTAAATTAAAAGTAAAAGGATCCACATGTAGTTTTACAACAAACATGTAAAATGGACTAACAGCATTAAAAGCTCAAAACACAAACTGAATTACAAATTATCTCAAAGCGAAACGGCTATTTCATGCATACGTTGTATATATTCATACAAAAGTGTGCACTTACGTTCATTTTGCTTTTATTGAATAAAGTCATGTAGATCATTTAATTTTTAATAAAAAATTAAAACTATTGTGTCTCTTCACTGGCGTTGATTTAACCTACCTATAGAATGCATCAATTTTAGTGGCATAGTTTTTTCACATGAAGTAATTACATATCTCTTAAGTCTCATGGGAGCTACTTGAGTGAGAATTTAAGCACTCAAAAGCTTGTGTTATATTTTAATACCTTTAGACACGTATTGAGTAAGCGTCTAAATTACGGGGAGTTACTTACATCATAGCAACGTATTTTTATGGGAGACTGAAGACAGTAAGTGGATACAAACGTGGGTCGTACGTAAGAGATTATTGCTTATTGCAGAATCATTCCTATTTATTCTTTGGTGTGAAGGTCACAGTACAAGTCAATCAGATAAGGACATGATGCACTGCTACGATCCTACGAATATTCCACAACTGGGACTGTGTGAACACAAGATAGCTGGAATTTATCCTGGAGGATATACTGCTGGTGGTGTTGGAGTGCCACCAGTTGGAGTGTTGGGAGGAGTACTTGCTGGTCCTCCTGAAAAATGAATGACGTATGTACACCATCAGATACCATTCGTAACTGCACCAACCAAATAGCTTGTTACTGATTCGAGAAAAACGGTCTTAACAAAATATCAAAACAAAGTTGAGCTAATATACTCAAGGACTAATAATGAGCTTTAGATAAGTTTAAGACCTGGTGGGCCCGGAAGTCCAATTGGTCCTGGTGCACCGTTGGCACCGGCAATACCTGGACTTCCTTTTAACCCTGGTCTACCTGGAGCGCCTGCTCATCAAAAAGTATAAGATAGTCAGGAAATAAAGATTTGTTTATTTGTTACATGCGGCATGGTTAGATACTATAAAATGAATGCTCTTGTATACCTTGACGTCCTTGAGGTCCTTGAGACCCCGGTAGTCCAACCGATCCAACTAGGCCTGGCCGACCTGCAGGGCCTGGAACTCCCTGCGGCCCAGCAAGTCCCCCTATTCCGGTGGGTCCTATGTTTTAAAATGTAGTGTATTTCATACAACTGCTTCAAAACTAAATGCAGAATATTCATGTGGATGGAGGCTTGATACGAGTTCGCATATGAAAATATTAACCTGCCGGTCCTTGTGGACCAATTGGTCCAACGGGTCCCTTTGGACCTGTAAGAATGGAAAAATGCTGTGGTTTAATACCGACATGAAGGATGTAGATTTCCAATTAGATATTTCGTAGCAATTACTACTGAACATTGGAGTTTACACCATACCTGAGGGCCCTGGTAGTCCGGTAGCTCCTAGCGGTCCCGCTGGTCCTGTGTTATTTTGACACTCAATGCTTTACAATCGCTTTGATTATTTTAAAGTTTTATACAATAAAAATATGACCAATGAATATGAACATCAAATCTCGCTGATCAATCTACTGTAATCAATATTCAATCCTGAACTTACCGATTTTTCCAGCTGGTCCCACAGGGCCGGGGCGACCTAGAACAAAGAAAATACCACTAATTAAAAATACCATGCTCTAAAGGAGTAATTATTACATCATTTGATTTTTACCTTGAATTCCTTGTGGACCAGTTGGCCCGGGAGGGCCTCGTAGTCCTGGTGGACCAGGGGGGCCTGGTAGTATAAGTGAACCATATGGCTCAGGAGGACTTGGCATTCCAGGTGGACCATATGGCTCAGGGGGACTTGGAATTCCAGGTGAACCATATGGTTCAGGGGGACTTGGAATTCCAGGTGAACCTGGCGGCGCTGCAAAAATAGCACAATTTACAATTACTTTGAACAAAATTAATATTTTGACTCATATATTTTATATAAAAACTCTTTGCCTCTTTAAAATTAATATTATTTATTTTAAGGTTCTTTTATTTTAATAAAGTTCAATACACGACGTACCTGGCATTGGTCGACCTGAGGTACGTGGGGGCAAATATGGAACCCATCTCTTCATCCTATCGTTACTGAAAAATTTCAAGAAATATAGTCCTGGGTCTTGTAAAAGATTTAAAAACAAAAACAGCTTAACCTTACGTACTTGCTCAAATTTTCTCCATGAGCTCCAGAAACAATTAAGACAGCCAATAACACTGCTACGAAAATGTGTCTCATTGTGACAATTACAGAACCATATATGAACAGCTACAAAAAGAAATCTGATATGATTTACTAGTTTTGAACTTTTGCTGCGCATTCAAATAATTTCTTTTGTGTATGTATGTAATATTGTACTCACGGAATTCTCGGGTCAGTAAAATGCCACCGCTGTAATTTTGCTTCCTGTTCCTTTTGTACTGCTCAGCATTCCCGTGACTAATTGCTCGAATTTCTCTGTAGAGTTTACTCCGACTTTATACAATGACTTTATACAATATATTCCACAACAGCAAACTCAGAGTTTTCATAATAATTAATATCGTACATCTCTTGGTGTAATTTTTGTCTGCATAAATAGGACCAGCAACTGGTGAGGAAATGCCGGAAGCCTTCATGCAGGTGCATACTGAAAATTTGTAAATCCGAACGTTGAAATAATTATTGATGTATGACAGACAATGAGATTTAATTACATTTTTTATGCTGCAATAAAGTACTAAAAATTATTCCTGAAGTAGTAAGTGTAGGAAATATTGGATGATATTAAAAATCATAATGTATCTAAGTTCTTCATAAAGTATTGTATTGTACTTTTAAAGCGGTCCCCAAATATGAAATATGTTTATAAACTTAGAATTTTTGCTTATCCGAGAATTAGGGTCCTTAGATAAGAAAATAAATTCGTCTCGCCTGCTCTTTTATTTCCTAATAATTTAATAAGACTCTCTCACAATCAGTAAATAACAACAAGTAGCACTACGTGTGTTTTCTTAGAAATGTAAATAAACATAAATAATCAAATATAAATAAAAGGAATAACAAGCCAGAAAATAACAATGTTTTACACATTTGAATGCGAAACGTTTTCGGTGAAAAACCATCATGGTCTTTCTTACTGGAGCCTGCCCCACATCTCATAAGAGTCACAGATGAATTTCGAACAGTCGCTTGCCTCAGTCAATAATTGTCGTGCTCCTTCAACAATTTCATTCGCCTTCCATGGCAGAACATCAGCCACTCTGCAAAAACATGCAAGTAGTCATTATCACCTGAAATTGCTTCCAATAATTCCTTTCAACTGTACTGTTCTCCTGACACCCGTAACCTAGTACATACAGTTTAAATCGCCATATTAGGTTCAATTGATATTTTTAACATACTTATCCATCCACCTAGGCAGCTTAATCCCCCCTGTGGCTTTGGAGATTTCACAAGCAAGACGCTCTGCACATTGGGCATCGTGCAAGCGGATGCTTCTGGCTTTCCTAGCTGTCATCTTCACTTCAGCTTTGACAGTTTTCTCAACCTCCGGGGCGCCGTAGGAAGATGATTTTGGAGATCCGTATTGGGATGCTGGGGCTGGAGCGGACACGATAGCTGAGTACCCATAGACTGGGGCGGGATCGGGAGCGGAGTACCCGTAGTTAGTACCAGGTGTGGGATCACTGCTTGGTTGTCCGTAGCTGGAGGAAGTTGCTGGACTCATGTGTCCATAGCTGGGAGACGGAGCTGGGTATCCGTACTGTGGTGCGGGATTCGGAGCTGGGGCCGGTGGGTAACCATACTGTGGAGCAGGTGTTGGTGCTGGGGCAGGTGCGTATCCGTAGTGCGGGGCGGGTGCTGGTGTTGGAGCTGCAGGAGCAGGATAGCCATACTGGGGTGCCGGGCTTGGTGCTGGAGCTTCCGGGTAACCATAGTGTATGGTCATTTCTGGTGCCTCTGAATAACCGTACATTGGTGCAGGGGAGGGCAAAGAAGGATGCCCGTACTTTGTAGAAGTAGAAGTGCCAGCTTGGTAGTAAGTGATGGAAGGTTTGTAGTAGCTGGAATAGTCCATTTCGTCTCTCACCGGATTCAAGATGTTCTTCAAAGGCACCCAGCCCACTAAAGCTGCAGCAAGGTAGAGAGGGATGATGATGATAAACACAGCTCCAGCTGCTATAGTTCCATGTAAGCCATAATGTCCGAAAGTCCCCGTGAGCTCCTCAATGACTCTGGGTGAGATGAACTTCCTCAAGCGGGCCATAAAAGATGTGCTATTTGTAACAGACAAATCAGCCTCTTCCACAGTGTCAATCCTCTCCAAAGATTTCCCTGAGGATTTCTTTCCTTTCACACCTTCCGTCCCGGAGCAAGTCAAAATTAACACCAAAACTGATACTGCTACCAGCTTGCACATCACGGAGGAACCACAATTCAACTTCATTTTTCCCAGTAATATCTCTTCACAAATTTTAGTACTTGCTCCTCCAATACTTGAACAGGATTGATTGAGACTTTCAATGAAACCGGACCGTTTTATACTCATGAATGTATTTGCGGAAGAAAAAAGTGATTTCACTAAATTTTTCTATGTTTGGTGCAAAAGTCCTCATTTTGATTTGGGATGACACCTTCAGAGAGGCGAGATGAGACAAAAACCCTTGAAATGAGATCACGTCGAGGCACAGTTCAACTTCCGATATAGGTTCCCAAAGATCAATATGCAAGACCTAGTTAGCACGCGATTTTGACAAGTACAAGTGCAAAGTTGCACTTGTACGGGTGCCTTTTGGAGGTGCCCTTTGGAAACCCATTATGTTGCTATGAGCGTTTATGCCGACGTGCAATTCACTTCGTTGGCTTCATCCCACTCAAATAGGTGTAAATTTACATCTAAAAATTCTATTGATTTTTCATAATTCCTTCAGTTTTATGCTCTAAAAGAGAAATCGTATCCGAATCAATGGAGCCTTAAGGGGAAAAATGTATGAAACTCGAGAAAGCCTTCTTAGGCCTCCGCTCACAATCAGTGTGCTACAACCTACAACAAATCATGCTCCAGAATTTTTATTTAATTAGTTCTATGAAATACAATCCCATAATTTTAAAAACACTCTGAGAATTAACAAAATTGAGGGAAAAGGGGGTTCGTAAGGACACATCACAACATTATGGCAAATGACAAATATGCGGAAAGATTTCTATTATTCCTTATTTTTGTACCTACAGACATGGTTTTCAATCAGAGGGAGGTGCATTGAATGGAGTTTGCTCGTATTACTCAATTCAAGTTCAAGTTCCAATAGTTGTTTACAATTTAGATGAATTATTACAGGATACTATTCCAATTCATGCAACAACATGAGAGAGGAATTTGAACATTATTAAAAATACTTTTCAAGTACTCCTTTCCTGGGTCTCTGGGATCATGGAATAAATTAATTACTCAGGCACAATTGGCTCTGTGAAATTGTAAAATTAATGATAGATATTACTGATGCATTGTATTATGGCAGTAGATAAATCAGATCAGCATTGTCAGCCGTTCATGGATTATTGCAAGGAGTATAAGTCAGATGTATTTTGTTCAGTAGACTTTGATCGCAATCAGCAGTTACTTGTTCCATTTAATATCGTGTGCAGATAAGGAAATAATTGACACTGTGACTTTTGACTGATACACTAAATCTGAATAAGAAATTTTGCCATTGGACTTAACGTGAAGTGCATTGAATGAGAAAGGCTTTGAAGTGCAGGTACTTGTGTAACATAAAAACATGTACTATGGAATACCCTTTTGGCATTGTTTGCAAGTTGAGGAACATGTCAGAAATAGCAATTTACTAGTAGTACAAATACTGCAGAATACATAAAGTTTTAGTGTGGCACTGGCTGGTGGAAATACACGGCTGAGAGATGTTGGGGTAAACTTAGCTGAGAAGTGACAAAAATAAATGTTTGCTCACAATGGGCATGGGTACCTGTTTACTTCGAAGTTCTCAAATCTAGTCCAGACACTGTTCACAGAAGATGCATATATACAGATATAATCACATATACAAATTATATGTAAGTACCAAGGAGTCAGTGGTCTAATATACGAACATGTTAATGCTATTTCTATACCTTATCACTAACAATAAGACATTGTCACAGAACTTGGAATACTGAAGGAGTGTCCATTTTTCTTAGGATGTTGATCATTTTGCTGACATGATGACATTGACCAACGTAGAACATGATATGTACATACATAATTGCATACACATGACATTGTGGAAATATGTAAAGAAAATTTTGACATAAAACATTAAATTTAAAATATTTTTCAACGGCGATTTAACATTGTTATAAAATAAAAATGAATGTGGATTATAAGCATTTTTGTAATTATTTAGATTTCATTAAAGCTGTTCATAAAATTAACACTGTAGGTTCCAAGAAACCACTCACTTTTCTGTGAGCCTAAAGAAGACGCAAAGATTCGAACGCTTTAAATTTGTAAAAATGTGTGTGAATTCGGATATGCTTGAGAGCAAATAATTTGTAATATTTTTACTAAATATTTACAATAGATAAGAATAATAATTATATGTGCACTTGCTCAAAAATAAGGACACGGAATTTTTAATCGTCTTGGGATCCGAAGATTGTACCGAAACCCCGGAAAGTTAGAATACATATTTTTAGAATGCAAATTCCAGTGGGTAAAAATAAATTGTTGAAAAATTTCAACTGTTTGGAGTTTTTAATTTACAGTTATGAAAGTTAGAAAATTCTGGTAAACACAGAGTATGGGAGAAAGAATAGCGACCAGAAGTGACTAGGCTAATTGTGAGGTTGGAAATCTGCAAATTCTCGAGTCAGTCATTCATCCGGATGAATTCGATAATTTAGGTAGTAATTTATTAGAGTTAAGGCTAATAATATACGGAGGGAATGTGAAGTTAGTTTAGGTTTGTACGTACATATAGAATAGTTAGAATATAGAAAATACTTGTCTTCGTAAAAATTTCCTCCAAGTATTTAGTTCAAGCTAAATATTTTACCAGCCCAAATTGAATCCCTTGATATTTACTCTCAAGATAAAGGACCTCAAAGGGCCTTCTCCAAATTAACAAAATGCCATTCTTGAAAATAAAATACGACAGGACAAAGACCCTGTCGCGCCTAGCGGAGGAGAGAGTAATCCGGAATGGTTTCCGTCCCGGTGTCTACGACACTGCGAATAATTCGGAGAAGTACATCGGAGAGTACCGAAATGACAAAAAGCATGGGAAAGGCATCCAGACCTATGAGAACGGGACAATCTACGAGGGCGACTGGGCAAATGGAAAAAGGAACGGTCATGGTATCCTCAGCAAATTACTCTGTCACAATGAGAGACAGCGGATTTACACTGGACTCTGGAAAAATGACAAGCCCACCGGTTTCGGACTCCTGGTCTACGACAACGGTGGGGTGTATGAGGGGGAGTTCAAAAAAGGTCTCCGTCATGGCGTAGGAAGTATGTACTATCCCACAGGTGCTATTTACTTGGGCCGCTGGAACCGGGACAAGCGGGATGGGATCGGGAGGTTCGTCATCGGCAGCTCCGGGAACTTCTACGAAGGGGAGTACAAAGACAACTCGAAGAACGGCCGAGGGCGTTTCTTCCATTTGGCCACAGGTCAGATCCAAGAAGGGGTTTGGTACGACGACCAAGCTCAGGTCACGGTATTCCGAGATGACGACAAGAGACGACCTTTCGCTCAATATAGGACCCCTTACCCAATGCCTCCTCTAAGACTCAAGTATCCCAGGGAAATTTACAACGAGAGAGCCCTGGAGGTGATGGAATTAGCTAAGATATATCATGAGCAGAATCCTCCTGAATTAAACATCAATTAAACAATTATTACGGGATCCAAACACATTTTTTTATTTCCACTTAAATACCTATAGTAATTATCTACATTACAGTAATATTCCAAATACTTCATACGGTTGGAAAATTATACAGATATAGTACCCCCATTGTATGGTACTGTCAATCATGTTGTAAATATATGAATATCAGAATGGAAGACAAAAAACAGTTCCTCAAATTCCATGTGAGATAATCCGATACATCCGAAATGATCCATGGTATTAGCAATGTAAATATCCCATGAATTGGAAGCATAACAATCAGCATAACAGCCACAAACACTATTTACATATCTGCAATGGGACATGCACAGTTGTCAATCTCTGCTCGAAATCCTAATGACATGTTTACATGCACTTCCTTCTGGGCCCCAACGTCCATGTTTTTCCAGCAGCTCCGGAGATGGATTTGTGATAGTGTCTTTGGAGTTGTGGATTTGTGCGAGGCAAAATCATTTGGGTGCATATGGTGAAATGTACAAGGCAACTTTTAGAATGTCCCTGTGATGCTTCTATCCATTATCTGTACATTCTGCTTTCGGAAGAGAAATCCTGTAGCGAAGGGATAGATACATAATAATATTTTTGGAAAAACCCGTCCTTGCTCGGTACCCACAAGGGTTCTCAACCTTACTCAGCACAAGTTTAAGGATGTGATGTTTTCCTTCAATGAAGCCTTGGCCCTTCGAATTCTCTTGAACCTTCCAAGATTAATTGTGGATGATTTACACTTGCTCTGGATGAACAAAAGAAAATACTTGAACTTGAGCTATTTTGGGTGTGAGGAGTTTATACGTAGATACCTAAATATTACATATATACCTATGTAATTCTTCAGACTTAATATATAGCAGGTACTAAGTGTAGTATTTGGAGATTCAAATGTTACAAACATGTAGATTCACACAATGTTTGTTGTACAGTGAAAGCTCCAAAATGCAGTCAAACAATTTCAAGGAAGGAAGGAAACGTGAATCCATAATTCATTTGTATCTATGAGAATTATTTGTATATACAGTATGAGTATAGTCAATTTTAATTAATTCCGTATTCCTGTGTCAAAACATAACGCAGCTATTTCTAATGCATGTAGACCTTAATATTGTGTTTTAATATTCGGATCTGACATACGGTGATTTCAAAAAATAGTCTCTAATTATGGACCTTCAAGAAATGGGTAACTGAAATATGATCTTAAAATAATTGAATTCAAGCTAAAGAAAAATATTTGAAGTATATTGAAACCCCAAAAAAATAATTTGGAAAACATTGTTGAAAAAATTATGAAGGGTCGAAACCGTCTAGACTCATTTACTAGATATTGCTTTTTAATGTCAAGGGCTGAGACATTCTTGGAAAACTTGATGTTCATCACTCAAAATAGGAACATTATGTATAATCGATCTGGCTTCAAATTGAAGGACTCTCCATGAACTCTAAATACGTTGGCTTGTGAATTCATACGTGGTGGGCGTTGTTTCAGCGGAGATCATACAATCACCCAAAATATAGAAGAGACCTCGGTCAATGACTTCAAACTCAGAGAAAAACAACAACAATCCAAAGGTTTTTATCATCCTTCGCCTTGGCCTTCCTCCATGTGCCTTACGAAGGAAGCGTGAGATTGCAAACGTTCCGATGTTTTCTACTGCTCGTTTGTTTACTGTGACATCAACGTGACTCCCAGCTTCCACCTCCGTCCAGCAACCCTTTCTTAAGGGTGCAAATCTGGTTAGGGAATTTAGGTATAAAAGCCCGCACTGACCAGTCCAACAGCATCAGTCCTTATCCAGCTTTCTTCAGTAAAGTAGGGATCAGGGCAGGAAACCTGGTTGCAGTTTAGGAGTCTACAGTTTAATAATTTACTACATTATATTTTTAACTTCGGGTTTCAGTTTTTTTCAATTCCGGTTTTTTTTTCAAAACATTTCATTGAAGTTGGGCCAGCTGAACGAATCCGGTTTCAAAACGAACAAAATGAAGGTACTAAATTCCGCCAGCTAAAAATTGTGAATGTAAATTTGAAATGGTAGATCACACGTTGATATTTCATAGTTGAGTTTAATTTAATACTTTGTTTTTTTCAGTTCGCAATTCTTCTATTATTCTCTGCCGGGGTCTGCCTCGGGGGACCTGTTGATTTGGAGATGTCAAAGGGGCCGAGACCAATGGGAATGATGAAACTTGAAGCTGTTAAAAAGACGGAGGCACTTCCAGGAGACAAGAGTCCCATCGTTGAACGAGATCTGGCACCGAAGGAAATTCCCGATTTAAAGAACAAGACCGTTACCAGACGAGATACCATGGCAATTCGGAATGCTAGTATGGTGCGGATGGGCAGTATGATGAAACGGGAAACTGGTAAAAGCAAACCTGCAGACCTCCACAACGTTACCAGACGTGAATCTGAGAAGCTGATGGACAAACCAGTAGATCTCCATAACTTGACCAGACGCGACACACAGAAGCTGAAGGACAAACCAGTAGACCTCCACAATTTGACCAGACGCGACACACAGAAGCTGAAGGACAAACCAGTAGATCTCCATAACTTGACCAGACGCGACACAGAGAAGCTGAAGGACAAACCGGTCGATCTCCACAACTTGACCAGACGCGACACAGAGAAGCTGAAGGACAAACCAGTAGACCTCCACAACTTGACCAGACGCGATTCTGAAAAGCTGAAGGACAAACCAGTTGATCTCCACAATTTGACCAGACGCGACACACAGAAGCTGAAGGACAAACCAATAGATCTCCACAATTTGACCAGACGTGATTCACAGAAGTTGAAGGACAAACCAGTAGACCTCCACAATTTGACCAGACGCGACACACAGAAGCTGAAGGACAAACCAGTAGACCTCCACAATTTGACCAGACGTGATTCACAGAAGCTGAAGGACAAACCAGTAGACCTCCACAATTTGACCAGACGTGATTCACAGAAGTTGAAGGACAAACCAGTAGACCTCCACAATTTGACCAGACGCGACACACAGAAGCTGAAGGACAAACCAGTAGACCTCCACAATTTGACCAGACGTGATTCACAGAAGCTGAAGGACAAACCAGTAGACCTCCACAATTTGACCAGACGTGATTCAGAGAAGCTGAAGGACAAACCAATTGATCTCCACAATTTGACCAGACGTGATTCACAGAAGTTGAAGGACAAACCAGTAGACCTCCACAATTTGACCAGACGTGATTCAGAGAAGCTCAAGGACAAACCAGTTGATCTCCACAATTTGACCAGACGCGACACACAGAAGCTGAAGGACAAACCATTAGACCTCCACAATTTGACCAGACGTGATTCAGAGAAGCTGAAGGACAAACCATTAGATCTCCACAATTTGACCAGACGTGATTCAGAGAAGCTGAAGGACAAACCATTAGATCTCCACAATTTGACCAGACGTGATTCAGAGAAGCTGAAGGACAAACCATTAGATCTCCACAATTTGACCAGACGTGACACACAGAAGCTGAAGAACAAACCATTAGACCTCCACAATTTAACCAGACGTGATTCAGAGAAGCTGAAGGACAAACCAATTGATCTCCACAATTTGACCAGACGCGACACACAGAAGCTGAAGGACAAACCATTAGACCTCCACAATTTAACCAGACGTGATTCAGAGAAGCTGAAGGACAAACCATTAGACCTCCATAACTTGACCAGACGCGACACACAGAAGCTGAAGGACAAACCATTAGACCTCCACAATTTGACCAGACGGGATTCGGAGAAGCTGAAGGTCAAACCATTAGACCTCCACAACTTGACCAGACGCGACACAGAAAAGCTGAAGGACAAACCAGTAGACCTCCACAATTTGACCAGACGTGACGCGGGGAAGCTGAAGGACAAACCAGTAGATCTCCACAACTTGACTAGACGCGATTCAGAGAAGCTGAAGAACAAACCAGTAGATCTCCATAATTTGACCAGACGGGACTCGGAGAAGCTCAAAGACAAACCATTAGACCTCCATAACTTGACCAGACGCGACACACAGAAGCTGAAGGACAAACCAGTAGACCTCCACAATTTGACCAGACGGGACTCGGAGAAGCTCAAGGACAAACCAGTAGATCTTCACAATTTGACCAGACGGGACACAGAGAAGCTGAAGGACAAACCAGTAGATCTCCACAACTTGACCAGACGTGATTCAGAGAAGCTGAAGAACAAACCAGTAGATCTCCACAATTTGACCAGACGGGACTCGGAGAAGCTGAAGGACAAACCAGTAGATCTTCACAATTTGACCAGACGGGATTCGGAGAAGCTGAAGGACAAACCAGTAGATCTTCACAATTTGACCAGACGCGCCACAGAGAAGCTGAATGAAAAACCTGTAGACCTCCACAATTTGACCAGACGAGACTCGGAGAAGCTCAAGGACAAACCAGTAGACCTCCACAACGTAACCAGGCGAGAATCAGATGCCGTGAAAGATAAATTATCCAACAATGCAAATATCGCCAAATTCGAAACTCACAACGTCACTAAACGGGATACCATGGGACCACAAAGAACCGTCATGATGCGTATGAGCGGAGGTATGGTGAAGAGAGATGTTGGTAACCTTAAGTCTGATAATAATGCTACCGAAAGCAAATCTAAACGAAATGCAGAAAAACCGTTCCTAGGTGCAAATCATACCATTACAAAACGTGAAAAAGAGGTAGTGCACAACGTTACCCGCCGGGATACAATGGGAAAGCGGCCAATGTTAATGGGGCGTATGCGAGAACACATGATGATGAAGCGAGAAGCTGATAAAGATTCCAAGAAGACTCAGGAACCTTTGGAAGAATCAGAAGAGGATGAAGAGCCCAAGGTACCAGAAAATAAGAAAAAAGTTTCTCGCGAAACATTGAACGACCGTGAAGAAGATTCTCGTAAGAACCAAACTTTGGAAGGCAAAATTAAGAGAGAGGCTGCTAAAGATGACAAGAAGAACCCGACACCATTAGAAGAGTCCGACGAATTGTCTGAGGATGCGAAATTGCCACCAAAGCCCAAGAAGGTGACCCGTGATGCATTGTCCAGAAAGAACGAAACTGCAGAAGCGAAAGTTAAGAGAGAGGCTGCTAAAGATGACAAGAAGGTATTGGAACCATTGGAAGAGTCCGACGAAGTACCTGAGATGGGGAAAGTTAATCCCAAGAAGGTGACCCGGGAGACAGTTTCCCCGAAGAACCAGACCAAGGTTGAGAAAGTTAAGAGAGAGGCTGCCAAAGATGACAAGAAGGTCCTGGAACCATTAGAAGAGTCCGGCGAACTTCCTACGATTGGGAAATTACCACCAAAGCCGAGGGTGACCCGGGAGACAGTTTCTAAAAAGAACGAAACTGCGGAGGGGAAAGTTAAGAGAGAGGCTGCCAAGGATGACAAGAAGGTCCTGGAACCATTAGAAGAGTCCGACGAACTTCCTAAGGTTGGGAAATTACCACCAAAGCCGAAGGTGACCCGGGAGACAGTTTCCACCGAGAACCAAACTGCCGAAGGGAAAGTTAAACGGGATGCCGCTAAAGATGAGAAGAAGTTCCAGAAGCCCGACTCTATGGATGAGTCTGTGGAAGAAGAGCCTAAGGAAGCAGGAAAAACGAAGAAGGTTGCTCGCGAAGCACTGAAGGAACTTGTTTCTAAAAAGAACGAAACTAAGACAGCGACAGTTAAGAGAGAGGCAGCTAAAGATGTGAAGGTCGAGGAATCAGAATCTGAAGAAAAGCCCGAAGAAATGTCAGAGAATGTGAAAATGATGCCTGATACCATGAAGATTAAGAAGGTTACCCGCGAAACTTTAAAGGGACTTGGAGCAGCTCCTAGCAAAAACGAATCCAGTGTGGAGAAAGTCCGACGAGACACAGCAGTCAAGGAAGACAAGCGCAAAATTCAATCCGGAGAAAAAACAAGGCGCGAATTGACTCAGCCCAAGGATAATGCTACTAAATCCTCCGATGGCAGCGGTCGTCAGAAACGGTCCTCTCGTTCAGAAGGAAGTTATTCCAGCGATCCAGTTAGGTCAAGCTACAGTGCTCCCGTCCGCCGTGCTCCACTTAGACGCAACTTTCAGGCTCCGGTCAAGTCCAGTTACGAAGCTCCTCAAGCTCCAGTCCGTTCCAGCTACGAAGCTCCTCAAACTCCTGTCAAATCCAGCTATGAGGCTCCTCAAGCCCCAGTTAAATCTACCTACGAGGCTCCTCAAGCCCCAGTTAAATCTACCTACGAAGCTCCTCAAGCCCCAGTTAAATCTACCTACGAAGCTCCTCAAGCCCCAGTTAAATCTACCTACGAAGCTCCTCAAGCCCCAGTTAAATCTACCTACGAAGCTCCTCAAGCCCCAGTTAAATCTACCTACGAAGCTCCTCAAGCCCCAGTTAAATCTACCTACGAAGCTCCTCAAGCCCCAGTCAGGTCCAGCTACCAACCCGTCCGTGTGGCTCCAGCTCGCCTCCGAATGCACGTCAGCAATTACCAAGCCCCAGTTAGAGAGAGCAGTGGCTACTAGTAAGATACAACCATCAAGTCTCTTCCTACAAGCACAACTCAGCCAAACAAGGGATACGATTACCACATTCTCACCTCGTATAACGTTAATTCATCCTATTCACTGGTATTGAATTTTTCCGAAATTTTTTGGATGGCAGGATCCTCCAGTACTATACTTTTCCAAGAAAAGTTATTTCTTTGAGATTTTTATCAACGTATTTTCCATTTTTCATGTAACTTTGAATTGCTCTTCGTATTTCTATGTATCTATCTTTTTGAAGCATGCAAAACCAAATAAAAGAGATGAAAAAACTTCTAAAATGTAAAGAACCGAGTATCCACTTAACATTTATTTACTACAGCTCCAGGAATGTCTCCTACAAATATTACTTGTATTTGTTTGCATTTCACTCGATTTCCAAAATAGACATACTTATTGCAAATTTTTGTCATAATATTAGTATTGGTACGGCTGTTGCAATTGGATGTTCAGTAGCTCCAATAATTTTTTGGCTTCTCTGAATAAGACTCAAAATCAGTTCAGAACATTTTGGTTAGGAGTCCAGGAACATATAAGTGCCATTAATAAATATTCCTTCATTATTACGAGGAAGACTATTCAGGAGCATGGGTTTATTAAGAAACTCGCACATACAATGAATTCTAAGCCAATATTGGAATTTATTACAATATTTTTACAGTCTCAATCTCCATAGATCAAGAAATGATAGATACACATATGACCAAGATCAAAACCAAATAATAAAAATTACTGCTTCAAAGAAGAGGAGATTTACGTACAAAAAATTGACTGCAGCTGATTCTGAGTGACACGAGGCTTCCAAAACGTTTTTTACAAAAGAACAGGTGTAGGCCATATTCCCATGTTCTTTGTACAGTGCCACCACAATTAAAGATTTTTTATTTGCAAAAGCACCAAACCCCAACTCAGTGCTTGCTTTCCAGATCACTTGTGTAAAGTGACCACAGTTCCCATACCCAGGATATTCCCAGTCGTAATAATTACATTCACGGTAAAATGCTCTAGTAGCCCCAACAACCCAATCAGTCCAATTATTAGTCTTACCGCTACCACCTTTTAATAAGTTTTCACCTGCGCCATTCTTGTACGGACAACTATGATCAAACAGATCTTTTTCGACGTAATACTTTGCACACTTATTTCCTCTCTCGTTCAGCTTTACATGTAACCAGAAGAAGCAACTGTGTTATTAACTTCTTCTACAGTAAAAAGAATTTTGTATGCGTATCATTTCTAAATTTTTAGCGATGTTTCAAATGAACTTACGTCCTTAGTAAGCTTCATTTTTGGCGCTCCGTGATGTTTTCGGAACTTGTTGTGTTCGTCGAGACCTGCTATCTCGTGGTCTCATAGTTCAAAAGAAATTGGACAAACTTTAGGGTCTGACACTTTGAAACATAGATAGTTGTGCTCAGTTCGGAAAATTACATTAATTTACCTTCAAAGCAGAAATGAAGAGGGAGGAACGCGATAATAAATATTACGGTTCCCGCAGTGGTGACGGCCATGAGAATCTACCTTCAATGAGCAATGATCGTCTTATTACTCCTACCACCACGGATCGCTGTTTTTCGTTTGATTTTATTTGTATAAACAAAAACACAGTAATATTTTCAGGACAAATTAGACAACAAATATAGCTTAAGCGTATATACTTATATTATATATTGTTTCGTTACATTATTGTTCCAATTCCACTCAGATCCAAAATGAGCGTTTTACTTTGAAGAGCATAAAAGCACAATCGTTTGTTTTTTTTAAACACACTTTATTTAATTATTTTCAAATTAAAAGATCGGTTCTGAGATTGAAATTATGACGTGTCCAGTTAGGATCGGAATGAAGTATTGTGCCAGTGAAAGTAATTGCCATAATGTCCCTACACAACCGCCAAAGCTTGGGCCGGTGTACGCCGGAACTCGTGGCAAAGTTTAAAATTATTCTTGATCGCAGTGAAAGGGTCATTTAAGATTTCTTATGCTAAATTCCATTAGAAACTCGAGTGTAACTTACATGTTCAGCTCAAATGAAACTTCAAATATCTGATGAAATTTAAAGTTACTATTTTTTTAAAAAGTTCATTAAGTGTTGAAAAGGAATATGTACCATGGAATTCAATATCAAATCTACGTGAGACGTTAAGGCTTCATGGAATGATTTCCCAATCATGCACATTGTCAGCTTTGTTACTTATTTTCCACAGCTCTGCAACAACTTTTGTAGTGAACGCCTTCGTCACGAGCCCTATGCCAATATCATTTGGTACGAATCTAAGTCAAGAGCTGGAGGCATATTAATTAATTAATCATCTCGATTATTTAATATAAAATTAGCGGTATTCGTCGACTAAAGCTCTGACACTTATATGAACAGCACTTTTAATTTCCATCAGCATCTTTACTAATAACTTCTATGCACAGTGGCCCCCTTTAAGATTTCTCATGAAATTGAAACATTAATTCCAGGTTACATCCTAGTACAAATTCATTGAAGGTAGAGTCGAGAAATGTCTGAAAATCATATGTGAGGTCCTTTTTTCTGCGATAAACTTTGACACGATTGCCGACGCATACGCATGGTGGCCTAAACTTTTACGGGTTAAGACTTGGGCCAGGTACCTACTTTTGCACAAAAACTCAGATTCTGAATGGAAGGAAGTCTTTATTTTTTTTTACTTGTGAGTAATGTCTGTTCAACCCAATATCGTATGAAAAATAGAAAATTGGCAAAATGTTTTACAGCATGACTTTTTCAATAAATTAATAAACGAGATGCAGAAGTAAAACTTAAAGGACTAATTATAATCACGTGAATATTTAATGCTGAATTGAAAGGATTTTTATTCTTTTCAGAATCGCTCGAGGTTCGAGCCTAGACTTAATGTAATTACTGCCAGCTAACGGTGTATTGCAACTTGCAATGTGAGTTTTTTAATGGTAGTTATATCTTGTATGAATTGATCAGTTGGGTGTTAGGTTATAATGCAATTATTAGCTGTCCCTGAGAGTTGTACGACAATAATAATTATTATTATTTAAATTTTTTAAGCTAAAATGTTTGTGATGACAATTTAAAAATTTTAGATGTTGTTATTTCTTGAATATCCAACGGATTGTATATTATGACAACCGTGCAGTGCTCGGCACGGGTACGAAAAATCGCTACCCGTACCAGTATCCGTACCCGAAGTTCGGGTATTGCAATATCTGGTACCTATACCCATACCCGAGTATCCGGGTACAAATTTTTCATACCTGTACCTGCACTCGCATTGTACCCGTACCCGAAAAGCACTCGAAAATTGTACCCATACTCAGGTATCTCAGCGTCGTACCCGCACTCGTAACATGGTACTTTATCCAGATTTGTTTAAATGTAATAGTACGTTATATGTAGACATGTAATAATATGTGACATCATAGTGTGTAATTTTGACTAGCTAGAGCGGTATTCGATGCAGAATAATTTCATCGACGAGTAGAAAAAACTAGAAATGTTTTCGATTAGAAATAAAATTAACTTCCATGCATGCAGATCCGTCAAAAGATTGCCCATAGAAGTGTTTAAAAATCAAAAGTAGAATGGAATAGGAGATGTTTAAAGCAAATTGAATTACTACATAGTATTACGTCTTTTAGTATGCCCCACATGCACTACGTATTTACAAGTTGTAGAACATTTCCCTCATCAGCGTAGGAGTAGAGGTAAAATAAATATCACATTTCCCTATATTCTCCACGTGCTACTCAAAAATTGTTACGGTGTTTTTTCCAAAAGAATACTTTTAAAGGTTTAGTTCTTTATTGAATTTTCAAAAGTAAAATATCTTCTGCTGTATTCGTAAAATTTCACGACCTTTCAACTACCAAACAGGTCCCTAGGCTAATAAACGTGGAAATGTTAAGAAGGGCGAGGAAATCAAGCGTTTTCTAAATTTAAATTATTTCAAAATAATTCTTTAAAGCAAAAGCAGCAAACCTGTAAGTAAAATAGCAAAGCAAAGTTTTTGTTCTATTTTCTTGACCGCTGAATGGGTTTGAGCTACAAGTATGGAACTAGTTTCTAAAATCTTAAAAGAAACTGCTAAAAAGTAGTAACGTTAAATATTTTTCCCCTTTGATTGTTTATAGGCTGATGGGCGAAGTGTTTTATGGCAACCAGTTCATATGTAAATGCACTTTTGTTCACGGACATACATACATGATTTGCAGTTTTTGTTTGGAACTCTGGACTCGACTTTTCACGTCTTAATTTATACAGCCTTTTCCACTCATTTTCTCATCTCAATAGATCTGTACGTATCATGCACGTATGACTCTTTCTGTAATTAATGGCAAAATACTACATTCTGAAGACATTTTGTACAAAATGTACGTGAATCCTTTTCTCCACTTCGATTGTGTTACAATAATTCCTCTTCCGTGTTTATTTAATTATACTTTCTAAAACACGTTTCCCTAAAATCATATATTTCAGCTACACACTAAATAATACACGTACTGTACGCTGTAAGGTTAAAAAAGATAGAATGTAACGGCAGTTTCCAACGTACGGGCATGATAGTATAAAATTCATCAAAATGTCTCAATTCTCAAAGTATCCAAATACTGGGGCACACTGGTCACGGGTACGAGTAAATGAACATATTATACCCGTAACCGGTGAGTATATACTCATTTTAAAATCCTTCTACCCGTAACCATACCCGTACCTCGAAATTTTGAGCCAAAGAAAGTGTACCCGGGTAGTACCCGGAGTCGTTCGGGTACACAAAATCGTTACCCGGGTTGTACCCGTCTCGAACCTGTTTACCCAAGTATTACCCATAACTTTGCCGAGCACTGCAACCATGGCTCACATTTTTGAACAAATAAGTCTTACTTTTAAGGGACCAAGCCCTTTGTCGCACACCATAAGATTTTCCACACTGTCTTTAAATAATGCCACAGAAATTTATTACAATTTTTATCAAAATCGTCATGCAGAAGACATTTAAAAAAAGTGCAATGCTGTAAAATAGGTGATTTCGTAGACTCACAAATAAAATTCAGTGTAAACAGCTGTACATACATCTGGTATACTACTCGTGCTGGAGATGTGGGGGGTTTAAAGCTGCCAGATTCTTACTTTTTTAGTAGACTAGCTACTATTTGGGAAGGCAGTTTACTAAAAAATCATGAGATCTACTAAGTCTACTATTTGATTGAGAAAGCTTCTAAACTCTACTTTTTTACATTTGCCTAAAATAATAAAATTGTAAAATTGTTCTGTGCTAGAAAATGTGAGCATGATCAAGCGACACTTATCCGACATTTTAGAACATGGTACATTTTAAACTTACTTGTTAGTGCCTGAGGATGACAGTCTGTTAGATGTCGAAAGCTTGCATTTAATTTAGCTTGTTGAATAAATTGAGCCACGTAAACCAAAGATATGGATTCTATTATGGTGCATGTAAATTTTCGAATTACTAACGTCTTCCCATATAAAAACAGGTCTATCATTTGAACTAAAATTCTGTTCATTGTTTCATTTCCGCAGCATACTGCAATCTGCAATAGCGCATTAAAACCCTAGAATACCTAAGCTATGGTCAGGCTAGCCAAGAGTGGAAAATTTTAGAGTTTTATTTTATTTAACAGAGAATTTAAAAGTGTAGAGGCCAATAATTTTTGTAATCGTTGCTTGTCATTTTGTTGACCTGTAGTAAAAATTTCATGAAGATTTATTCAAAGCCAAACGCGGGAAAAAAATTCCTGAAGTTGCAAAATTTTAGATTTCGCCGCCATTTTCAACAGTAAGCATACGACGCAGCAGCGTTTATGCGGAGCATGTACGTATTACAGATAAAGCCGAAATATTACGAAGGTTACTGGAACAGGCAAATCCAGTGAAAAAATGACAGCTATCGAATTCCTAATGGTGTCAGAAGTCTAAAAGGTCAAAGGTCACAGCCAGGTCATACGCCGGAGACGCGATTGGAATCTTTTAGCATTCACAATTATTGAGGAATGGGTCGCTCAAAATTTCGATTAGTCTGCGTTTATTTTGCATCGGTCAACATTCCGGTTGCATCGGTCAACATTCCAGTTGCACCGGTCAACATTTTGGCTTCGACGGTCGACATTTAGGTTACTCAGGTCAACATTTCGTCTTCGACGGTCGACATTTAGGTTACTCAGGTCAAAATTGTAGTTACATCGGTCAAATGTTTGGCCTCAATGGAAATCTTCGCTTGTATCGATCAAAATCTTGACTGTAGTGATCAAAAGTTCATCTTCAATGGCCGAAAAAACAGTTTCAGCGGTGGCAATTTAGGTTACTAACGGTAAACTTCATTGCATCGTGAAACTTTAGGTTAGGTGGTCACAATTCAGGAAAAATTGTTAGTTGCATCGGTCCAAATTTTACTTCTTTTGAACGTTATGTCGTCTGTGTGTGCCTTTTGTTGGTTGAATCAATCAATTTTTATGGTAACTATTGAACTGTGATTAGATGACAAATGTAGATGTCTACCTCTAAGTACAAATTTATGATAAAATGGATTATGTATACATACCATATCTCAGGGTTCATATTTTTGTAAACCTCCCTGGAAATTATTTCAATTTCCCTGCTGAACGATTTCAAAAAATCAAGCTGAAAAAAACCAATTTTGAAAATCCGAAAACAAATTTCTCTACAATGCGTCAATTCCCTGCCAAACAAAGTCAACAAATCTAAAAATTCGTTTTTATACCAAATTCCCCCGAAACACTGGAGAAAAATTAAAAATCCCTTCCAGAAAAAGGTCAACGAATTTGGAAATCATCCCGTTGTCATTTTCTCTGCAAGAAATATGTTTTCCGTGACAACAATCTTCCCACAAAAATCCGACCACTTTAATATTGAGAGTTGACTGTATATAAGAGAACGCATAGTTATAGTTGCTGACTGTTGTTACATACTGCAATGGCACTTCGCCCCTTAGTGACTGAGCACATCGTCGCTGAAGAGGCAAAATGGGCTAAGTGCAATTTCGACTAGAAGCAAAATGGTCTACATGTCTTTTTCCTTAAAGGCAAAACAGAATAGTTGCAAGCTTTCCTGAAAGCAAAATGAACTACATGCGTGTATACTTTCATAGTGGCAGTTCTGCTTTAAAGCGAAATTGTATGTAGACCATTTTGCTTTTAAAACTTGATGCATCTATTCCATTTTGCATTTAGTAAAACTGCATGTAGACCATTTTGATTTTAATCGAAAATGCATATATTCCATTTTGCCTCTTCAGGGACGACATACTGCTGATCACAGATAATTTCTTCAACTTGTACACTGTTCCTGGTAGAGCTTCTATCGGGGGTGGGGACGTCCCGTCGGGACAGTGGACGAACTGGGACGTTGTCCCATCCTATTCGGGACGGGACAGGGACGAAAAATTGTCCCCATTATATTCGGGATGGAGACGAAAAAATTGTCCCCATTACCTTCTGGACGGAACGGGGACGAAAAAATTGTCCCCATTACCTTCTGGACGGGACGGGGACGAAAAAATTGTCCCCATTACCTTCTGGACGGGACGGGGACGAAAAAATTGTCCCCATTACCTTCTGGACGGGACGGGGACGAAAAAATTGTCCCCATTACCTTCTGGACGGGACGGGGACGAAAAAATTGTCCCCATTACCTTCTGGACGGGACGGGGACGAAAAAATTGTCCCCATTACCTTCTGGACGGGACGGGGACGAAAAAATTGTCCCCATTATATTCGGGACGGGGACGAAAAAATTGTCCCCATTATATTCTGGCCGGGACGGGGACGAAAAAATTGTCACCTTTGTATTCGGGAAGGAGACATGGTTTTTGTCACCGTGTCCTGATTGTCGGAACAGGACAATGGACAAAGGTTTTGAAAAAATATCGGGACGGGGACGGGACTGGAATTTCGTCCCCAACAGAAGCTCTAGTTCCTGGCAACATTTTATATGAACCCGAATTTCAGATTTTTATTGCTACACAATTTCGGATTTCGGTTTTCCCGATTCCATCCATCTGGAGGAATCCGTTCTTGTATGCACAACTTCTAGTCAAGTTCTTTGTCGTGCATATCTACGTGAACGCATTTACGTTGTCTAGAATTGTGAGGTCAGAGGTCACCCATATGTTTGACCTGACCTCACCGTTAATAACAAGTCAACAGTCCTCAAACATTGATACAAAGCCTCCTACTATTTTTGGAACGTTTGAATTGAGTTGCAATGTAATATGTTATGGCTCCTATGTTAAATTGCCTATGTTGTCCTATGTTACATTGTTTGACCAGGCTGACCATAGCTTAGGCCCTGATGGTAGTGAAATTGCGTAGGTACTGTAGGGTTAAAATGAAGTAGTAGAAATCATAAAATGAAAATGAAGTGAAAATCATGATTAAATATTTTTATTGTAACCGTTAGCACTGAACAGTTGCTTTTATTTAAATGTACATAAGTACTCCGTGTGCTATTGTTTGACCCGATCAAATTAAAATAGGAGGAGTTTGTACTTTCAACGATGGTATAAAAACAGTATCTAAAAGTAATTACTTTAACATGAATTCGCAGAATCTGCTTGCTAGAATATGACAGTCCTAGTTGATTACTTACTTTCGCTTGCAGGTAAAATTCTTTCGACATTTGTTTCTTAAAAAATTGTCTTGCTAAAAATATTTTTGTCAACACAAACAGGATTCTGTGCTTTATTTCAGAAACCAACGCTGTCACTGAGCGCGTATTCGCTTTTATCAATAAATTTTGGACGCAGGTGAAAGCTAAAATGTCCATGAAACTTCTGAAAGCAATGACAGTTGTAGACGTTATTCTAGAATGAATTTGTGTATCATTTTAAGATATGGTATTTGGTGATATAAATTTGTTGTAACAAATTCATTTCTCAGACAAGTATCAGTTACTAATAGATACTAATATCTGTATACAGCAGGAGTACTTGCCAATAAGCAATATACCTTAGTTATTTTTAGAGAATGGTTGTTAAATAGCTTTAAGAAAATGCTAACGTTAGAATAGATAAATTGTTTTTATACAACGGAATAAAATTTGACATAAAATTAAAAGGCCTACTATTTTGTTTATTTAAATCTGGCAGCTTCTTTGAAAGCACATTTTTGCTATAACGCAAGCGTCGTAATAAAGTGTATGATTTTACAATGTGAGTCAAAAATCAAAACCTTTCTCAGTTTCTCCTTTCTCCAAAAAAAACCCGACTTTGACCCACTTCCTTGAACGATCGAATTTATTACAAATTATTTGTATTAATTACATGTTCGCAAGCTTTAATCTTCTGACCTCAGGTAAATTGAGCTACCAAATGGTTAAAAATACAATTTCAAACGGGAGGAGCTTTAAGTACAAAAAGTAGTGTGAGGCTGTACCACAGGGGCCTACCAAAACACTTTCATCGAAAAGATTCCGAGTATTACCCGCAGGAGTATATAGTGCCACAACAACCACTGTGGAGCCCTTAGCCTTCGCCCCAATACCCAGTCCAACGCTTGATTTCCAAACCATTTGGGTGAAGTGACCTGTCTCAGGTGAGAACTCAGCTTTGGAATAGCTATATTGGTGGCATTCGTTGTACCAGGCATCACAAGCCTGCTTCACATGTTCGGCCAAGTCTGAACTGCCTCCCTGTGCCATATATAAGTTTTCACCGACTCTAGCCGCTAAAGAACAACTATGATCGATCGAACCTTGTTTCAAGTAATGATCTGCGCACACCCCTGCTTGCCCGTTCAGCTTTAAAAAAAATCAGAATTTTACGGACCCACGTCATGTATATACATATAATTAAGTTATTATATAGCTGTTATATATTTACTAAGCTGTAGGGATTTTCTAGTATGAGTCATTTCCCAATCATTGTAGGCGAGCTTACGTTTGGACTTAATGCCATTGGTGGCGTTTTGTGACTTGCTCGACGCTGGTTGTGTTCATCGAGACCTATTTTCTCGTATTCTGCTCACTCAACACAATATACAAAAACAAAGGAGCCTTGAATTAGTATGAGTGTGAAAACACAAGTTCAAAATTTGACTAATTTTTTTGAAAAATATTGCTCTGATAATTCCGAAAAATTCTCAGCCCTTTACCTCCAAAACAGTAATGCAGGTGAAGTATGACAATAAGGATGAATGAGAGTGTTCTGGAGGCCATCTTACTTTTAAGAGCGAAATTGTTCTCAGTACAGTTTACATGTACTGTACACCTTATCTATGATTTTTCCTTGATCATATTAACATTTAAAGTAGCAATGCTACAAGCAGCACTTTATACTGAACATACAGTATTATTAAATAATACAATTATGATATAATAATAAATTATTAATTAGAACATAATTAATATCACAGTGATGAGGCTGGACACTTAAACCATTGTCAAAATTAAAATATAAGTAGGAAAGTTAGTTGAAGTTACTAATGTGTGTAATTATCCTTCTTACTAAAAGCTTCATCGTAGTAGTAGTAGTAGTAGTGATGGTTCGTCCTTATGTACATGCCATGTCGAAGCATAGCGGTTCATTTTTTCTTTCATTTATGGAAAACAAATGCTTTAAAATAAAAATCAAAGCGTTTTTTAATTTTAACATTTCTTTTTTGTTGACTTGGGCAGGCTTTAGGCAAAGTAATCAAGTTTTCAGCTTAATTCTGTTCAATTCAACAAAAAATATGCCATTTCAGAATACAAAAAAGGTAAAAATAATGTAAATAAAAATGAGGTTTTAAAAAAACCAAACCGAAGCTGCTTTTACGACTCTAAAAAGTGAAAAACTAGCATTTGGTATGGGAGGAATTAGAGCAATAATGAACGATACAAAGCATCTCAGGTGCAAACACATACGTATACATAATATATTATTCGGTAGCACCCGAGATGCTTTGTATCGTTCATTATTGCTCTAATTCCTCCCTTACCAAATGCTAGTTTTTCACTTTTTAGAGTCGTAAAAGCAGCTTCGGTTTGGTTTTTTTAAAACCTCATTTTTATTCAATTGTTTTCAAAATTTTCTTGGCTTAATGAGTCCGTATAATAGTAATTCATTAATAAAATTTTCATGAAGCTCAGATAATTTAATTAGTTGTTAATATTGGAAGACTTCAAGTTACGTCTCGAATATTGAACGTTATGATTATGACAACCATAATTCGCATTTTTAAGTAATTAATTTTTAAGGGTCCAAGCCCTTGTTCGCACATCATAAGATTTTGCATACTAGCTTGCAATAATTAGACAGTCCTGTGTGCAAATTTTTATCAAAGTTGTTGTGGGGGAAGACCTTTAAAAAAACTGCAATGTATTAGGATGGGCAATTCCGTAGACTCACGGGAAAAGTTAGGTATAAATAGCTTCAGATCTCGTTAACTATACACGCTGAAGATGTACGTTAAGCATTGGACGTTGTACAAATTCTGCCATTGACTTTAAGCCTTTAATATTCGGATTTGGTCAAAGGGTGCAGAAGTTATCCTTAAATCTTTTTTTTCAAAGGGGGGTAAGTGCATATCTACGCTTTGCGTTTTTTACGAAAACGAATTTTTTCAAAAGTTGAAAATTCTAATTTTTGCGAATCAGTAAAAAAAGCTTCTTTGTAAAAAGAAAGAACAGAAATACCGCAATGCTAAACAAGTTACCAACATTCTTATATCTTGCATCTTGGAATTTGTATGGTTAATTAGAATAAATTTCCACTTACTTATTATGTACGCCTTTGAATATTTAGTACAGTGTGGCTTATATGATCAGTCAGCATCTTTTAACCAACACTGTTAAATTCTAACTTTGGGTAAATCGTCCATCAATACATATTAGACAAAAAATGAATTAAAATGATGTGTAGCTGTCATGCACTGATAGCGTTCTGGATGATGCATACATTATTACCCGTACGTAGTCAAAAATCAAGTGACGTCATTGTCAAGAACCGAAGTATGTTCACATTTTTTGTAAATAATCAGTTTTTGTAAGCCATGCTTGAATGTTTCACGTCCATGCTAACAAAATCTCCAACGAATAGCCTACACTTGAGTGCTTGTACATAGTTGACTGGCTCACATAACCATATTAATAATTAGCCCACTCGATTTAAAAAATAATTCGTCACTGGTGCTCGACTTTAGCCAGAGAGTCGCTGTCATGAATATATTGAAATTACTTTGCAATACTGAAAATAGTCACAACTTTTTTTGCGACATAATGTTGAAACGCGTTTTTTCCTAGAATCAAAGCGTTCATTCAAAAATTTTGTGACCAGAGGTCTAATAATTTTTGTAAAGTTGTCTAGCATAATAGAGCTGCTTTCAGGTAGCAAAAAATCAAGATCCGCACCTGAACCCGACCCGCACTTGAAATATCAGGTTAATTTTGGTCGTCAACCCGAACTTGGCCCTCAGGATCCGAGTTAATATCCGCACCTGTCAGGTATTTTTGGATCAGGTACTGCTGGGCTATCTGCACCTGAAAAAATACCTGAGGTACGGTTCTCACAACAAACCCGACTTTCACGTATTTTGTCAGCGCAAACTTATAATCACAAGTTCTATCCTATATAATACTTTACCAAAGTAAATATCACTTACTCACAACTGCCGTTAAATCACAAGTGTGTAAATCTGTATTAATTTTAAAAGTAAGGTATCACAAAAAGAATGAAAAAAACCAATTTAAACTTCCCAACGCATACTCTGAGCGATAGCTTCAGCATGAGACCGGAGATCATCACGTTTTTTAAATTGTAAACAAGCCTTAAATTAACTAATTTTAAAAAAATAACCAAGCGTTAAGGCACAAGTATACACCGAATTGATTCCAATTTGCTGATGTGTGCTACAATTTTAAGACTATATCATGAAATTAATTAGCAAAGTTTGGCTCATACATCACTAAATACCCCGTGTTCTTCAGCCATGCGAAGCTACATTAACATTCAGTTCTGTTTGAGTTTTATTCACGTGAACTTAAAGTTAAATTCTTGCGTTAAAATACTTGCTAAATACCTGAAATTGTAAGTTCGGGTTAAGGTATTTTTAATTTGTCCTACCGAACCTGTACTTGACATTGAGCTCAGGTATATGTTTTAAACCCGAACTTGTTCGTAACCCGACCTGTACTTTCAGGTGCGGACCCTTGATCCAACCGCACTTGATCCGAATATCAGGTACGTTTTTTTGTAGCTCACCCGAACTTGATCCGAATATCAGGTACGTTTTTTTGTAGCTCACCCGAACTTGATCCGAATATCAGGTACGTTTTTTTGTAGCTCACCCGAACTTGACCCGAACCCGACCCGACGGGTATTTTTCAGGTACTACCTGATACCTGCAAGAAGCTCTGAGCATAATGCATATTAACTAATATAATTTCAAAACAAGGCTGGCTGACAAACATTTGGTTAACACAAATTTGCATGATACTCCTCAAGGGTTAGTTAAAGGTGGCTGTGATATGTAATCTTGTCAGGTCTAAGGGTATCGAAGATATATAATTTCAAACATTGGGACTTGAAATTTTTTAATATTTGTAAATATCAGAAATGACAAAAACGTTTTTTATTTATTTTTTATTTTTTTAATATTTTCACAAAGATGATTTTACGGTTTTATAACTGTTAGAATTTTCAATTTCGTGAAAAATTCTTTCATCCTCTGGATAAATCCTCTATCCTAATTTGAAAGAGTGGGCCGTCTGCGTCTTATTGTTAGTTTTGGTGTAATACCGATATGAGGTTCAAAATTACGCGGGTTTTTTGCGCGTTTTTTTTATTTGAATAACAATTTCATTCAAATAAAAAAAGGATGTTAAAAATTCTTAATAATTCGAAATTATTTTTTTAAAATACATTTTTTACGGATTTTTTGAGATTCAAATTTACGCACCCTTTTTTAATTTGCTGAGCCAGCAATAGGTGGCTAAATCAAAATAAATTATTTTAAAAAAACAAAAATTTAAGCCAAACATGCATTTCCTTCCTACAAGGATCCTATAAGTAGGCATATTTATAGGATAGGAACGGGCTTTGCAAGAATTTATATGTAGGAAAAGGAAGGCATGAAAAATCTAATAATTAAAAGTAGGGATAGGATAGGAAGCCTCCTTCCGAGCAAAAGTACAAACAGGAAGGGTATACGAGTTGGCTGGCAAAGCATAAAGTATGTATGTAGGAAATACGAAAGGCTATGAGAAAGGCCTACTAAAAAAAAGTATCATAAAGGCCTACTAAAAAAAAGTATCATAAAGGCCTACTAAAAAAAAGTATCATAAAGGCCTACTAAAAAAAGTATCATAAAGGCCTACTAAAAAAAAGTATCATAAAGGCCTACTAAAAAAAAGTATCATGTAAAATAATGGAAAAAGTATCATGACTAGTACATTGACTTTTTAATGAAGATATCGTCGACTAAATTTTAAAAGGTACCATTTTCATGTCGTAACACGTGCTTTTCAAATGGGATCTCTATTGAAAATGGTACTTTTTAGAATTTAGCCATCGATATATGCAATTCCAACGTTTCTTTAAGGGATACTGTAAGCATGCGTGTAGTATGTCAAAAAAACCTATTTGGAAATACGAATATATAGGAAAGGCAGAGTTGTCCATGATTTTAAAATAAATGCATATAGGTAGGGCTCGAGACTGGCATTTGTAAATTTGTACTATATATAGGAAAATGTAGGACAATATTTTGATATCATTTAAAGGAAGGATATATGTACTGTAATTCAATTATGCATCTTTGATTAAAGAATTATATAGTAGCAAGGGCGACGACATTGCACGGGCAGCCGTCCACCACCAAAAGACGTCTCATTCTTTCAAATTAGAAGAGAGAATTATTTTTTTAAATTATTAAAGCAAAATTAAATAAAAAATCATTTATCGTACGTTAGTCTACACTTTTACTAGGGTTGTGCAGCTATAGCTATTCCATACAACTATTTACTGCGCCTTCCCTATTTACATTTGCCTCGCTGAGCCAGCAATTGCTGGCTGTGCAGTGCGCGTCAACTGTAAATGCTTTGAAAAGAACGATTTTGAAGCCCCTTTTGTTAATAAGTTTCGTTACGAAAATGATCCGTCGCCCCTGCGCAATAAATTCTTATGATTAATTAAGTTAAAATACAGACTTGCTGTGTTACAAAAGGTGATTATGACAACATTTTATGATTCTGCTCCGATGTAGTGCTGATATAAAAATACAGGGAGGAAAGTACTGTAAATTTAAGCAAGGACGGGAAATCGGAAAAATATGAATTCTAATTCGAATTAAAATATTCAAGGCGAAGAACTCCGATTTAAAATACATATAGCAATACTGAAAAATATGAATTCTAATACGGATTTAAATATCCTCGAGTATTCGTTCATTATGAATTCCGATTTGAATATTTATTTGAATACTCCTGGTAAACTGAAAATACAAAGAATTTAATTACGGAAAATGTTCAACCTTAGAAACATGATATCATCCCCATGTTTTGGGAAGCTAGTTTCCCCGCAGGTCATTAGATATAAATTTAAGCGCTTAAAAAACAAGTTCAACTGATATTTGAACTCCAACATTACTAATTTTCTTTTGGCCCATTTTTAGTTACCTATAAAATTGTTAGTATCAACGATTTAAATTACTTGAGTAATTAACTTGTAGGACAAACAATAGTTATGAGCACAACCGTTACAAGCCTCTGACAATTATTGCTAAATAATTCGACTCTATGTAGAATGCGGAAGCATGTTCATTTCGGATGAAGAAAACGTTCGTCAATGCTCTTTGATTAACTTTACGTTGTAAGTTAAAAAAATTGCGACAATTTTAAATTTATACTTTATTTTAATCGAAATTCAATAAAAAATATTTGAATGCCAATTCGGATTCCAAAAGTTTTTTGAATGCGATTTTGAATTAAAATACTTCCTGGGAATTATTTGGAATTCCAAGAATTAAAATCCTCAAATTTTCGAATATAATTCCGATTCCGATACCGATACCGATTCCCATCCTTGAATTTAAGATTACATGGAAAACTTTTAGGGCACACTTGGTAGTCAGTATATCAGTCATGATGTAGAAACGAACCAATCTACGGGTTGCTCAATAACCTTATTGGAACTTGGAACCCCTAGCTTTTTTAACTTCTAATCATGCGTCACAATTGTTGAAGGTAATTTTGGGACAGAATTTTATTGCAGATATCAAAATAATTGGCCAACAATAATAATTTACATAAATTATGACTAGGAAGTAGAACAACGCAAAAATTTAATTTTGTAATAGGCCTATAGCATTTCTTACTTCGTCAAGTCTTCGCAGAAATGACAGCAGTAGCTCATGAAATTCATCAATGTCGTGTTTCATGTCTTCCAGCACCTCAATTATTGCTTCGTTAAAGTCATGTACTTTGGAGTCGTGTTGGTAAATGTTTGAATTAGAAGCTCCCAAGTACACGAATTTAAATCTGGCAAGTATCCAGATCTTTCTGAAAAAAGATTCTTCTTGAAAAACAATTTTGCTGTCTAGCAGAATTTTCTGTATCATTTTTGAGTCCATACTAGGGGTATGGTCGTGGGTAAAGGTGACTTCTTCGGGGATCAATGAATTCGTCGGGATTCTTCAGGAATGTTGAATTCCGTAGGAAATGTCCAGGAAGTCTCTCTCCATCCATAATCGCAAGAAGCTCACAAATCATATCCTATCATTAAGGTACGATCGAACTAAGAAGTGAGAGAACTCCGTTTGACCATAGAAGTGGTTCCTCTTCCATTACTAGTCTTAATTTTGCCTGAGATTGAAAAACTTGCCATAACTTTTGTATTTATGAAATGACTGCTTAAAAAATTATCGATAGAATCGCAATAAAATTCTATATCAAAATCATCTTTTACAATTTACAATTGTGTAATATACGTGGCTCTTGGAGAACCTAGGAGCTACTAGGTTATTGAGCACACTGCACATTGCTTTAAGATGTGCAATACTTCCAAAATAAAAATCACGGAAGTGTAACCGGCTAACCGGTGACACAGGGAGCGAAGCGAGAATTGAAGGAAATGAGTTAGTCGGATTAATTGCATAGCATGATTAATGAGGTGATCTTAGTTTTGTTTCATTTTGTGTCAGTACGCGAATTTATTACGTTATAGATTTAAAATAATTTATTTATTGCAGTCCCAGATTTTTTATTCCCATGATGTATTACTTGATTGCTAGCTACAAGTTAAAATTGTTGAAAAAGACTCATGCTGAAGGTTGCTCAATTATTAAAACGTTTTTTGCCTTACATAAATAATTTTACGCATTAGGTAAACGGGAGCTGAGACTGTAAATTCCGATCCCTTATACCAAAAATCATTTATAGATGAATCGCGTACAGCGAGAGCTCACTGTAGCAATAAAATTCAATTGTGTCTGTATCTGGATGGAATTAGAACAATAATGAACGAAAACAAGCATCTCGGGTTGAGAATGAATATTATTAAATTAGATATTGTATTTGCACCCGAGTTGCTTTGTTGTTCTAATTCATAATTCCATTTGCATATAATGTGATGGGTGTATATATATATGTATTAATACAATATAATGTGCTTTAAATAAAGCAACCACAGCACAGCATTGTATACTAGTATTTTAATTTATGAAAAGGATGAACTTGTTTTTAACTTTTGCTTGCTATTTAAAAAGCATCTTCGGTGTGTTTTTTAAACTAATTTCATTCAACTGACATACTTTATATGTTCTGTTTAGTGGTTGTAATTTGAAATAATGTAAAGTTATTTTCAAAAAAGAAATTATTTTGAAAAAATTGATTTAAATTGGATGACTAAAAGGATAATTTCTTACACAATTATAAGTAACCATTAATCACTCACGGAACACTTAGAGGGTGTTTCATCTTCTGTATTTCCCCTAGTTGGTATGTAAAGGACGATAACGAAATATGTGATTTCCTCATTTAAAAACAAATTCTTTTCTGGATTCATTTTTTTTATCCCTTTACCTCAAAAACTCTGGATACAGCGATCAAGTATGTGAAGCAAAGTCAAGAGTTTTAGAATAGGTCTAATTTTGGGAGTTTTAAATGGTTTCAATTTAATTAATCAAATTTTAAAATTTTTCTTTCAATTAAGTTTTGTAACTGGGTTGTAGGAAATTGTATTGGCTTTTAAAAGAGCTGCCCAGCAGATCTCTGCGTTGATAGTTGTGGTCATGACCCGTAAGAATAGAGAGTAGGGTTGGAAAATGTAAAAACATTAAAAGCGAAAGCGTGGACAGGAGAGGAGGAGAGTTTCTTACCTTGCTATTTTTTCATGGACGATTTAACGTTCTGAAAAATAATTTGAAGTCCTATGTCAGTAGCAAATTTCATTGAATCATTTGAGACTATTATTTTTTTTCTTTGTTCCAATCTTGTCTAGCATATGCCATTTATGAGTTGAGAAGATGTTTTTAGGCTCAAATGAATCTCCTTAAAATTGTCTTCAGAGAGAATTTCGAAATATTTTTCAGAACAATAGACAGTCAACGAACAAATGGAAAGATTAAAAACACTGCAGTTTTGCTCCTGAAGATGAATTTCCACAACCTTGCTCTCTGTTCTTACGGGTCATGATAACAATTCTCAACGTAGAGACCTACTAAACAGTTCTTTTGAAAGCCAGTTACATTTCATAAAAATCAGCGTCGAAATATATTTGCGAAAAAATTCTACCCGGAAACAAACGTCTAAAATCCTCAAAATAAACTTCACTTTACATCACGTCCACAATTTTGACCACAATTACTGACCTAGGTCAATGAAACAGATTTTGAAAAGCCTGGACAGAATTTTCTTGAAAAAGTGGTATTCAAGCATTTTGGATCATAGTCCCTTGTATGGGCTAGGGGAATATAAAAGACCACAACCACATAAAACACCCTTTCCCTCCCAGTAAACCAATAAATCCCAGCCAGTATGTGAGGCCGTGGTATAAAATCAATGGTTTTTATTGCGAAAAATGTAATTACTCATAAATTTTTAAGGCACAACAGAAATTTATCATGAAGTTCTGATTATCCTAACTCTACTGGCCACTTGGCTACTGTTGCTTGCTGGCATCCTCTTGACGGTCCGGCAACGGATTTTTTTCCGTCTTACTGGCTCTCGAAACTCTCTATTGACGTAGTGCTTTCGTCAGCAAACACAGATAAAAAACATTGTTCGTATATTTAACCATATTTGTATATGTGTCTTGAATAAACGATAAAGTATATTAAAATTTTTAAAAACAACATTAGAACATTACGAACAGTTAGTGGCTTCATCTGCGGATTTATTCCAACTTACACTAAAAACAAGCGTTTGTGCTTGTTCCCTGTTCATCTGACACGCTATTTAATTACCTTATTATTGTACTTACTTTTGATGATCTGTGACATTTTGTTAGGATTTTACCCCTGAATATGCCCATCTCTTTAGAGTACTTTATTATGAAATTAAAAAAAAATCGAACGAAATATATGCATTCCATTTTGCGCCTCACCTTTCCATAGTACGATCTCGTGCCTATAAAAATCTTGTCTAGATTTTGGACTCTAATAATGTCGTTTTTGAATTTATTACATCATTAAAATTTTGTAATAGACATATTTAGAAAAAGCACACTTAGGACGCCTCGTAATAAAAATTGTTGGGAGTTTCAGATTTAGATACTGAAATTTTGTTCGAATAACCTGAAATTTTAAATGCTAGTGTGTTATTGTAGTATGCAAAACTATTCCATTAAAACGTGGTCTCATTGTCAGCTCTATTAAAACCCTATAATTTTATATAGAGCTGGAAACATATGCAACACAAATAATATAAGGTTAGGATCACGGACAGTGGGTTATTTGGTTACTTTGGGAATGGGACAATAGAGTGTCATGTAGCGTGCTGGCTATTTTTAGTAATCCCTGAATAATGTAACCCTGGACCAACAACAAGATTTACTCTACAGGCTCACACACTCGATTGAACATTATTACCTCAATACGACAAACTCAGACGGCTACATGTTGTTGATTCAAATTCAAAATTCTCTAGAAATGGAATGTTTTACATGGGGCTTTTGCATGCATGAATGATGTCCTCATGATACATATCAAACATTACCCAAAATCGTTAAATCAGGGTTGCGCCCCCACAAATATACCCGTAAATTTCCCCCCAACTACACTGCCTGTAACAAGGGTGATAAATCTCGGTCAACGACATATACAAGTGCCGATGAACAACAAAAACACTCCAAGGGTTTCTCACATCCTTCGCCTTGGCCTTGTAGCCCATTCTCTGAGTATTGGAAGGGTGTAATGCTGGGGAAATGTACAAAACATCCCTTATGTTTACATTATTGCTACAAACACTAACTCCAGCACAATCCCGTCAACCCACACAACGCAATGTCTCAAGGGTGCAGATCTACCCCTTGAGAAATTTTAGTATAAAAGGCATCCCTCAGTAGGCCAAATGCATCAGTCATCTTCCAGTTCAGTTCAGTGAGTGAAGAAGATCTGGGTCGGAAAGAGTACAATAATTATTCAGTTTTCAAAAATTAAATCCATCTTCAAATATCTTCTATAAATTTCCAGCATTTGCTGTTACCCTTACCGCTGCAGTTACCACTATCCTTAACCTGAGCAATCCAGTTTCAGAGCAAAATGAAGGTAATTATTGATTTTGACCTCCTGAACTAAATTCTAATTTTTTGGTGCATAACTGTATTCTTTGACTGTCCTAGATTCTGATTTATAAAATTTTGTTTTGTTTAGATCGCAATCGTGATGTTGATGTTGGTCGGGGTCTGCCTCGGAGGTCCCGTTGAATCCGGCCGGGCAATGGGCATGCGGTCCATGGGGATGATGAGACGGGAAGGAGGGAAGAACAAGACGGCCATAGTCCCTGAAATCAAGAGCACTGTCGTCGAAAGAGCTGTAGCTGAAAAGGTTTCTCCTCCTGCAATCAAGAACATCACTCACTCTGTGGAAGCTCGTGACACCTTCAAGGCCAAGATCAAGGCCAATTCAACCGAAGCGATGCGCCCACAACGTGAGACCGATTTGACTAAGAAATTCCCTGCACCTTCTACCAACAGAACACTCCGCCGTCTACCCAAGCCTGAGGGTCCCAAAGTGGTTACAAATGCGACCGTGGCCAAACGAGACACTATGGGAATGAGGAACGGAAGCAAGATGCGAATGGGCGGTATGATGAAGAGAGAGATCGACAATTTGAAGATGTCTTCCCACCATTTCGAAGCTCACAATATGACCAAGCGGGACACCATGGGAATGATGATGCAACAAGCTGGGATGATGCGAATGGGCGGACGCATGATGATGAAAAGAGAAGCCGTGAAAGACCTCATTAAAAAAAATGCTACTACCATTGTCAGTGATGAAACCAAGGCTAAGAGAGAAGCAGCTAAAGACATTAAGAAGAAGGTCGAGGAACCAGCTGAAGAGTCCGACGATGAAGAATCTATGGACAAGAAAGTGGCTGGACTAACGAAAAAGGTTACCCGTGATGCACTGAAGGTGCTTGAAGCAGTTGCTAAGAAGAACGAAACCGCCAAGGTAGAGAAGGTCCTAAGAGATACAGTCACCAAGGGAGACAAGCGCAAGGTTGTGGCTGTAGAAAAATCAGGACGAGCATTGAGCGACTCCGTTACTAAATCCTCAAATAATGGTACCATTCGACAGAAGCGGTCATCACGGTCAGGAGGAAGCTACGGTGGAAGCTCTGACAGCGCCCCAGGATCCCGATCAAGTTCTTATAATGGAGGCAGCTCAAGATCCAGCAGCAGCAGCTACAGTGCCCCATCATCCCGATCAAGTTCTTATAATGGAGGCAGCTCCAGATCCAGCGGCAGCAGCAGCAGCAGTTACAGCTCCCCATCATCCAGATCAAGCTCTTATGGTGGAGACAGTTCCAGGTCCAGCGGCTCATCGGGACGTTACAGCAGATCATCAGGAGGAAGCTACGGTGGAAGCTCTGACAGCGCCCCATCATCCAGATCAAGTTCTTATAATGGAGGCAGTTCCAGATCCAGCGGCAGCAGCAGCAGTTACAGCGCCCCATCGTCCAGATCAAGCTCTTATGGTGGTGGCAGTTCCAGATCCAGCGGCTCATCGGGACGTTACAGCAGATCTGTCGGGTATGGAGCTCCAGCACCTCAAACTCCAGTTCGAATCAGTTACTCGGCTCCAGCTCCTCAAGCTCCAGTTCAATCCAGCTACTCTGCTCCAGCTCCTCAAACTCCAGTTCAGTCTAGCTACTCGGCTCCAGCTCCTCAAACTCCAGTTCAGTCCAGTTACTCGGCTCCAGCTCCTCAAGCTCCAGTTCGAATCAGTTACAATGCTCCAGTTCCTCAAGCTCCAGTTCAACCCAGCTACTCTGCTCCAGTTCCTCAAGCTCCAGTCCAACCCAGCTACTCGGCTCCAGCTCCTCAAACTCCAGTTCGAATAAGTTACAATACTCCAGTTCCTCAAGCTCCAGTCCAACCCAGCTACTCTGCTCCAGCTCCTCAAACTCCAGTTCGAATCAGTTACAATGCTCCAGTTCCTCAAGCTCCAGTCCAACCCAGCTACTCTGCTCCAGCTCCTCAAACTCCAATTCGGCCCAGCTACTCAGCTCCAGCTCCTCAAGCTCCCGTTCAATCCAGCTACTCTGCTCCAGCTCCTCAAACTCCTGTTCGAATCAGTTACTCGGCTCCAGTTCCTCAAGCTCCAGTTCAACCCAGCTACTCTGCTCCCGTCCCTCAAGCTCCAGTTCAGCCAAGTTACGCTGCCCCTGTTCCTGAAGCTCCAGTTCAGTCAAGTTACGCTGCCCCAGCTCCTCAAACTCCAGTCAGATCCAGCTACGAAGCTCCAAAAAGCCCGGTTATTCGCATCAACTATTGATAAACCTATTGCAGGACGCTAGCCCAGCTCTACACGGATGCGGTTGCCACGATCAGTCCTTCAACATTTATTTCCTACAGACATTTGTAACTCGCTAATCGAAATTTTGTTGGGCAGGATCCTACATAATATTAGATGAAGTTATTTTTTCAGAATTTTATTATATCATTTTCCATTTGACATAACTTTCTTATCTCATATTGATAACATGTGTTTTCTCTAGGAATAACGGCTAAAATGATGGTAGATTAACTGTGTTATAACTGGACGGCTGGACCGTTCATTGCTCCACTTCACAGAGTAATTAGTTAATAGTTGCAATTTTTTTAAAAAAACTTCAATTTGGTCGTTTTTCTTTAGTGTTGGACACATGTTAACCGAATACGAAATTAATAAAGAATGAATGCAAATATATCAGTGTAACGTCGTAAGCACATTTATTTCCAAACATCTATCATCTATTCTGAAATTTCACTCTAAATATATTTGCTGTTAATTTAAAAAAATAGATATTACAACGGTTCTAGCTCTGCCCCTTCGTACAAAGCTTATTGCAAAATCCAATTTATGCTAATTTTGAAATATCACATTCAATTTATCTCAGTCCGCCTGTCTTATTTTTCATACACATCCCAACAGATATGTAATGTAATGGTTTTGTTTTAGTTACTCAAATCAGCCCAAAACATGGCTCAATTCCATGAATAGGCACAATACTAAATTCGTAAAATTACATATTATTTTTACATTTAATTGTTATCGTTGCAAATAATTATAGGCTTCGTACAAAATATTTCCACACCCTTTGTCCATATAAAAGACAATGATACAAAATGTTCAATTTCCGTATTTTCTAGAAAATCTTTACCTGATTTTCTTTCAAAGGTTGACTTATGCCATTAATTGCGACCCCAGGAGTAAAACGCCAAATTGTATAGATCCCTTTAAATTCTTTTTTTATCACTACACGAAGATTACAACAGTAATTTTGACTTTGGTTTTTGGAAATTTTACAGGAATTTCAATACGCTATCTGGCAGATCACTCTGCTAGGAATTTCTGGCATGACCTTTAAAATTTCGAAGAAAGAAAAGGAAGAATTCAGCCTCAGTAGCAAAAGTTAGGATGATGCAGATGAGGATGAAGTTTCTGTTATTTTTTAAGAAAGATCTGACCGTTCTAAAATCTTTTCAAAAATCTTGATTGTAGTAAATTTTATGCGAATATATTTTGGGAATTTTGAAGGCTTTGAAAATACGACTGCATTATATTATGGTAGTGTTGCATTTGTGCCGTACACATATATACTAAAATGTTGTATAGTAAAAGTTGTGGTGTGACGCTGTATTTTATTTCGATACTCTATTTTAATTGTCACAAACTTTAGTAAACATGGAAGGACATTTACAAAAATTTAGTGTCATTCTAATTTGAGTAATCTCAATTTTAAAAAATCCCAACTAAACAACAGACATGTTGATGTTAAGAGTAAGTATCTGTCTTCATACATGTAATGTGAGGACAAAATGGTTTTAGCTCCTTAAGCGTTTTAAATGCCAATATTCATTTTACTCTGAAGTGAATGAAACTAAGAAAACTATTTTTTTTGGAATTCCTTCTTCTCTTTGCATTGATGTTCCGTGTAGCGTTCCATTAGCCACTCACTTTTATAATCCGAGGAAAGTTAAAATCGATTTGTGGACGGGGCTCTGGGCGGGTTGTACTAATGGTTTTGGAATTAAAAATAGTAGCAACTTTAAATTTCATGAAGAACATATTTTTGTTTTGCTTTTTAAATAATTTTAGGATAACTTTTAGGAAACATGAAAAGGAATGGAATTATAAAATGGATACACTCGAAATTAAGTTTTTAAGGGAAATTGTAATTGATCTCCATTAATTGTAAGTGACAATTTTTACAACGAAACTAATAATACCGAATGTTTTCTTCGTTCATTTACATTCCTACTTAATGGGATTGGGAATTTTTAAACGAATACAAGTATCTATTGACATAGGTCAATCTGTGCGACCACAGTCAAATTGGTGAATCAAGGTTAGGGAATTTCTGAGAAAACTTCTATTCGATTTTTTTGTTATCAAAATAAATTTCAAAACAACTGCAAGTTGTTATTTTTCAGGGCTTAAAAAATCAGGTACAATAAAAGTCACTGCGTAATGTTTTCTGGCTAGGGGAGGCCAAAATGTGTGGTGAAATTGTAGGAAATCAGGTATAGAAAGTTCCTAAACTATGATCATACTTATATATATGGGAGACAGGAACAATGGTTTTAGTTTTTTTTTACAGACCGAAGCGCGCTTTTCGCCCATTGTTTTGGAATTTTTTGCAAGCTTTAACCAAATGGCTTGATAATACAAGAGATTTATTATTTTAAAAGTAAACATTTCACTCATCAGAATTTCAATAATACTTTTACCTTTCTTCACGGTTTCAAACCTTCTGTCCACAGTGCTGTCCACAGTGCTGTTCACTGGCCTACAGAGTAAAACCAAATTTTGTAATTACGTGACTTGCCCACATCACCGATGACAACAAAAAGATGCCATAAGTGAGTACATACCTTGTTTTCGCTGGGATTATTACAGTCGGTGCAGGATCTAGAGGCAACGTAGTAACATTTGTGGGGCTGGCAACTTCAGATAAGGTCGTAGTAGTGACATTAGGTGGAGTCTCTACCGAAGGAGCGACGTTTTCAATGTCAGGGTCAGGATCATTTACAATATCTGCGACACTAGGTATAAACAACTTCTGACATTACAATTTACAATACCTAAATTACATTATTTATTTCGTGTTCGCATTTTATAAACTCTGCCAAAATTTCAATAAAAATTAATTATTCTTTTAGAGTAAATGCTTTCTTTAAAGTATTAATTTACACTAAGTTAGAGATTATTGCAGAGAAAGTCAGCATAAATTGCGTAAATTCAACACTTTAAATAATAATCATTTGTAGTTCACTTGAACTTTGAAGATCACTAGCAGGTTCTTAAAATTAATCCTAAATTCGGAAATTTTCTTACGAATCTTCATCCACAGGCTTCGGGAACACAGTTGAAGTCAGTGCGAACAGCAAAGCTGTGACAAGTACTGCAAATTTTAGCATGATTCTAAAAAAGGGAAATCAAACAAACACTTCGAATCTATCCCGATGGTTGAAACCACAAAAGGAGCTGTCACTTGTCTAATGACCCTTTGCCAAATAGCTGGTCAAATGGAATCCTACTGAAGTATTTTATTACAAGGAGCTGATTCAGTAAATACTTTTCCCATTTGTCAACACAATAATAATTACTCAAGAACGCTTCGTTCGAATCATCAACCAAAACCTAAAAAAATGCATTGTACTTACGATTTTGCAATACTTACGTAACACTTTTAAACCAAGTGGAATTAAAGGAATGCAATTTATTCCTCTTATGTTGTTGTAAGTAACATGAGTGTTGCAAGAGTTAATTTAACTCTCGGACATACAGGATACTGCTCTCATTAGTGAATTCGCTGATGTCTCGTAGATTCATTTTGAGTGTCAGCTGGAATTAGATGATCTCTCTGGCTTTTGTAAGCAGATGACGGAATCCCAGAAAGAAAAGGCGAACGATGTTGTAATATAAATATCATTGCAGTAAATAGTTACGTAGAAGGGAATTTTCAGTACGAAGACAAGAATTAAATTAGAATATTTGAGGGAAGAGCAGCAATAATTAAAAACACTATCGGGCAAGAAGGTGCAATGAGTTTATAAAATTCCGACCCGCGAGTGTATCTCATTTCATGGAATAAAAGGCGAGCTGGGAAAAAGTAAGGAGGTGTTTATGGGTTGAGAAATTGGATATTGAAGAAAATGAGAATGTAAAGTGGATGAAGGAAGACATGAGGACAATCAAGTAAGCAATTCTTTCCTGTAGCCTTCTACCATATGGAATCCCCTTAACGATACAAAGGAGAGTCATAAAGATGAAAAATAATGCTTCACGCCAGGTTATGTAGTCAATTAAAGGGCGTGTAGAGAGTTGGCAAACTCCAAAATGACCGTATTTACACTCACCTCTACCCCGGAGATTTTTTGGGAATTGGCTCCAGTCTCCCCGTCGCAATCTTGAATTACGTCCTATCTCCATCACAAGTGACAATTTATGCTTGCAATTTGATCCGAAGCCAATAGGCTCCTACTTCAGCTCTCAAGTAGACTCTCTGGACAAAAAAAACAAAGAAGGTGCTTAATATTTAATCAGTAAAATATACCCTGGCCTCGTTTCCTCCCGAAAAAAAAAATGCAACCTCTTACGAGGATCCCCTTCATTGCCCATAAAGGACCCGCATTATATCATCATACAGGAGAGTAGGTCCTGATCCAAAGCTCCGTATACTTTTAATTTCGATAGCGCCTTTCCCTGGAAATTAATGATGCGTGTGTGCTGTCCTCCTTTTTTTTGTCTTTATCGGCCTGGTGGATGTATTGTAGAGGGACAATAATAGAAACCTTAAACATATCCGCACAATTTATCCCGTAACATATAGTCTTGAGGGCTTGAGGAATAATATTTTCAATCCTGATTAATTTCCTCCGCGTGCGATCCCCCGTCCGAGAAAACACTCAATGTTCGCAAATTTTCTCCCTTAAACACAGAATTGATGTCCAAAGTAAATTATGGACGTTTTACATTCCCATTATGTTATGCATTAGCCAGGGAGGAAGTATCAAATAGAGGGGGGATACATCCCCGGACTAAATACTAGTTGTTATAGGATATTCTGTGGAGCAATTTTTATTGCATACTACTTCTCGTTTGCTAATGATGACAGGAGACCATTCCAACAAAAGACTTATTCCTATCATGAATCTTGTTGTGCTGCTACATCGCATTTAACACATTCCTCTCTCTCTCTCTCTCTTCCCATCCTGTTTTCTTTTGACTTTTATTTACGGCCATCAAATTTATTTTTTTATTTATTACTCTTTACTTCTTCCTCCACACAAACACAAGCCATTTTCTCTCTTGATTCTCTTCCATTAATACTGTAGAGATTCGTTTCCACTTCTGTACCATCAACCTTTACTCTGTGGTAGGGAATCATACACTGGAGCCACTGAAAGTACACGATGTACGGGATTCTCAAATTCTCTACAGTTGTTATTTATGATTACAATTTGCAATATTGCTTACTCAATGTTTCATTTGTGCTGATATGATTTGCAAGCATGCTGCTCCTTCCACAAGATATATTTTGACGTAAGTTCCATAATTATGTGATCACGTCACCTCCAACAGTTGCTCACCACGGAGAGGCTCCAATGCAAATAAGAAACTTTACAGCTTCGAGGAATATTACAGAGTATGTACCACAAGCCCATGATTCATTCTCGGAACGTAGAGATGTATGGCAGGGGACAGAGACTAACGATCAATGCTATAAAGGAAGCTTTGCAAGGACAAGTGCCTCATAAAAGTTCTCATCGAAAAAATGTGATTTGAGGAAGATACAGCTGAAATCATTCCCACTCTGCTATTTCAATATGATTTCGTAATAAGTTTCATGCAGTGTCCATTACTATAGGGTCTTCATCGAATGATACCTCTTTGCTTTATTACATGTATCTGTGTATAATTCTCCGATACATACGTATCCACGTATGTACATACGTGCTAATCCAGACTTTATGGGTGGGTTTCTAAAGTAAAGGGAAAGTCCCAGGAATTTATAAAGTGATGAGGAAGATACTTGCCTAATTTAACGGATCTAGTGACACTAGTTGTGAATTAGCACGCATCCTCGGGAATATGACAGTGGAGATATTACGTGACACAAATGATGTGTCTAATTTGAGTTTTTTCCCCGAGAAAAAAATCAAAGAGCGTACTGAATTTATACGAGAGGATGAGAAAGGAAGAATAAAGAAGGGTTAAAATAGACTAGACAGGAATTTATGGAGAAGAAGTTTTTAGCACGGGAGAGAGAGAGAGGAGAGAGAGAGAGAGAAATGAGGATAAAATAGGACCGGATAAGAATGTAAAATGAGTCAGTGGAGGAGATAGGAGAGCATGGCAGAAAGTAGCGTAATGTACGTCCGCTTCCACATAAAGAAAGTCGAGTCTTCCAATTAAGTGGAACATCTGCCACAGTGAATTATAACGGCTATAAAACAAGATTTAAAATATGGGCTTGGCTGATTTAATCTGATTCGGACTCAAACGACAACCAACAACCGTATGACTTTGACTACCCTCACAGTCTTATCCTTCGACTTTCTTCACGGACAACCATTCATTTAACATACACAATTACATATGTATATATATATATCTATATATAGACACACAACTATATTTTACCTCCAAGCTTCTTTCCTCGCCACTCTCAGTCTCCCCGCAAGGTCCACATTTACTGTGGACCATCATACATATCTCCAGATATGCGTATCCTCTGGTTGTCTCCTTCTTGAGGAGACATGTATCAAAATGTCCCCTTCACCCCTTCCAATACGAGCAATTGCAGGCAGGAAACGATTCGAATAATAGGGAGTAGTCAGAAGGTCCAGGGAAGAAAACTTTTTACAACTCCGGCGATGGTGGCCACTGTAACATCTCCCACACTTCACCTGTCGGACGCTCTCGATCTCCTGATAAGTCACTCTGAAATCACATAATATACTGCATCCCCTCTTTTTCTACAAGTCACTAGCTCTTCACAGTCTCGGAAGACACAATGCTTGACCGTAAAAAAAATATTACAATCATCGGCAGCAGTTCTTGGCATTCATTACTGGACGATAAAAGTCAACTTGGACAAGGGATAATAAAGAGAATCTTGTGTTTCTCATCTCTCCCCAAAATTACGTCTCGGCCTTTCTTTTCTACTCCATGTGCTTCCGCTCATTAAAATAACATCTCAGTTTTATTAGAATGAACTTCCCCTTTAATTCAGAACCTTTAAAATACAGTGCATTAAGTTCATATTCTATTTTACAATAATTAGTACATGTGTGATTGAGCAGGGCGGGCAAAGTCATAGTAAAATTTTACATATTTTCAAATAATTCCAGGATAAACCTCACTAGTGTTATTGCTTCAATCTAAAATCTCAATTATTTTAAACAATTCTGAATTCTGATGCGATTTACATGTAGATTTTAGTACCTTGTAACAGTGGTGATAGATTTTTAGCATGTACTTGTGTTTATGAAATATGGAACTATTTTAATACAAATATTTGAAGCAAAAAGAAACGATATTTTAGGTATTGGGATGGTCCAAACACATTTTAGCTTTGAAAGCACTGGATGAAAGTTCACTAGAAATGCACTAGAGGTCGGAGAAGGTACGATTTTTGGAGATTTGGTAGGTGAGAGTAAAGTTTTCATGTGGAAGACCAAAGACCTTGCAAAAAGTTGTAAGTTCTTCGGAATGAAAAGTTGGTGTGAGTCAGTGAGTATGTGAAAATAGGGATGTTAACTATACAATACATACACAGACCGTTTTTAAAGCTTGCTCTTTGTCGATAATAACTGGTTGAAAGAAATTGAATTGGTAGTTATTGCTGATACTTACGTCACCCAATAAAAGTTTGACTTAACTATATATAAGTATAAGACTAGATCGTACATTTATATGTATGGTCCTATATGTTCGTAGCTATAGCTCCTAGAAGGAAACTTTTCTGACGACTTTACAAAAGAAGTATTGAAAAACGACAGCAGTTTGAGAGTGGGTTCGTGGCTCATGAAGTAAACATAAAAATTACGCGATTATGTGTAAGTTTAGCTAAAATGTAAGGCTTGTGGAAATTGCATCGTCGACTCTACTTTTTATGAGTTGACATCGGGATCCATGTCATGGATGGTATAATTATGAATGGGTAGGCGGAGAGCGGATGAGACTCGTAGGGAGGTATGTTGAACATAAAGTATGTCGTAAAGGAATGAATGTATCAGTAACTGTCTTCTGGTTGTCGTTGTAGGGGGAATAAATGGACCTTGGTGAAAAGTTATTCTCTGCTGCTTTGGCGGTAGACAAGTAGAAGCGATCATAAAATCAAATAAGTAAGAAAACACATCAGTTTATTGTTTGTGCCGAGGTTTTGATTCGGGTAAAGGCTATATATCCTTTTCATGCTTTTTTTTTCATCCGGGTTATATCATATATACCAACTCTGTCTGTAGCACTTTGTCAAAACAACTCTATAATGCATGCTTGCTGTGCCATACGAACTGTATTAATACATACTAGCTCTGTCGTAAGAACTATACTATAAAATGTACAAGTAGAAGCTCTGCAACAGAAAATATCTTAGTAGTAACACAGGCTGTGCAATAATAAAAACTATAGTACATACAGGCTCTGCCATAGAAACTGTGTAACACAGATGAGCTGTAGATGTGCGTGCATGATGTATAAAGCAAGGGCATATGTATATAGAGATGATATAAAGGGAAATGTAAAAGTAGTGCTTGTGCATGTAAAAATGACTGTTCCCAGTGAGATATGATCTGCAAAAGTACGACATGATTCAGGTATACAACGGCTGTGGCAGTAAACAACATTTGGGAGAGTCGTATGGAATTAGGAGACGTAGTTACATACTTTTGTGGCGTTATATTTATGATTAGACCCTTTCATCGCTTTGTCGTCTGGAAGTGAAGTAGCGCCAAGCTCCGAGACTGATATATGGACCTTGAGGGTGTTCAACGAACATTGCTGAAATATATGTAGGCAAGGTAATGTGATGTAGTAAAATAAAATATCTGTATTTATGGGAAGGGAAGATGCGAATTGTTGGATGTTCCTACTACCAGGCACCCGGGTACACATACGTTCCGGGTAGTCGTCGTCGTCGGGGTAGGGAAGTTGAGACCCAATCCAAAGATGCGATGGATAGATAGACAGATAGCTGCAACTCAGCACAAAAGTGGAAGGGCATCAAATATTCACGGTAAATTGAGCACTGACGTCCCAGTCAACATTTTTCAATGTACTTGGTGACTCTGCTGACCCAAAGCTCATTCATTCCCTCATTCCTCCGCTCCGTTTGGCTTCCTCCGCCAGCTCCTAAACGCTCCTATCTTGACTTCTCCCACTTGCTCTTACTGTCCGTCTTTCAATCGTCAGTTACTCAGACCTTCATGGTAATTGCCGTTCCAGCAAGTCGTCGGGTTGCTCCTATGTGATCTCATTTTTCATTCATCTTCCCTCTATTCTTTCGCATCTGATAAAGACCCATATAAAACTTTCACGTAGGTTATACCATACCTATGTAATCCCGTCCTTGCACAAGTGCCAACTCATTCCAACAACTCCACTTGAGACTTGGACCATTCCCTCAGCAAAACATCTTAAATTGTGGGTTTCTTTTACAACCTACCTATTTTATACTCGTCAATCACATTCAAGACCCATGTAACATTTCAAAAGTCAGCAGCTGCTTAGAACCCATGTTTAAGAGTCAACAAGTTTACAACTCCTGTTTAAGTCAACAATTTTTAAAACTAGGAACTTTTTACTTAACAGTGTGTCTAGTATTAAATGGTCTAGTCTTTCTCCAGCCCTTGCATATCGGCAGATTTCAAAACAACTTCTTCATTATTAGCTCCTCAAGCCTTTACTACACCCTTGCTCTACTTATAGGCTACAGAAAATGGACCAGTCTTCCCCGTAGCACTATGGGATTCTTGTGGAACGAACTTCGTTCAACAAAGTTTGTAGGAGCAATAATGGATAAACGTATGGAGAGAAGTTAATGGAACAAGTAAAGGAGTTGAGCTCAATATTTTGTACTTGATATTCTTTCAATCTGCTTAACGAGACAAAGGAGACTCGTAAAGATGAGCGTAGCTATTTCACGCCGACGTAAATACCAATTAAAAGACTTGGGGAAGCTTTTGAACCCCAAATGAATTTTTCTTTTTCCCTCTTCTCTTCATCCTTCCTTCCTATTGCTACTGGCTAAAAATATTTTTCAAGAAGGCTGAATGTCTAGTGTGAAGTCAAGTATCTATAGTATAGTAGACCTAAAATCCCCGACCAATTTATGAGTAAAAATAAATTCGAAATCATAACTTTAATTTCGCTCTGACAATGACTATACACCTACGCATAGAGAGCAGATTACAGATCTTACAATTAGCACCATATGGATCGAGTCAGTTTTTTGTGTGTGTAAAAATCATTAATGCGTTATTTACGAGAGTACAGGAGATCTGGCAGAACTTAGAACCAGAACTTCGTTCATGATGGGGAGTGTGCAGGGGAGATTATGTAGTGTTTAATCAGAAAATAGAATTCACTGACTGGAGCCTTTTCACCATAAGGTGTACAAAATACCGTCGGATACTAAAATTTTGGGAACAATAAAGGATTATTAGGTCCATCATTCCTTGGTATAGGGTTCCGGGGATGATCGCATGGTTTTGAGGAGCATTTTGAGGAGCGTTTTGAGCAACGTTTTGAGGAAGGGGTTCCGATAGGGAATGATCCCAGGGAATTCCATCCGGGCCCTTGATTATTCACATAGTTCGTTAAAGACACGAAAATTCTGTTGCTTCTCTCCCCGAGGAGGTAAGATATATGTGACAGAAAAACCGGTCTATTACTTGGAGACATTGTAATGTATGTGTAATTAATGCCATTAATGGCTCCTGCACTTAAGTGAACGATGAGAAATAATACGGACCCACTACCACTTAATATTGCAACCTCTCGGCTTCCCTTCCTCCTCTCGAAACAATACCAAATGGGGGCTTGTTTGCTGGGAGCTGCTACAGTATGGGAAAGAACTTTACCTTACACTGATATGGTACTTGTAATTATACTTGTAGAAGTACCAACCTTCCCATTTAATAGCATTCGGGAAAGTAGGAGATACATAGCAGTGTGCTGTCTTCCCCATGCTAAAAACCCCGTGAGTTGACTCTTTACTACTGTTTCTAAAATTCAGCCTCCCCTGGAACAATATATTACTGGGATGCAAATGCATAATATCATTATGCACTTTTCGGTCCCACATTCAAAGTACACTTTTACTACGCCTTATATATCATAAAGCCCAGGGAAGATCTACGTTTTTACGACTCTCCTCCTATGCCAGTTACACCAGGAGGATACATATCCCTACGTGGAGACGACTTCGGAGTTAAGTATACGGGAGTGGAACATAGTAATAATACTCTTCTGTTCATTTCCAGCAGTGTTCAATAATTCTACATTTTATGTCTTGTCCCCGGTTCTTTACGAGCTTCATAAACTTGCGGGTATTATTGTTGATATATGGCCACTACTATTACATGCTCTTCCTTCTCCCAGCCCAGTCGGGACTGTCTTCATTCTTCATACAGTCCCGTGTTATGAAGCCACCAACGAGAGTACACACATTGTGTGGGTAGTGATTCTTAAAAACTTTTTAGTTCAGTTGAGGTTTCGGAATCATCCAGGCATGGTCGGGATATTGTAGGGTTCAGTCCACAATTCAGCATTCCGCTTTCATATTAATTTTCTCCTTTGGAATGCTTAAATAAGATTTTTCTCAAGTTCCCTTTTTACCGCAGCTTCCATCCCGAGTATCTGTAAAGGAGAAAAAAAAACGTGTCCCTCTCTCTCTCGTCTTTCATTTGCCCTGTTCCCTTTTTATGTAGATTGTTATTAGTAATATTTCTTGGGCATGGAGAGGATGAGGCAGCCCGCTTTTACAGCAAGCATAAAGGGACCTGTCAGTCTCGGATGTTCGCAGTGGAATTATGAAACTAACATGAAATATATTATGCACAGTTGGGCTCACACCAAGTGCTGACTACAGAGACTTATATTTTTTTATGGAGGCACTTAACAACATTCAGTTAGCTTTTTCACCAGTACTTTGTATAGATTACCTCTAATAGTTATATGGGAGAACATTGGAACTAGTTCCTCAACTCTGGAGCTATTATTATTGTGTGAGGAACATGAAGACATAGGAGAGTCAGAGTATGTGAGGAAGACGGGGCTAAGGCAAGGACCGTTAATTCGACTTTATGGAAATATACAGCTCAATATCTGCCACAAGGAAGCCGCATTAATCATAATTAAGTCAAGTCAAGTCTCGCAGCTCATCTTCCCCAGTGTAATCAAACACTTCAAAATTAGAGTGCTGAATAAATGATTTATTATTTTCGGTATTCGCACTACTATGTATGTAATGAACCCGTCCTATAGCTATGAAGTTGAGGGTCTTATATTTTCCTACATGGTATTTTCGCATTGTCTTCAAACTCTATATACACAGAAGTATCGGCATACTCTCGGACGGGCTTTCAAATTATTTAAGCTGTTTCTTTATTCTCTCGTGTATTTATTTCTCACCCTGATGAGTTTCTCTATTCCTCAGAACTCCCGTCAGGAGGGCAGATGGGATTCAGATTCGACAGTGTATCAGATTGTAACATAACGCTTTTATATTTTATGTGCGGCACAACGGAAAAACCTTATTCCCAGCATTTCATTTTATTGCTCGTCTAATTTCTCCCTCATTATAATGCCTTTTATTACTGCCAATTAAAGCAGAGCATCGTATCATATGATGCGATTCCCTGTAACAGGGAACGATGAAACTTATTCTCCTTATTAATTTAATAATTCACACCGACGCTCATGTCTAAGAGTAACTCATTATAGTTGTAATCACTCTTAATGTTCTTCTTTTCTTCCTATTTATTCCTCATTTTCCTCCCTCAAACTCCTCTCCGGAATAACAGAGCACTAACTTCAGAATTATTATTCTTGATTGCATTAAAAGCCTCGGAAGGAGAAAATACCGCCCTTGGAAGTATTTTCCACACGACGTGGCTTAAGACAACATGCACGAATACCCTTGCTCAATTCAACCACCCCAGGATCCCTATTTTCTCTTGTCTCAAAGCTTATTTACCTTCTTATTTAAACAAGGACAATTTATTTAGCTCAGAAGACCTTCTCTTTGAAACATGGACCTCTTGAGGGATGGATTTACAGACGTATCTGATGATACTATATTGCAATCTACAGGAAACATTTTTTCAACGAGTCATTTTATTATTGCTCATGCCAAAACTTCATCGTGAGGCCCAACAGACTACAGTACTAATGAAATTAACTTAAAAACAATAACTATATATGGAAATCCGATTTCGCACAATGCCCCGGAACTAAATCATCTCCGTAGGAAAATTTCTTTGCATTTACTGAGTGTTCGGTGCACATGCCAACAAAATACTGGAGTGCAGAAGTTTTGCTGATAGTCAAAAATTAGCCGAACTTTATTCCTTTCCTGTACTACCAAATGCAAATGAATCATTCATTCAAAATTAAAGTGCACTGAGTTAGCATACCGTGAATTAATTAGCACATTTCGAAACTAGTTATGATTAATCAGATGGATCTCATACTGCTGGTTTTGGAATGCCTTAACCAAAAAGCTTTTGCATATGCATAATAACTTTTTTGGAGAAAATATTTAACAAGGGGTCACGGGCTAGATTACAAATATCAAGCTCGAGATTTTTTTTCCAAAACGTACTCTTTGCATATTGCATTCAAAAATATTTAAATGAGACATTTGTGTTCGTGACTACAACTGTGACCTTCATAGATCAAATGTCTGACGTAAAATTCCGACCTCGATATTATCAGTTAAGTCCGTGACCCCATGTCAGTTTATTTGACCACTGCGGATGTCACGACTGAGGTCTAGGACCTAATTGTCCTACTTAAATATTAAATTCTAGCTCAATATTTTATATTCAGTTCGTGACTACATGTTAAATGATTTGATCTCTGGAGAACACGGCTGTGGTCCAGCTCTTAAATGTCACATTTTAGTATTGTTGGACTTAATGAGTGGATGATTTTTAAAATAACTTAAAGCTCGACATTGTCACTTTAGTCCGCTACTCCCCTGTTAAATAATTTGACCTCTGTCACAGACATCAAATGAACAAATCTATTCCTTTGTTGACAACTGAATCAGAATTCTGATCTCAACTGTGACCCATATTAAACGCACACGGACCCAGAGGGTCACTTTCATAGGGTGCAGGTTGAAAATTCCCATTCCTTAGGATATTCACGGCAAGTGCTCTCATTCTCGTCCATTTTGGACACAATTCAACATGTTTAGTTTTCCTGCGGAATGAAGGTCAAAGAGTTATTCCCACGTCATTTACCTTTAATTTGAGCCCTCTTATATGAAATTCTAAAGTGCGGTTTTCGAAAAAAAAATTTATGAAATGCCCTGTTCCAGGTTTTGCGCGCCATTTACATTTTGTGACGCTTCCGTCAATTCCTCCAGAAATTAAAACTTTCAGTTATTATTTTCAGCACGTACGCAAAATATTTTAACTCTTGATTTCCCCATTGCTTAACTTCAATTTGAAATTCGCAACCCCTTATTTGCAGAATCGCAGCAGCCTCAAACGTTCGTCAGGAAACTGTTTCAAATCTGTGGTCGAAATGACTCAGGAGTTGAAGCTCCGATTGGACGATGCGAGCATCGGTAAAGACGTAAAGAGTCATATTTAAGTCTTTTGGAATACAAGGCAAGGCGTTTAGTAAAGGAAACTAAGCTCTTGAAAATACAATTGCAAAAATTAAATATATTCCCGGAAATCGATGACTGAATCGAACGCAACAGCGAAAGAGGTCAAAGGTTGAACATTGAGGTCATTCATCTTTGTTTTAGAGCCGCAAACAACACCCAGTGTGTACCCGATCCTAACTCTATCGACTCTGGCAGTTCACTCTCTGCCATAAAGAAATTGAACCCTGTCTCGCGTCAATCCCTAGGGTACACCGGAATCACCATTCTTTTTACCCTCGTAATAATTCCTAGCCTTGGCCAACATAAATTCATTTGGTATGTTTGGACTTTAAACCCAGCAGTAAAATTATGTAGGCTGAACGAAAAGCATTGCAAACATAGATTTTTGCGCCTCGGTCGAAAGTCCAAACAGACAAAAATAATCTACGTAGACCCAGGCATACATCCAACTAAATTCTAAGTTTCAGAATACGTTAAATATTTATTTATTTTAATGAATTTTAATTATTAACATTAAAAATGAATTATACCTCTTTTCAAAGTAACATTTCCCTTTTTCCTTTGATGCATAATCCCACCAGTACTGCCCCAATGTCATGTAATTTAAATGTTTTCAAAAGGGATCCGTTTTGAAATGTCTCATTACAAGGGACGAGCTTACCCGGACCCGTATCAAATTCCTGTGGTGAAGGATCTGCCATTAATCCCTGTAAGTTAAATTCAAGGAATTCTGCAGAGCCGTTAGAATCCTTTCTAACGAGATTTTACTGCAGCTTGATGCTTCACCTCATGATTAAGCATTACTCATTCTTACTCTTACAATACAAACTTCACTTCAGAACGTCAGCAAGGCAGTCATCCCAAATTACTGGTAAACGTCCCTGTCAGCTACATAGCAAATATTTTCTTACAACACTAGGCTACACATGCAATGCTCAAGAAAATACACTATTATTCGCAAAACTAAAAGTTTATACATTCAGAATCATAATAAAAACCATATAATAACATTTAGCTAATTTTTACAACGAATAAAAATCCCTATTCCCCCCATCTCTCATTTTGCTATCTCCTCTATCCACATTTCCCTCCACAGTTCGGAATCTTATTCCAAAACTACTTCAAATCTCGTCAACACTGAAAAATGTATGCCAAATGGTACTATTATACATACGCCCGACATATTTGCATATACCAAACTCTACATATACCGTCCCCGGTATCAAATTCTCTAGATTAGATGCATTTTCGATTAACGGCAAAATAATCCACATGCAATTTTACTCCAAGCAAAATGCTCTACATCCAAGTTTACTAAAAAGCAAAATAATACAGTTGCAAATAAAAATACAGTAATAGTACATGCTAGTCATTTTGCTTTCAAAGAAACTCCATATAAACCATTTTGATATTATTAATGAAAAATCCATCTGGACGATTTTACTTCTTCACTCACGATATGTACAAATAAGATTCTTGAGTATACTGTATACGAACTTAGGGCTTCTATATAACAATTTACAAGTCGCATTTGAGTGGTTGGGAACTGTCCGTTAGAAATGCAGAGGCCTCAAAAGTTTTTTAACATTATAGGAAGAGGGTAACGTGAGTCAATTTGGAATGACGGTAGTTGTGGATTTACCCTATAATTATATTCCTACGCCTCAAACCTATTATGGCATCAGATATTATAGACGGACAGACGTAATAGAGGGTTGTTGGAACTGTTGACTGGATTTGAGAGGGGAGATCAAGGGACGTTTGAGAAATTAATTATTATTGTTGTAATTTGATAAATTGCAAGAATGGTTTGGACTTGTGAAGACAAGGGAGGAATACTGAGAGGCTCTGACATTGAAGGTAGGATTGACTCATCTGAAGACTCAACGTCAGTGTTTGGACAGGACACGGACGTTATCCCTCAGGAAAATTTGTCATTCGGCAGACAAAGTGAAGAGGACTCAATTGCCAGCGGGCGGACTGACAGTCTTCATGAGAGTCATCATGACCCCGAGGGCTCCGGCCCAACTTCAACTCCCTATGAATACGAATATCTTGACTTATTGCTACCGAATCAAGTATGTTCATGGATTGTATACTTTGACAACAAACCATTTAAAACTGACGCTTGCTGTGATGTTGATTTCTAAATTTATTTTATTTTTTTCAAGATCAATTCAGGAGATTTTTCGAGATGCAGGATGGATTAAAATCCAATTGATGTAGATGGGCTTCCGATTAAAAGCAAAATGGAGAGCATTCAAAATTAAATACGGAATGGTCAGGGTGTAATGTATCCTGAAAGCAAAATTGAACTGAGTCTTCGAGGAATTTTTTGTCAGACCAAATCGATTATTTGCATCGGATCTGTTAGTAGGCAATTCGATGGTTTTAATTGGAGGGAGGCTTGCACGAAGTAGTCACGGAGATCATTTTGCTTTTAATCGGAACTGCATCGAGTCCATTTGAACTCTTCAGTGAGGAAGAATGCTTTGAAATTATCTGTAGTTATGACGAAACAAGTTGAGAATTCGAAGTTGAGCTAAAGTGGGGATCTTGAATGTTTTTAGTTATTTTGTTTTTGGAATATGAGGGGTACGGATTAGGGTGAATAATATGTTGGGTGATGTGGATGTGGATTTACTTGGGATGGGTTATTATTATTGTAGTAGATTATTGATACTAATATTGTAGAGGATTATTGTTATTAATTATTAATGTTGTAGTAATTACTGTTTATTATTTATAAGGGAGTGAGTTTGAAAGTAAATATTTCTGAGGAAATGCTTGAGTTGGGTGTTAATTGGATGATTTTATAGGAATAGATGTATTTTGGAGCGAGTACTAAAATTGAGTATTGAAGGATGAAAGTTTTCGGGGGAAGTGTATTTATTGGTTGTAGGTGTGTAGGGGTATAAATAAAAGGATTGGAATGAAAATAGACAGAGGATTGAGTGAGGGAAAAGGGGGACTTGCAGGAGTGATTATTTTGATGTTACGTTTTTTATGTGAGGCTTCAATTATTTTTCAGGAGCGAGTGTCATTGTCGGAAGCTGATCGTGATTGGGAAGGATCACTCTTGACGACGGCTGGATCACGGAAAAGACGGGTGAGTGAAGTAACTTCGGAGTTGGATGCTCTCGACGGGAGCCTTGAGAAGTATCCTAATTATGTATTCCAGACGCTCCAGGCCTCGATTAACTCTTCAAACAGTCCTTGGGAAGCGTCTAGTGAAGATGACGGGCAAATTCATATGTTTGATGATGACCGTCATTTATTAATTGCCCAGAACCATGTCGAGGAGGATGACGAAGTCTATGATGTTATCATTGAAGATGTGGTCAGTGACGAAGGGGAGTTAATTTCAAGGAAGATTACTACGTTGACAGACGAGCAAGCAGATAATAAGGAAAACAATGCCATGTACAGTTTTACTTGCATTGATTATTGACAGAACAATCACTCTTCAACTTGATTGTTTTCAATGTGAAAAATTGTACTGATTTTATTAGAGAGCTAGTATTGTTTTGTGTGTAATTGTAGGTTGTTGTAGTGGACCACGTACGGGTAGCTGCATTTTGTATTATGAGTTGTTATTATGACTTGCTTGTGTTCTGATTGTGTGGTGTGATGAAATTTTGCTGAAAGTGGTTGTCTTGTTTAGTTTTAAATTCGATCCTGGCCGATAATTTATTATTTTGAGGTAACTTGATGTGCTTTTAGTTTTTAATCTATGGCGGAGAGTATGCTTCTGCATAGGAAATTCTGGTACGTAAATTAATAAATAAGCAGGATGTTTTAGCTTGTTGTGCTAGAGCTCTTACTATTTATTCCTTTTTAGTGTGTGAATATTTAATGCTGGCACATTATATTATCTAGATAGTAAGATAGATTTTCGATTCGAGGCTAAGCAGCCAAGAAACCGGCTTGTGGGTGTTATTTAAATGTTTTGTGTATAATTTCAAAAATAAGTGCTTTAAATATTAATTTGCTGTTAATCTTGAGGATCTTCAACCTCATTATTAATCTGTGGTGTTTTTGTTGTATATGTATTCAGTATATGGAGTAGTGGTGGTAAGGATCTCAAGGAAATGCTGATGGTACCCAATGTGATTTGTGAGTACTGATTACCTGATTGTCATTCGTGATAACAGTTTGTAACTTTTGCTCTAAGTGTGATCAATCATTGTTTGTTTTTATACTTGAGATTGCGAATTTGGGTCTAGATTCTTGCCCAGTTTTTCTGCGCTCTAGAATTATCGATGAAGGAATGTACCTAGGGACTGCACGTAGCTTCTCCACAGAATAGTTCAAGTCAGGTTCCAGAACTCTTTATAGAAAGCAGTCTGCTAGAACCATGGAGTTGATTAGCGATTACATTACCAAATTTATGGCGAAAATTGAAAGTAATTTGGACGTGTAATACATAATAATAACTCACACGATTGCATAATGTAAGGACGACCATGGCAGATTATTCTGTTAGCTACGGGGGAAGAAAGTAGAGGCTATTTGTAGACAGGACGTGTGTATAATTTGATGTAGTTTACTATACACTAGTCAGTGTCGGTCCAATTCTCTTATGTGTGTAGTGTATGTATTTGACGTTGAAGTTTCCCATCATTTTCCATTTATTTTGGCTCAAGTTTGATTGATGACGAGAGGAGCTGCTGTTTACAAATGTCAAGGAGCGGAGATGCTATCAGGAAATAAATCATTGTCGACTGACGGCTGCTCGCTTCCCTTTCCATTCCCATTCCTGTAGACGGCGAAAAAAGCTCCGCGAATGAAGCCAAAAGCTCCATCAACATCAACTCAGCCATCATATGTCAACAGTCAGTTTTTCGAGCCAACTGCTTCCATGTCAGTCAGGTCCAATCTTCTCTGAAAACCAGGAGCTAAACACACTTCTTCCCATCTATCATTCCTAAGCTCTCTTACTCTTGTCCAGTTCACCCAAGTCCATCCATCCATTTCATTCTAATCTTTATCCTATCCTATTTCCATCCCCAAATTTTGACTCCACTGACGACCACAACGATCGTCTCAATTGATATCAGAAACCACCAAATACTCTCAACATAAATACAATATAAATACTTTACTGTATAATCATTGTAAACCCATTCTTAATAGCCGGGGCAGCAAAATAACACTGCCAAAAAACATCAGTCAAGTTTTTCTTATTGCGTAACTAAATCAGAGTCAAAACAAACTGAACCTACGTAGTCATATTCAAGTCAGACTCTACTTTCTCGAATGACTGTCAAAAATTTCCTCGAGGTTAATAACTGTCCACTTCCCAACTCCTGCAGAATTGATTAATTCCCGACTCCTGACAGCCTTTATGTTTGTTTTCTAATCCTGTCCTTCATAAATTGTTACGTCCATGTGCTACGTTCACAAAAAAAAATTGATAAATTTGATTTACGTTTAATATTTCAGTTGAAGTTGTCTCAAGCGAAGTAGAGAGGATGCACGCGCTCATGACCTGTCGCTTCGGTTTTGCCCTCTTCCCAAGATTGTCCATCATGCATTGAGAGTTTTTGAAGTTACTACACTAGCAGAATAGAATTTAATATGCAAAGCTAATATGAAAAGGGGGAAGGATCTCCGAATGTTTATATTGCATTCATTGATGAGAGGTGTGCACACTCCTCGTTTACACGCGATTTTTCACAACGGACCTCTTGAGAGTTGTGCGTTCCACATTCGTATATGTGCTACAAATGTACGCCCAATGAAATACAGACGAAAAAAACCCTTTGAAATTGATATGAATGGAGTGACAGAAAATTGACCAATGTTTTCATAAGCAATAAAAAAGTAATTCAATGTGAATGTGGAAATTGTTGGAAAATTTATTCAGCTGCTTCCTCATTTGAACGACCCTTCCTCCAGAAAACGTAAGTTCACATGATTGTATAGAGAGCCCTTTCAGATAAAGTCAGATGGTGAAAATTATTGAAATAAATAACAAGCTCTTCCAGCCTAAGTGTAGCTACATACAATGCGGATGGCAAAACATTGAAGTGGAGTTCTCATGGATGTATATGACCTTGCCGCGTATTGCCCAACTTGCGTCCCGAAATACAGACCTCAAAAGAACAACGAGGTGGGATTCCCTTTTTCCTGAAAAGAAAAGAAAGTGAACACACAAATCGAAATAAATGGAATGAACTCGACAGAAAACTGTTTTATGTACGATCTTATAGATTACGCTGACAGAGTGGAGATTTGTCCAAGTCCCGTGAGTCTTGTAGCGACGACGATCCAATTTGGTGGCTGCTCCTTTCCCACCTCCGAGTCTACATACGGGTACAAATGGGTAACATGAAAGCTCAGGAAAATGAACTGCGCTCAACCTTATACTCCTCGAGTACTTACTTCCCTATAGAAAAGTCCATCGTCACCACTTACCCCAAGTATAAAACTCTTGTGGTGCCGGGTTCCGAGCGGCGGGTAACATACTGCCCAGAAACCCCTATTAACTATACTACCAATTACGTATACCTTCCGTCCTATTTGATTGTATTCCTATAGAAACCTCCACATACACTCCCATATATGTAGGATGTGTGAAATCTACTCCATTTAAGTTACATCTGTAGTTCCGGAATTGCAGTACACCAGAGTCTTTATCTGTATAGATATACCTACACCAAGTAATCTTCTATGTAGAACTCAACTTTCCTCTGATCGTCCCTCAGAGTTGCTTTCATATGAGGAAGAATTCCCATGTTGGCAGTAGCCACGATTCACAGGACGAAATCCCCCCGAAACGCAATTGCTTCGTTTTATATTTTCTTTAGCTTTCCTTCCCATAAGCCTTTCAACATGAGCCAAAGTTAAGACATCATTTTTTACATCTGTTTGAAAAGTGGCCCTTTCGAGTGGATTCATCTTTGCTTTGCATTGAGAATGCTTCTCTCTTTAAAATATACATGAGCCCCGTGTCCCTGAGACTGCAAGCAATTGCATACTCTTTACTACTGCATAGTGCATGGGAGTTATTACTCGAGAAGGAAAGCTCCAGCTGAGAATACGGTGAGTCCCGTTGTTCCTAGTTTTGGGCGTCAGGAAAAACTCTAATTTTATATATTATTTTTCATTCAATCTAAAATTTATTTTTAATTTGATTCTTATATAAATATTCTTACTACTTTAATTGTATAAGTATACACATGTCTTATATTTCCTCAAGGGATTTTATAACTTTTACTATTTGGTTCAATACGAGACAGGGACTCAACGAGGGAAAAATTCGGCCTGGAGCATTATGGCTGGTTAGTATAACTACGTAGAGTCCATACAGACTATTATCAAAAGTGTAGCTGACACTATGAATAGCTGGGAATCTCCTGAACGACGGTCACATTTAATTTCATAATGAGGCTGAAAATTCTATTTGCACCTGCTGTGTATAATAATTTTACAATAAATTACGGACGTGTTTACCAAAGGAAATATCCAATAATAACACCCACGGTGAAGACAAGTCGTGAGATTATTGAAAAAACTCCTTACAATGGGGGTAGTACACGGTCGGGCTGGCAGTTACTCATTGCCATGATGTTGTAAGTCCGGAGAGTGTGTGTATGAAAAGGCTGAACAAAGTACAGGATGACAGGATGGGAACTGCCGAGCATTGTTTCAATAAAACCAAGACCGTATTCTAACGAGGCATAATAATAAAAGTTCGTAAATCAGACGTCAGCCGAGAAGAGCGAAGCGACAATGGAAATTGCACCTTCATTGACGGACGAGCAAGTGATTTATTGGACAAACAGCAGGGAATCAATGAGAAAACTTAGGAACAAACTTGGAGACGATTATTCAATGCAAACTATGTAGGTGGGCTACTCTATTCACTAATATTACCCCTAACAGTTTTACGCGGAGGAATTACCCCCTTCTCTCTTTCCTCAAAGGAAAGAAACAAAAAAAAACAACTTAAAAAATGAGCATATCCATAAATCTCAACGTTTGTTACTCTCCTATCGGGAATGGTCTCTGTCACTGTCATTACCACAAAACTGGACCAATTTTTGTTACACATTTTCCTTTTACATTTCTCTCCACAAATTTTTCATGTCTTCCCTAAAAGTAACTACAGTAATGCTTAAGGGCCGATACTAAAAGAGCAAACCTTCAATGGCTCTAGGTTTACACAGTCTGAACCATCTGGAGAGAATATTATTTAAGCATGTTTATGGAGGTAAAGCCAGGAAAAATGTGGTTGCATGAGTGGTATAAGTTGTCATAAAATTTTATAGAACTTATCATACTAAAGATTTTTTTTTTCTGGGGAGTGAAAACAAGTATTAAATATATTGAAAACAACTATACGAACTTATGCCCACATGAGAAGTGGAAGGGCTGGAGAGTGAAGAGGAAACTGGATCAGTTTTGAGGTTGCTTGTCAGGTATTTTTTTTCGCTTCAAACATACAGACTCCTGCTCTTTTAATGAAAAGAAACAAGAAAAAGGCTTTCCCTTCGAGTTTCTTCAATGGAGAGAAGTCAAGAGTCTCCGCATTGAAGGAATCTGTAACGCTCGTTTAACCGTTCAACCGACAGATGAGACGCGCTTTTAGTGTATAGAAATTTAAGCTAAAAAATCATTCCGGATTTCATCCGAGTATGGCATTGTTTTCCTTTTTCTGCTTCTCATCTCATTCCCATTGGAATGTCAGTTCAACTTAAGTAAACTCAACTCATAGATTTATACTTGACTCGCTCTTAAGCTCTACTCAATGGAGTTGTCGCTTCAAAAATATGTGCTTCATCAGCAGACTTGGATTAAAATACCAAATTTTCTCACAGTTATTACTAATATTGGGTAAAGGATTGTGCGAGGGTATAGGTGATTCCCATGGTCGTAGTAGTGCTCATAAAAGGAGGGCGGATTTTTTTAAGAGAGAGAGAGAGAGAGTGTTTCCATAGTTTTTAGCAGCTTTTGTTTTGTACAGACAGCTTCAATGACAGTCTGTAAATGAGTAATCTGAGGATGGTCGAGGAAGAGCTGTAGAGGATTATTGCTGATGACTGTCATATATTTGTGTGAATCTGGAGAAGTATCCGTGGCTACAGTCGAGCTGGAGGTAGATATCAAAAGCCTTGGGCTGAGAATAAATTTTGTTAAAAGGGCTACGAATTGTTTTTATATTGTTTTGTATGGTTTCTTTGTAAAGATATTTCTAGGGACTGCTCAGCACCAGTCAGGATGTGATATTTCAAACTGTGCTGAAAGGGAGAGTAATGTGAATGAAAGAAAAAGATGCCGCCGAGTAGATTTACTTCCCTGTTCTCTACTTTTGCTCCATTCTTGTGTCGTGTCCATGACGACTAGGTACTCCAAGCATAGCAATGTGTATATAGCTGTATAGGATTACACTCCAAAGGTACTTTCCTTTCCCAGCGAGATCTTTGCCGTCTGAAAGTGTTCTTCAATCTTCTCTAGTGAACACAAGAATATAGATGACTGCGGAAAAGATTTTGATACGGGATACCATACCAATGGTTACATCCGACCATGCACAACCTTCACTGGGAACGAGCAGAGGCATACTACTCTGAGTCATACAGAGTGAACTGAACCTCCAGCTGTATATTTGGCTGTCAGTGAAAGACGTACTTCTTCTCTTACACCTTATGAATGGATATGTAGGTCCCATTTAGATTGAAGGTATACATGCCACTCAATGCATATATAGGAATATATCTATGCGTAAGAAAATGCAAGGAGACATATCCAGATCTGCACATATAGTTGGTGTGGGTTGATTCGTAGTTTTACACAATTTAGTATCTATACCATATATGTTTTTTTTTCAGCTACCCACACATCTCTTGGTGGATTCACACACAGGAGATGATATACATCAGCCCACCTTTGCTTTCGTTGAGGATCTTATATGATGGTAATGTCTGCAGCCGCTGTTGCATGCTGCTGCTTCTCTGGCTCCTGCTTCTCTCGATAAAATGCTCTAATGCTGCTCCACGGCAAGTGAGTGGGAAGGAAGGATAATGGAAATGGACCACCAGAGATGACATGTCATGCTGAGATTTGTACCACCGGAACGAATTTGTGCAACTCGACAGGTGGTCATCCCTTCATCATCATTCATCATCATCATCATCGACATTTTACTTATTTACACAGCGTATACAGGAGATGCACACACGAATCTTCACAGCATATAAAGTAGAGGCTGGTCCGCCGGCTCAAAAAATTCCAAATATGTTTACCAACATTAGCCCAACCACTTTGTACATACTTTTACTCACTGCCCTGCTCTGGAGATCAAATACGAGGAAGAATAATGATCCCATTTAATGTATACCACCCACTTCATTCCACCTCGATCAATTACTGGACCGACGACACCTTCTCCAAACCTCTGTCTCTTGGCTTTACCCTGTAACAATTTACTCTCGGCGAAAAAAAAAAACAACACGTGCATTTATCATCTCAGAATGTCCTCCCGTTTATCTCCTGTGATATAATCCTCAGGTCCTATTAATTTACCTTATTAATCCCCATTCCCATTATCTTCCCAGCCAGTACCATCATCCGGAGCGAGATGGTACTGCTCTACAGTTTTCTTTCCAGACAGTGATCCCCCACCCCGTATCTGTCAATGTACCAGGAACTCCAAGTCTCACAACTTCTGTAGAATCTTGTACAATAATTAGAAACTACTAAACCACATACTCTTTACAATTCCAAAGCATTGCACCACAGTTCTACAAATTCACCTGAGATTTTCAGGTGTCTTGTTCCTTTAGATGTGATAGCGAGACAACAGAAGTTCCATTGGTCTTTATTCTGATAGGAGTTTTGTGAGAAAGGAGTCTGCGAAGGTTGGGGACAGGTAGAAAAGTGGAACGAAATGGAAAGGAAACCCGAATGGAGTAGTATGGGAATTTAGAAAAACGTGAGGATTGTCCGCGGAAGAGTTGTGTGTGAAGGGAAAGGAAAACAAAAGGCATTGAATCAAAACTTGACTGTAGAGTTAGGAGTATTAATTGCTGGCTCCATATAGATTAGAGTAGGAACATGGAAAAGGAGTCAAATGTTCCTTACCCCCTCAGTGGCTGGATATTGTATGGACATGAATGGAGACTTTGGGAGAGGTAGTAGGTGCATTGGGGCATGCACATAAGGCAGGCTTCAGGATGACGGGTATGGTGAGTCTACATATTTAGGTTTCAGATATTTTACTCTGGGAGGACATCATTATCGGGGCATTAGAGAAGCCGAACATGACACCCGGGGTGTGAAGGATGTTCCAGTGCCAACTGAAAATGTCGACTGTATTGTTGAGTTGACGTGGAATCATGAGAAACCCCATGGTGACTTTGTTGAGCCTCGATGGCCCCCCACCGTTCCATTATATCACCCCTTGTGGTTTCCACCGACCATCCGACTTCAATTACCCGCTACCCCCCACTAGGAAGCGTGCCCACCACCAAATACATCATCCAGACCCACCTTTCATTTTTATTATGGATTTTTATTATTAGTCTAATAGCATGTCTGCATGTCTGTCTTCAAAGTCTCCCTGTTATCTCTGACACACAAAGATCACATCATTCTTTTTCACTTCACTGTCTCTCCTTTATCATCCTGTTGGCTTCGAGCAACTCCTCCGTGACAACGATTGTGTATAGAAATAACAATAACACTATTTATTCTCCCAACGTTCTCTACCTAGACCCACAACTCCATATCCATGGATGTACGGACTCTTCCCAAGTTTCGAAACCAAGTTTTGAAACCCCTATAATCTGCATATGAAAATCCAATCACTGCGGTAATGACAACAGTCTCTATTATCTACCATGTCCTGCTCCATAGTTTAACTTGAGTGACTGACATCTCAAATAAATATCATATCTACAATAGTTTCTTTCCAACTCCCAACCACACATTGACAGTATCTCTATTCATGTAGAATTATTGTACTCCCGCATACAGCAATGAATTATTAACTTCCGTTCCCCGATCCAATTTATTTTATAATTAGCACATCTAATTTGTTATTAATGCTCCAATCCCATTCTTACTTTATCATGGATATCACTCTTTGGGGTTCCATTTTTTGGAGCCCATGTTTTTCCCTACGAGTAGACAAAGTCAAGATAGATGACAAGTCTCCCACAACAACTCAACAGATGGTACTTCAGTCCCGCCTAAACGTCACATCTTCCCCTGCCTTCTCCTGCCTATATATATATCTATCTCACGCTTCATTTTATCAAAATCAAGGTCTTAGGTTCCCCGAGGTGTGATTGTGATCTTGACAGTAAATTTAGAATTAAAAAAAACAAGCGTTCCAATACACTTCAGGCTTTAAAACATCCTTTGGAAAGTCGGCGAAGATCTGTTTGAAAAGTTTTTGGAAACATTACTCCTTTAAGAATAAATTTAAACTTCATATCTCATTCCTATCAGATGCAAAGTTGTTTGGTAAATGCAGCAATCCTATCCTCGGCAGATGTATAGGAAATATGCGGAAGCTATCCCAGAATATATTGCAAGCTCCAGGGTTGTGGGATCGGTAAAAAAAAAATTGACTAGAGAAGGGAGTGGTAGAGCAATAAATACTGCATCTTCACTTTTAATATCTACAATTAAATCGAGTGGAAACTGTAATAATCGAAGCGATTGAATCATGTCTAAATGAATGGCTTTTCATTGTTATGTGCTCCAGAAATGAATGAGCGTCTGTCGCCTCATAATTCCATACAGTTACGACTCTCTATGGATCCTTTAGCTCTGTATCAGTTCAAATGGCAGACATCAGCTCCTGAATAATGTTTCCAGTGGTGCTCCATAAAACCAATTTTGTTTCGAAACTTGGATGATTTCTACCCTGGCCTTATGCTCCTCCATTGATTCAACTGACTCGGATGATTTCAATAAAGTTACAATAATGCATTCTCTAGCACATCAGTCCTATTGCGCCATGGTCTCTGTACTCACCACAAAATATTTTCTCGGGTTGTATTTCCTCCCAAGCTCCATTTCATTCAGCGGAGTCTAAAATTGCGTAAAAAATTATTTCAAAAGCGAGCCTCGCTCGGGAGGGAAGAAGTTCTCGGAAGGAACAAAAAGCAATTTCTACAGTTAACTTTGATTTCATTGATAGACTCATGCTGTAAGTACCGATGAGGGCAAGTTATTGTACTGCATTATTGCAGCCCATCTACTATGATGTCCCTACATACGTGTTTATGTATATATCTATACATGCCTATTTATTGGTGAATATACTGTGTTCATGGATTTCGTGGGACAGTCCTCATGGAAACCGGAGGGATTCGGGGTGAAGGAAGTTGACCTGGATATTTTGTGGTCGGTCCCAACTCCAACTCCTGATCAGAGAAGTTATAATTTATGACCCCGAGTGGAAATTCCAGTGTAGTTCCATATGGCGAAGGTAATGTCATATTTCTTATTGCTTCGGGGATACAAGTAAACTATACTACATCTGTGCAATAAGTGGTTTTTTTTACAGAGATTATCATCCTATTACACATGTCTTTGACCTAGGTGTATATAGCCACAGAGAGATCCGCCGAGTGAGTTGAAAAGCGACGCACGATATGCTGGTCGAAAAGGAGGAAACACAATAGAGAATAATGATACAATGAAGGCCACCAATGATGATTTTGATGATAGACCTTTGGGTAAGAGGACGGGTTGATGCAAGTGATATTATTGAGGTCCGTTTAATGTTTCCATCTGATCAGGGAAAAGACACTGGGGAACCGTGCTCAAGTATCCAGGGGTGCCCCAATGGTATAAATAGTGTTCAGTGAGAAACCACACAGTGTTCTTATTCTATTAGGCTCATTGTCCAATTGTCATACTTTTTAGCAATTATGAAGATTAATACCTCCAATACCATTGTGTCCCGGCTTTTGAATGACAGCAGAAGCGTAACAACCATGCTTGACTCGATTTGCTTTCCCTGAATAATCAACTTCTGTTTGTTACCATCTGTCGTCGTAAATTTCCACCATGGTCTTGTCCTGGTCTCCGGTTAGGGTTCACTTCAACAATTCTCAACGGTATTGGAGTTTTTAATAGGATACAACCGGTCTTGCAATGAAAATATTGAAGTCTCAATAGTCATGCCCCCAATGAACCATTCAGGCTTTGTACTTAATCATTTGTGTCCCTATTCGATACCTCCAAGAGATACTGGTACCATTACTATTTCCAATATATATATGTATACATGCCCGTCCTTCTACTCTCACAAATCCAGATCATTTTTTACCTCCTTTTTTACTATTATTATTTTTTATTTTGTGTAAAACCTACCCAACCAAAAAATTAAACTCGTAGTTATTACCAATCAAACTCCTACTATAAAAACTTACTTGGCAGTTTTGCCATTAAATATTTATTACTTTAAGTGCACTCATTTTGTCAAAATGGTACAGAGATTTTTACGAAGAGTCCCTCCCACCAGGAGGAATCAGCGTCATAAAACCAAAATCATCCATCTTTTGTAATGGGACATGAGCAATTACGGGAACAAGGACCAGGAACAAGGGCCTCAGTAGTAAAAATAGTAATGTAATGAATTCCTGGTAATTAGTGTCAATTTGAGTCTCTCAGCTCCGACGGACATATAGATATATATGGTATTTAGTGAGATTTGGTTCAACCTGAAATGTGGGGGTGGGAGGTGATTTTTAATCAAATGACAGAATTTTTTGGGTGAAACGGGAAACGAGAGGAAGCAGAGGGAACCGTCAAAGTTGAAGAATGGACAATCTCCGCAGAGAAAATTGGAAGTAAAGTCGATTCACAAGCATGGACTTTATCTTTGAAGTTGACTTGGCTGAGTTTCTGGTTAGTTGGCATGGCCATAAGTTTTGCAAAGTGTCAAATAATGACATAAGAGGAGTTAAAGAATGAAAATATGACTAAGGGGTACTACAGTCACTGTGTGTGAGAAACAAGTGTGAAGGGGAAGGAAAAGACGAATGGACCGAGTGAGCAAGTTGATAAATTTTCAACGGGGAAGTCTGACGGGAAAGTGACAGAGAACGAAGAGAAATGGCTCAGACGGCTTTGAGGTTCCTTCCATGGGCAATTTTTCTTTTCACTTCTTCTGCTTCTTCGTCTTCCTTCACCCTGTCGTCGTCGTCTCACTCCCTTATGCACGGACTACTAGAACAAACTTACTCCCAGACCTTCCTCTTCTCCGTCGCTTGAAACCATTCTCTCAAGTTTTTTTTCCATTAAATGGTTCCCATATGCGGAGATCCCTATATGTATCCAGAGGCATTCCCCTTTATTCAGTCAACCCCTTGAGTACCAACCCATGTCCTGTGACACTGTCATGAACCCACTCCCACACCCACCTCCCATTATCCTACATATGACCGTATGCACGGACGTAATTACACATATCCACTTTCATCGAGGCCCATACATTCCCCATACAAATGCCCATATAAATGTAATAAAATAATATGTACCAGAAGGTAACTATACAAGGTCCATGCATACATCCAGGGGCCTCATGTGTGTACAAGATACTGTACTTTAGTAGAAGATGTACATTATCTCCATACGTTTCCATAGACGTACTCAGTCAGACACATAGGGCGATGCACATCTTGACAGGGCTGGAAGTGTGTATTTACATATGTAATCACACATGTATGTATCCTCATGGGCCCGGACGGGCCTGACCTGTGTGTACGATTCCTCCGCCAGTGTCCACTGAGTTTGTTGATAAAGTCTCTTGGAGAAGTTGAGACAGTGTCAGGGTTCCTGGAGTAACTCACGGCTCCATGCACTTTAATATGATAGATAATCACTTGCTTCCTTTTACTACAGTGTTTCCACGAAGTCGGGAACATATGCAGAGGAGCATGTTCTGCCGCTGTAGCGGATTATTAATGAAGAAGGATACTGCGAGGGAACATTTTATTTTCCGTGGAACTTTCCCAGTAAAGATGACTAACTACTTTGTGGGGGCTGGAGTGCCAGGGAGAAAGTGCAACATATTAGAGGCATGTTCAGCCTCATATGTAAATGTCATGCGGCTGTTGTCAAGCTTCAATCAAGGGAGAAATATGAATAATGTAAATTTCTGACGCTAAATAAATCAAGTTGGGTAAATATATACGGGATTTTAATAATAAAATAGCCTACAATTCCCTTCATATGAGCTGACAACATGTCGTGCAAGGGTATGCATTGAAGTGATTTGAAAAATTATTTCCACCTTTATTTATTACATCTTTGTATGTTCTGCGTCCGCACATCCCAAGTGTAAACAATCCTGTGACTGGTGCAAGGAGCCCATGTGTAAAAACTTATACATAGAACAGATATATATACATATATAGAGAGAGAGAGACACTTGTAGTTATTATAGTTAGCCAAGTTTCCCTACGAGGAACACGAGGAGAGTCATCCCTCCTCAAAGAACACACGTTTTACTGGAGGGAGATGGATTTTTTTGAAAATTGAAAAAGTTTTATTTAAAAAGGGGAAAAAAACTTGGAGAAAGTTAGTAGTTTGTGTAGGAGACATGGGTTAAATAAATAAGAAGTCGAGGAATATCAAGTGGATGGTGGGAAGCTAGGATTTATTAGAATGAGCTTCATGTAGATGTTCAACTTAAGTAGTATTTGTTGGGATGTTCGCAAGTCTTTCTCTCCTCGGCGGCAAGTTTCAGTTTGAGACCAGATTTATACCTCCGAAATCCCGCCAAGTTGATAGATTTATGTGACAGAAGTGCCGTGACCATCCGGTGCCCTCTGATGTCTCCTCTGTAGCCAGCCAACTATTTACGACAGACAGAATATATTACGGCTCCTCGTATATGTATCAGCCCCAAACACAAGAGCCTGGACTCTATGAATTACAACGTGAGGGGATCCTTGGGAAAGTCAAGTCATATCTGATTAACAATATGGACTTTACAGCCTGTCTCAGTCCCCTCCGCAATTTAAACTCTGGACTCTCACTTTTGAAGTCTACCTAAGTAATCTTGCCCGGGGCAATTTTTTCAAAACTTTCCCATCCTTTTCCTCCCTGGAAGTTCCACCCAGCAGAGAAAGGAGTGAGAGAGAGAGAGAGAGAGAGAGGAAGAAATGAAAGGAGGAAAATTGGAAAGAGCTTAAAAGAAGAAAGGGAGAAAGCCAAACGGAGTTCATTAAAATACGAAAAAAAGGAGGTTAAGAATTTGGCGATGAACTCGTTACAAGCGTCTGAGATTTGATTGAAAAAGAAATGAAAACAAACAATTGGAACACCCTCCTGCAGGTAAGTGAAGGAGTTCCAAGAAAATGTTTGTAGTTTAATACTATTTTATCCTTGGAAGAAATTGATCATGTATTTCGTGGAGGACTGTCAAAGCAAACAAAACTGATTTGCATTTAAAGTGGAGTTAAATTAAATTTTCAGATTTGGTTTCCTCACTCATCCCGACCCATTCTTTTGTGATGTTCCGGAGTAGAGAGAGAGAGAGAGAGGAATGTGACGTGCATAAGGGATGTACTACGTACTGTATGTACATATATGGAGTGGGAAGAAGAGCCTGAGTGAAACAGAGCGTGTGGGTCCCTCTTATCAAGTGATATGAAGGCTCGGAATCAATAGGGATTCATAATTCATTTACAATGTCATGTCACCTGAGACTCACATAAGAGCATGTGAATGAGGGCAGAGAGCTGGAAAAAAATGCTAAACATTACTTTGTACCGAGAAATGAACAGAGAATGGAAGTGACTGGAAGTTGCGGGGAGAGAGATGAAGAGACTAGAGGCATATGAAATATGGTGTTCTTTGACGTACAAGAGTGAAATGATCCTTGGTGACAGACGAAACAGGCGGACTTGAAAGCCAAGAGGGGAACATGGAATGATATTGACAGGAGGAAATATGAGGAATGTCACATCAAAGACGCCTTCCAGTTCTACTCTGTCTCATTTCTCCCTCAGCTTTCCTTCTTTCTCTCTTCCATCAAGTAAATATTTAGCGGCCTTTATTAACTTAGCCAATCTGTTCCTTTGGTACATTGATGCGGAACTTGGCAGATCATTATCATGTTCAATATGCTAATATCCACTTCATCCCAGTCAGCACATATGCCCATGTCGATCTCCATGTGCGGGGAGAGCCAGGAAAAAAAAACTATGTATGAGGGGATAACCAACCTGCCTTTTCCAGATGCCCCCTTTCCTCCAGCACCACTCAGGGAAGCATATGCCTCCAGTATTGTTTGATATTCCAAAGAGATAACTCCATCCTTCTCCAAATTCGGTTTTCAGGTTCAAGCTCAACACGCTTATTGAATACTAACATCCACAAATAGCCGTCCGAATATAGGAACGGACAAGTGAAACTTTAAAGGACTTTTACCATCCCCCCTCTTACACACTAAGCTTTCACATCTTGCATACTCTGAGATATAGACAAAATTCCATGGACAGGTTTAAAATGTACATAAATTATTCTATAAATCCTTGAATGAGAATTCTCCTGACAGATTTCCTTCCCCTTGTATGTATGACCATGGTTGGAGCCCGGTTGAGTCAGCATAAACTACAAACACAAAATTGACTGGATGAGTTACAAAGTTTGCGTTTTGGCCAATTATTGTTTTAATAAACAAATAACTTGGGAAATTGAAGGTGAGATGGATGTTGGTTGGGTGAGAGGTAACAAATCCTCCAAAATACTTTTCCTGTATGTTCTCTCATAGAGTTTCACCCTGTCAGCTGTCACTGTTCATTGACTCCAATTGGCTTAGTGTTCTATTCGAGTTAAAAATGAAAAGTGTAAAAGAGAAGGAAACAAAATGAGAATACTTGTTAAGTGAGCCGAAGAAAGTGTGCTATTTTGATGGAGTTGAGGGTCTGGGAGCGTATTTCCCAGAGGAGACTTACGAGATCTATAGGAAAAGGAGAAAAGAGTTTTGCCTCCGCACAGCTTGTTGGCTCGTGGTTTCAATGTGGAATAAGTGTTTCACGCGATTTGTTGTTGAGTTCTGTGGTTCTTATGTAGGAACATGATCTCACAGGGGTCTATAGACTACATGTGCATGTGTATGCACATATATGTCTATAAGTACGAATTGCGGATGCAATACTGATATATACATATCATGTTCGTACAGTGAGGCATATCTCTGTGTGGGTAAAAGCTGTAGGTACGAGTTTGCTATGTGCAATAATAGAGTTGGGGAGGGTTAGGATGTTCGTATATGTAATGCTCAGACGTGTGTTACGAGGTCCTTGTGCAATAGAGGTATGTACGATATCCCTGGATGAGATGGTTGTTGGATGTATGGGATAGTATAAGTAAGTCCTGGATCTCCCGCTGTACATGTTGCTGGGAGGAAAGCGCCGACGAGACTAACTTTGAAAGTGAGAGGTTTTAGGGTCGGTCCGTTGTCGGCGCTTATCACCCGGGACAAATCCCCTGTCAGACCTGCTTTGACACACGCCACTGACCACAAAACTCAGTCACCTCAACCTCAACATCCTCGACGTGAAGTAACTCTTCTCGTTACATTTCTATCACATAATGCTCATAGTTACGCTCACTGAGTCACATAGCCCGATTGTCTACACAAATCGTCTCGTACACGACAAGCAGAAAATATAAGCGTATTATCATCAAGTCCCTTGTCTCATCCAACACGACGTCCGTGAGGAGGGAAACCAGCTGTACATACTCCTCACTCTTAAGTGGGGACGTCAACGAAAGCGATACAATTGTCCTACGTTTCCCCTTTCATCACTTCCCAGACGCTCATCGAGGATTCAGTGAAGAAAAAAAAATTGGATGGAATTCCTCGAGTTTATTGTCTCCAAGAAACTTATCATCTTAATCGCTCCTCAATGGATATCCCCTTTGTCTTCCCTGCCGCTCCTCTCTCATTTATGAGTTTACCCTTTTCAAATTCTGACGAGATGGGAACAAATGAAAATCACATTTTGGTTATTATTGGGTGTCCTTTATGTCTCCTGACAAGGAACAACCTAGGGCTTGTTTTTTTTTCTTCCCGTGCTCCCCTTAATTGTTCACCGGATCCTTTGTCACTCTCCTTCCCTCTCTGATTTTATCTCGAAAATGAATACACTCTGACGCAATCATCCAGTCATAAGGCCCAGACTGGGCCTCAGTGCAGTGCCATTTTGTGGTACCATTACCTCCAAGTCTTCCCACGATATCTTCTCCATAGACACACCGAAAATCCAGTGATACGGATATACCAAGTAGGTAATTCCTACTTCCCAATTCATCCTATGCAGTTACTTAGGAAGCATATCTACACCTCTAATTGTAACTATAGACTTCAAAGTGTTCATGGTATTTGAACACTAATCATATCTACATTGAGGAAGACATTGCTTTTAATATTAGTCCCACAGTAGCTGGAGATATTTTAGAATGCACTTTGCATTTCCACACTGAATTTTCGACATAGTTTCAAATTTGAGGACAATGGGGCTGGGCTGAAACAATAATACTATTTTGAGGGCTGGAGGGTCGATTTAGATGTGATCGGTTTATTGGGTTTTCAGACGGAACCCTCCACAGATCTCCCTTCGTTAATGAAACCATTGGGTCCTCCCGACTGTCATATCATATCCCTGCTACTTAAATCCCAGGAAAGGATTTAAGTAGCTTAAAATTGTAACAAGGGATGTTTGGGATGATACAAGTACGGAGGAAGGCATTATTGATGCTATTCTGCTGTTACCATCCAAATATTTGTTTAAATGTGCCATGGAACCCAATAGAGACTATGAGAGGTCCGGGGAAAAAGTAGCATTTACTTCTTTCGCATGGACATATGCACATGAGCGTGTCCGAGGGACTTGGAAGGCAAGACAGAGCTGTTCCATGGTTGTTTAAGTGTTGTGATAACTATGGATGTGGTGCATTAAAGTGTGTACAAAGAGCAGCGGCACTGACTTAAGTGTGTGGCAAAAGAGAAGGACGCGGGTAGAGCTCAATTGAAGTGGAAGCTGTTTGGATTACATTACACTTTCGGTGAATGTGGACAGACCTCGGGAGATTCTTTCACAGATAATTACCACAAAGATGGATTTATTGTCGCCCATACACAGAGAACCCCTAACTGTAGAAAATAAATAGATCTCTCACGTTCCAACTCCCAACCTTTTGAAACGCCTCAACTAACAGTAAAGGCGTAACAAATATCCTACTTATCGTCCCGTACCTACATCCCCAATGGAACAAATACTTCCCAATAATGAAAGGTCCCCCCAGTGTTGGGCTCCGGATCCGCTTTATTACATGCGTTAAGAAAAGACACTCAACATGAAAATCATGAAATATTACTTGCTCCGCGAGAGACTTAACATTCTATTCTCCATGTTCCGTAAATTATGCGTGGATTCAAAAAAAAAAATCCATGTGGTGTTTGTCTATATGTAAGTGTGGGCCTGAAGCGAGTCACTTGTGTGGACTATTTTCTCAAGGAACATAAAATATTGTCGAACAACTTGAGACATTTAGAACATCTGCTCTGCATATCACGGACGATTCCTCATATTAGCTACCTTAAACAGTGACATCCTCTCAAGGAAGAGTCGAGGATGAGAACTACTCTTGTAACTTAATCATCCCTTATAAATATCGTATCATAATGCTTGTGAACATTTGCTAGAGATGCAGTTCCGGATAATCCTACATTTTGCTCAATTTAAGGACCCTCATTACTATTCCTGGGCAGTGGGAGCTCATCCATTAATATTGCATTTTACAGGTGTTGGGAAGAGGGTTTACTTATAATTACATCAGCTCCAAGACCTATCACCTGAAATCACGTTTGCTTAGCGTAACTTACATTAGTGACAGTAATGGCATTTACTGAAGCTTCTGGCAAGGATTAATTATATGAATTCGATTCTTGGTAACTGTAAGCAATGACATGTGTAATTATATAATTATCTACTACTTGAGTATTTCGTGCCTGTAAGATTCTGATGTCTTTTGTAAAATATTGGATACTACTGTATACGAAATAGATAGATTTTGAAGATGAGCTACAAAATGTGTAGAAGGGAGGGTTGAAGCAGAGCTAATGAGCAGGGATACAAAAAATGAAGGTCTAGAAAATTGTGAAAACAAATAAGTTTCACTTGTCATTTCCTGCTTTAGAACATCCCTGGCCGTCCCGTTGAGAAGGAAGCATGGGAAATTAAAGTAGTTTAAAGTTAAATAAGACAATTTTCTTCCATAGACGCCAAAAGCTAATCGATGAACTTCGGACTGGCCAAGTAGTTTTCCATTTCCCAACCACCCAGCTCAACTTTGGGGATTTATCTTCATTACTGAAATTCAGGTCAGTGCCTCGGCAGCTGTCAACTCTCGTGATGAATTATTCTTTATGAAATGTGAGTTGATAAAGCCACATGTTTTTCACCAGCACCCATGGCATGGCACGCCACACGGGCACTCTCTGCATTTCCAATAGCCCCCCCCCTCATCCATAAAGTACTACTTGCAATTGCATACCCCTCCGACCTTACCATCTCTAATAGCTACATCCCCCTCACTACAGTTCCTCTTCAGATTTTTATCTACTTATATTTTAACATGAAGGAGACTCCCAACTATCTGACAAGGAGATATACTCCTCATTTTCTTTTACACGTTAGCCAAAAACTTGTGTAACTAACCCTTACTCCAACTCCCAATGCACCTTTCAATCTTCCTTTGTATGATAAGATTTTGAAGCTCTACTTTCATAAAAGCTAATTTAATTTTTCCCTCTATCCTCTCCCAATTCCCAACTATTTTCCCTACATCCCCCTATTTTTTAAAGAAAACTTTTCCCAAGGTTGTAAATTTGAAGGAAGTATCTATGTATCCCGAGTCACATGTTGAGAAACTCTTGAACATTGAAGTCTCACAAGTTGTACATGTTACTAGGAGGAAAAAATATAAAAAAAACAACGGACTTTTTAGAAGAGCATAATTGATGGGGAAGTTCATTGGAGAACATGTAGGATTAAGTTCTGGAGAATGAACCATAATGATGCGAAAGACTTCTCGGAAATATGGTCCCACCTTCCGCCGGGGAATTCAAAATAAATTGTCAGACCAGAAAGAATTGAAGATGAAAACTTGAGATTAGCTCTGTGTATCCTTTGACATGAGGAAATGCCCTGGTCCTAGTACAGATGTGTCTGTGTACATCTGAAACGTACATCCCTGAGTCCGTGCATGACTCTGGCCCTGCCGAGTATCTAGACAGAGAGAGAGAGAGAGAGAGAGAGAGAGAGAGAGAGAGAGAGGAGTCTCCGGAGTGGAGTTACTCCAAAGCGCAGTGTTGTAAGGTACATTTTATACCCATGGATGATGACACTTATTGGTAAGTTGGAAACTAATGTACTTTGACGGCGTTGGAAGCTGTTAGGCTAATTAGGCTGATTGTGAGTGAGGCGTGCGAAAATCCAACTTGACAGGCGGAACACTCGAGGATCCCGTCTAACGTTCCCTCAAGTCTCCGGTCGCCACTCGCTAAGCTCAGAGAGACTCACCGAAGCCCAAACGTCGTCACGTACTCCCTCACGAGCTCAGACGACCATAATCCAAAGCCATCGTTGAGCCTCCCTTGTCCAACGGTCCGCAATTTCCCTCTCCTCTATGTATAGTGACTCCGGTTCCCTACAACAACACCAACCACTCCGTGCACTACCCAACCCTCCAGGCACTTCTCTAACCTCACCAACACCTATTTGCATATATGTGGCCACGTAGATACACAGTGTGTACAGATAATATCCACATTTCCCAACCAATACTGGCATGACCCCCGAGCTATAATTATTACATAACGTAATCAATAATGCATATTAGCGCAAAATAAAAAACGACACTAACAATAGGACTCCTAATGAATAGTAATGTCAGCTATCTTACTGTCATTAAGCCCCAACGTCAATAATGGCATCTGTCTGGACGTGACTCAAGTCTATACCTTCAATTTTACGGGAGGGAGTACTGTAGAATATTGCCCAGGATTATATTTGTAGGATTATAAATGAGGAATATTATAATTATTTAATAATAATTAGCACTTCCAAGCTAAGTTCGATCTAATATTCTTGTGGACTTGAGGAATTTGAATTATTATTGAAGATTTGTTCCAGGGCTGGAGTATAGTCATTTGGAGGAATAAATGCGGATGTTATTGCCAGACACAAAAGGAATGCTTGGAGGAGCCCAGAATGGGTTAAACAAGGAAGGATTAATGGCTGGAAGAAGTTTAAGTGCCAGGGAAAATGTCTGGGAGCTAATTATGAAGGAGTGTTGTGGTTGGGTCGTGCTGAGGCGGCCACGTACTAGATGGCACTTAATGGTGAGATAACGTGAGGGCACTATCTGTTGGGAGGAACGTTTCCGTGGGGACAGCTAAAACCAATGTTTTTGGAGAATTAATCTTATTTATGTCAATTGGAGTTGCTTCATCAAGAATATTACACAATGGACAAGGGAAAAACCAAGGCTCCTTGAAATGTTGATGGTTTCAGAGAGGGAAGAGACTAAAGGTAATGGGGGACTGTGACTGGGTGGATTGCTCCCTCTCTGTATAGCTAAAAAAGAATGATAAATTGGACTTAAGAGTAAATAAATGTTAGTCCACTTTTTCAAAATGCATTTTCAGGGAAATAATTTCTTTGCAGTGTGTATTACATTGGAAGGGTCAGGCATAGACGGATTCATTTCTAGAGGAAAGTTGAGAGTTGAGCAAGAGCATGTGATGGGGTATGGAGTCAGGAGCTTATATGTGCATATCTACATGTACAGAGTGTGCCTATAAGAGTCAGAGTTGCTATCTGGAGTTGTTGTATATTTCGTGCAATTCACATTTGTTATTGATGACTACGCTCAAATGGACCTATTCATAACTGTCAGACCTCCTTGGTTCCACAGATTGCTTCATATTTTATTTCGAGGCCATCCCACCCGGATATACCAATCCATCTCTTGACGACTTTTAAGTGTACAAGTTACACCGTAACAGCTCCTGCCTCGTCCGTAATGCCTTTTTTTACGATTTTTACTGTCCGCATAAAAAGAGGAACATGAAATTTAATATGCGTAATTATGCACGTTTCTGTACCAATGACATTATTATTGTTGCTGTAACTCATAACGATCAGGAAACAAGGGAGCTCTGGGTTATAAATTCTCCTTGTACACTTTTATCGTCCCTAGCCAAACTTTTACATGGGTTATGGTAAACAATGACCTGGACTGTAATACATGGTCCTTCAGGGAAGGAAATGCCCGATGTGTCAACCGATACTGTCCCACTGTCCGTCATCCAACGGATCTCCCTTTCAGGGCTTTAATTCCCTGTCCAACCTCACAGTTAATATACATATATGAACGTGACGTCCCAATCTGAACACCATATATATTTTACACACCTAACATTTCACAAGTAACATTACACACTTCAAATTACACACGTGACACTACATACATAGGTATGAATGTTACAGCGTCATTATAAACCCAGTCCTATGGTCCATATGCATTACGGACGTGAAACTGTAAATGTATTCGTGTAGCTAAAAACGGCTGCTATAAAAGCAGTTGTGTACAAAATTCTGTAAATAAATGAAACCTACACTTGCAAGAGTAGAATAATTCTGGAGGGTCTTGTCAGCTCTGATAGCATATGGAATCGGGACTCTAGGGACGACGAAAGTGTAGACTTTTGGAGATTTCCAGCCGACCGTGGAGAGTTTAAAAGTTGAGATGTTGTTAAGTAAAAAGTTATTTATTTTGTATTTGAGGAGTTCGGGAAGATTTGAGATTTTGCAAGAGCCGTTGGATGTTCCTTGGAAATAATCAAGTTGGGTCCACAGAGCCTGGAATATGCATGGAGTGAGACTGGGAAGGGAATGGATTCATAATATGATATCCATAAGTTCACATGTAGGGAAATGTGAGGGTAATAGCTTTTTCTCATCAGTCAATCGTGATGGATCACCAGGGTCATTTTTCTTATTCACATGTCTTGGGAAAGTGCGTTGTTGAATGGCGATGGCGATAGACAAAGTTCCTTCCTACACATTCATTCCCTCCGAAAACCCTCACTCGCTCATCATAAAGGCTCCTGTCTTCTAATCTTTTTACACCGGTTCAATCTTATTACAAAAGCTACCGGCGTCGCGAAACAACTCCCAGGAATGCTTATCCGGTCCCAGTTTTCAAACTCTAACGTTGACTGAGTGACGATGACATTCTGATATGACATCCCATTTATTTCCGACTCCACACACCAAATGAACAGTCTCCCGTCTCTTAACTCTCATTTCCCCACTTAATGGGGATCGTATCTCCTGGAAGCCCCGAGTGTATGTCTTTGGCAGTTGTCTACAAGCTCTTATCAGATCACACAGGTAAATATTATTTGATAATTCTCAAGCCCAGTGAGCTCGGGGCATATGTGTGTGCACAAAATTTATCAACCTCTCAATACACCCATTTGTTCTGGAACTACCTTTCATGTTCTTACACGGGGGAATCACTAATCAACAAAATTACTCAGGAATGAGAACCATGTTGCATGCATGTGCTTGGTGATTACTCCTTTAGTTGGAGCCGGAGTATGTATACTTGATCGGTTTGGGGCTGGGGATTGACAAGAATGAATAGAATTTTTTTTCCGGTTTCTTTTTTTAAAAGCTGAAAGTGAAAAATCTCTTCTGTCATTATTACAAATCAAGGCTATTAATCCTCACGTTTTCCCCTAACATCACTCCGGGTCTTTCTGAAGGTTTTGCTTGGAAATTGAAATTTTTCATTGATTTAACATGCTTTTGAAGATGCTCTATCTTTGCCTTTAAAAAACTTTAAGTGCTCACAAAAGCGCCGATGGATCATACAATGCATTTCCGCTTTGGCTATAGCTTATAATTAATAATGCTTAGTTACAAGTGTTCATACAATATGTAAGAAGCGCAAATTAAATTACAGTGAAATCTCATTACAAGGATGTTTGTCTCGACTGTATTTATTGGCAGAGGGACTCATAATTTTGCTGACCATTTACACACTTTAGAAACGTAGCTGGTAACGTAATACGTAGCTTTTATAGGGATACAAAATTTGAAGATTTGGTTTTAAAACTTTGATAATTTAATTTTTTAAATTTAAGCAATTGATTTTCAAAATTTTGGTTATTTGAATTTTAAAATTTAGACTATTTAAATTTTAAACTTTGGGCAATTTGAATTTTAAAATTTGCTTAATTTGAATTTTAAAATTTAGACAATCTGAACTTTAAAATTTGGGCAATTTGAATTTTAAAATTTAGACTATTTAAATTTTAAACTTTGGGCAATTTGAATTTTAAAATTTGCTTAATTTGAATTTTAAAATTTAGACAATCTGAACTTTAAAATTTGGGCAATTTGAATTTTAAAATTTGCTTAATTTGAATTTTAAAATTTAGACAATCTGAACTTTAAAATTTGGGCAATTTGAATTTTAAAATTTAGACTATTTAAATTTTAAACTTTGGGCAATTTGAATTTTAAAATTTGCTTAATTTGAATTTTAAAATTTAGACAATCTGAACTTTAAAATTTGGGCAATTTGAATTTTAAAATTTAGACAATTTGAACTTTAAAATTTCGGTAATTTGAATTTTAAAGTTTAGACAATCTGAACTTTAAAATTTGGGCAATTTGAATTTTAAAATTTAGACAATCTGAACTTTAAAATTTGGGCAATTTGAATTTTAAAGCTTGAACCTGAACATCTTGATTTTCAAACCTTGGACCATTTTTATTTTCAAACCTTGGACCATTCTGCTTTTTGAACCTTGGAAAATTAGATTTCTGGAGCTTGTCCGACTTGATGTTGGGATCCAGACTGGTTTGATCGGACCTGTCGTTCCATGGGAATGATTGCGTAAATCTTGGAAATATGAAATGACTTCTGGCGGAAAATATAACTGTTTTGTGATTAGTGAAAGTATTGAGGCATGAAGTTGACGGAGAAAAATATTCAAGTAGCGCATTACATCAATAATAATCAAAGGGGTTGTGGGTGAGAGACGGCGGCTCACTCGGGAGGTCATTAATAAATGTCACCCACCCTATTCAGTAAACTCCTTGTGACTTTTCCTCCCCGTCGCTTCATCCATCTATCCACTGAACCACTACTCAAGAAGATGGATTGATGAATGACTGCGAGGACTGATTCCCATCGCCACACCAATCGCTTCCAATGAGTGATGATTTGCAAACTTTACCCTTTCTCGACCTGCCATTCCATCAATATCAAGCTTACCTATACCCACTCACACACCCGCTCCTATATGGACAGTCTCCAACGGCAATTTCCCCCACAGTGTAACAGTCCGTCATATGTATATGCACTCACTAAACATTTGTTAGTTCTGCACGCTGTGTACATCGCTGTAGATATTCACCTACGCTCTTGTGAGCACATGTATGCAAGAATTGTACTGCTCCTATTATCCCTGTGCGATTGTGTAGGCCACGAATGCTACCAAAAGGCTCATTTTAACATTTTGCTCTCTTTTCTTCCAACATCGGTGAAACATACCGTTCCCCATGTAAATATGTCTAAGGGGAACAGACACATTTCCGACTGTGACAATAAAAGCCAAAAATGAATATCCATCAGAGAACATGTTCTAAGAAATAAAAATCAATATATTCCCTCCCAATTTTTTTAGAAATTTAAATTTGATCCACAGGATGGTTCCTCATCCTAATGTATTTTTGTATGGGTCTCCAAAATATTAAGGTTTTATTTAACAATTTATTGCAGTATCGTTCAGATTAACTTTTTGCAAAATTATTTAAAAAAATATTTTGTTTGAAAAAAAATTAAACACGTTTCCTAATACAATCAATATTTTCGACGTTGTAACAAATTGTGTTCGCTTATCCCCAAAAATTGAGAAATCATTTTTGAAACTCCTTTTATGTAAATCTTTAGACGCCAAATAAAAATATTTTAAACAAACAAATTGACAAATTTTCCCTCAATTTTTTATGAGTTTACAGCCCTGATTTTTGTTCCATCAAATTTAAATCTTCTGCCCACAAGCTGTTGGTTTTTTTACAACTTAACCAAAAAGTACTTAATTTAAAATTGTAATAATTATTGTAATTATTGCTTTATTGCCAAATGATGTAGCTCTAGAGGCGTTGACTTCCAACGACAGGCAATAAATCCTAGAAGCATTATCTACGTCATAACGCCTAAATTCTATTAATTTGAATAGAGACTATTCCAGCTATTTGGATTCCCATGAAATGTTTTGAAATGTAGCCACTCGAAAATTCGGTAGGAGGATCTGATGTGAAAGCCTACGTCATAGAAATATTTTGACTCCACAGTGAAGACATTTTTATTAAAATCCATCCTCACATTATTTAGAGTTGGTAAGTTGACAGAACGTGTAAATAGAATAAAAAAGATATGAAAGATGAAAAGGTTGTGGATATGTTACATAAAATGTATAAAAGAGGGAAATTATGTGAAACTTTTACCATCTGATTTACACCCCACAAAGGTTTTACTTGATTTGAACTTCACAGTTTATTGTCAGCAAAGGATAATATCTTGTGTGTCGTTGGAAAATGCAGAATTTGTGGATGAAAGCCCAGAGAGGAAGGAAAAAAAAACATATTTTACAAAGTGGTTCATACTTTATGCACTGTCTTGCACGTATTCCCCTGCTGGTAGAAGTACCATTGCCGGATCAGAGTCTCACTGGTACACATACTCTCCTCGTCATATGAGATGAGGACGGAAGAGTAAGAGGGAGAGAGAGAGAGAGAGAGAGAGAGAGAGAGAGTGCGTCGGCGGAATATTTATGGCATTAACCGGGAGCATTAGCAATAAAAGACGTGATGTGGTCCATAAATCAGATAAAATTCAAACAATGAATGCTTTTTGAAACGAAACGTGAATGCTCAATGTGAAGAGTTAAAACCACTCATAAGAAACACACTATCTGTAACCCACCACAGGCTTTATAAATTTTCATTAGGTCCATCAATTTCAGAAAAATCCACAGTCCGTCGACTCATACCACAATAAACCTACAGTCGTATCATTTTACTATAATCTGCCCAATGGGCTCCGTATTTAGTCCCCATTAGATTTCCCACAGCTCAGGATCACCCAGTACACTTGCACTGTTCCCTCAGCTCTTGCTCTCTGGAGAGGACGGTCATGGGGTCAGGGTCTGTTTGACCCGGTGCTTCCCACGTCCTTCATATTTATGCTAAATTTGCCCAGAAGTCATACACTCCTGGCGGAAATTTCCCCCGTCCCTCGCTGTCCTACTTATTTACCTGATTTTATAATTACCATGGAAATATGTTACCCTTATTACACTTCCGCTGTGGACAGATCAGCTAACGACATTAAAATAAATAGATGGTTTTAGGGTTTGCTCAAATAGTTTGCATTTGGGACTTCACTCTGAGGACCTTCATTTATAACCACGTAATTACATACTTACACTCATAAGCTTATACATAGATATTTGCACGTAGAAATTTTGCACAGAGATTTATAAATTCATGATCCTATGCACAGAGATTTATAAATACATAGGATAAATTGCATGGGGACTTGTACATACATAGTTCATATGCGTGGAGATTTGTGCACACATGCAACGCATAGAGATTTGAATGTGTGATTTATGAATAATGTGTAGGTATATATCTACTCATGTACATATGGATAATTTCAAATGAGGAATAGGATTTCTTTTGAATTTGGGCAGTTTTTTGAAGACAGGGGGAAGGAAGTAGTTGGGATTAAAAGCTACAGGGCCCCTTCAGCAGTCTCTAGGATACAGAGATCCCAGTATCTACTACTATGAGGACAAGTGAGAGAGTCAGAACAGAAGTCTTGAATATGGCATGGGTAATTACTCACAGAAAAATATGTGGCTCATTAATCCATGCCAGGAAATGTTGAATGTGAATGTGCTCGCCTCCAATAAATTCCCATTTGTCCCCAAGGGGAAGTATTCTCTTCCTTTGACTCCTCCAATATATTTTTTCCCATCTGAGGCTCCTTTATTCTACACAATTTTCCCTTCAAATATTTTGGCGAGCTGCCTCCCTTTTTGAAATACGTACTCAATTTTGGTTATGTATGCATTTCCATACAGACTCAACTCCTGGAACTGTGAGAGGCACTCAACTGTATGTATGCACGATGGAGATACGACTGTTCATGACACTGCCCCGCCAAAAAAAAAAAAAAAAAAAAAAACTACAGTATAAAGAACGGTGAACAACTTTCCTCCGCATATTGTCCCCCTTTTCCCGTCTCTCTTTGTCATTGAGTATTGTAAAAGGTCTGGGAATTGGGACCGTTAGTGCTTAATCATGAGAAAGTCATTCTTGTTTTCACGTAAATGGAATATTTACCATCCCATCTGCTTTTCCTCAACTGCCAACCTCCTGATTGTTCTAAAACATTTGAGCATCATTAACATTTCACACATTCCTCCTTCCGCTACCTCTCCCTTCACCTGTTGTCATTCCCCACACCAGTTTGTCAACATCCTGTAGTAACCTCAACCAGTTTACATCAGTTATTTTTTTTTCTTTATCCAAATCTCAAGTGAAGCTTGAAAAGTTTGTAGACATTTTCCATCAAAAAATACTCCAATTTTTTTTAAAGCATCTCTCACAAAATTTTTCAGGGGGTTTTCCTTCCCTCTGTAAAACCCCAAAAGTTCCTCCCGGAGACAGGCACGGGCCTTTAAAAAAAAATTTGATTGAAAACCCTGAGATGGTGGGAAGGGAGATGGAGACATGTGACAGAGTTGGTTCTTTACTAGTATGTTCATCTTGAGGTAAAAAAAATCCAGTTTTAATTAAAAGGACAGGGATGACAACACGACACTAAAAATAAAGCTATGGGCACATAATGGTTTATTGGTACGCCCTGGATCCTCACCCAATGATTTGCCACGGAGTGGAGTGTAAATGAAGCGGAGTGGAAAATGCGGAGGAATAAATTCTCATTTACTTTGCTCCCCGTTACTTTTATAGGTATTTATGCAAACTTTCAGTGCTTGCTTTACATGTAATCAGGTGGAAGTGACTGTATACAGCTTCATCTCTCAGCTCACACCATACCCCGGCCCTCATGACCCTTTCCCTCACAGTCCCATCCGTCGACATAAGTTCTAAATTCCTTCCTCCCTGGATCTCCATTCCATGCATTTGTAACACACTTGGGGTAATATACTTACCGTTTAGAGGGCATAAAACAAACAGGGGTACATGTGAGAGGGGAGGATGAGTGCGGGAGTGAGAGTGAGAGAGCCGTCGCAGCCTGGCAAGTGCACAAGTAGATATGTACATGCACGTCCTCACGTATACATATGTACATAAAGGCCACAGACATATATAGTAGCAAGGGAACTGTGTACGTATGTACGTCTAAGTCTATGCACACATGACTGTACAGATACAGCCCTCCGTATGCACCCATATGAGCCTATAGATGATGATGATGATGAAGATGATGATGGAGAGGTTGAGGGGTGGAAAGGAAAAAAAACCGGGAATGTCTTACCCGTCTTGTTACTGAGGTGTAAATCTCTCGCCAAGTGTTTTGCATTGGCGTAAAGTGCAAGCCGTTTTGGCTCGAACGTCTCCACACTACCATTTTTTCCCCTGACTTTTATGGCACGGAAAATTTGTTTATGACTCTCACAATGGTGATGCTCACTCGGTTCCTCCAAACTTGAGACTTTGACTACATGCTCATCTAAATGTGCACATTTTCCCCTCTTTTTTTCTTTTCTTCCTCCTTATCCCTCCACATCTCCCTTGTGTAAGCATAATAGTTAGTACTTACTCCTTGTACACAGCGTCCTCTTAGCCTCTCACTTGCTCCTCAGAGTCACAGCCAAACATAGGGATGTGTGTGGCGGACCAGGCACTCTCCGAAGCCCTGGCACTTCCCTATAACTTACACACAATTATCCCATATAATTCCATCCTATCTGCCTATACCACAATCTTACATATACCCAGAGCTCCCTCTCATAGCAAAAGTCAATTGTGCACATCAGCCGTTAAGATTTCAATGTATCTGTGGGAGCCTTGTGAGCAGGAGCAACAGAACTTCCCAGCGACAGAACTTCCCAGCAAAACAGCAAAGCTAATAAGCAAACTACAAAAACAACACAAACAAAAAATGCTCATTTGTTTTTGCAGAGACAAAATTGGGTGCTGAAGAGCCTCCCAGAAATCATTTCGGTACTTACAAAAACGACCCTATAAAGTTACATTGCTTCTTAGCGGAAGATCCACTTTTGTGGACGTATAATATTGTAGCTGTATAACAGATTCGCTGGGTGCTATGTGTATTTGTATGTCAATGTATGCTCCGTAAGTTTGCCCTGTACATTGCATGTGCAGTGTGTGTTGTAGTACAGTGCATATGCCCGTATTAAAACTGACTGTAGGAAGGGTATATTGTTATGTATAGGTATACGTAGAAAAAAAATAGGGATTTATAAGAAACCGTCCCGCTCCCGCTGACTGGTGAATGGTCGAATGGTGCCCTGAAACCAAGATCATTAGCTCTAAATTGAAAATGGTGACGGTTCACCAGATATTACGTCAGCGGAAAATAAAGGACCGCTTCCCAACCAAATCTATTTAACATTTGCTCAATTTACCCTTCCCTCTGACAGTTATTCGCATTTTTAACCACCTATTTTATGGCGGGGGTGGTGAGTAAATTACAATTTATACCTTTCCCCATAATTTTCTCTGCTGATCTTGCAAATGTTCCGTATATTTAAAAATACTCCTCTCACATGATACAAGTCCATAATACTAGGATTTTTATGTCTCCTCTCTCTCCACAACTCCAAGGAGAGGTCCCACTCTAAAGGAAAGTCCCTGTGAAATACAACCCTACTATCCGTATCTCCAAGTAATATTATTGCATTGGGAAATAGTAAGCAGACACATGAAGAAAAATCATTTCCTGCTAATTTCCCTCGCTAATAAAATTTTATGCCGAAAATTACACCCTGCTCAGTATACAATTTATAGGGGAGGATTGATTCCTGGGAAATGCTCAGACGCCCTAGGTATGTACATAATTATGTATGTATGAACACACCTCCAACATCTCATACCACTCGGATACACATCCCAATCTGTAAATAAAAATCTAATTTTCTAACCTCTCAGCATAAAACATTTGTGAGAGTTTTGAAAACAGTTTTTAAGCTCTGTGAAAAAAAAACCTGACTTATTTCCTTATTCCTGACTTATATTTTTGATCCCCTCCAGACACCAAATATGAAATGGATGGGGATTGGGAAGTTTTCCATGAGAAAAAAAAATATGAGGAGTGAAAAGTTGGGATTTTGGGAGTCTGTGAGTGAGAGGGCATGTTGGGGAAGGAGAGATGAGAGTTGTATAGGGACCGTTATCCTGAATGGAATTTAAGTTGTTTAAACTACGTCCGTATATATATTTTTGGCAGGAGTGGAGGAGAGAGAGGACGACGCATAACACAATTAAAGCGGAGAGGAATAAATGGAGGAACACACAAGAGCATGAGGACAAGCTTTTTATGAAATAACGATATTGCAGGGACGAAATGCGGGCGTTTTTCGCTGGCTCTGATCTTTTTTCCAGAGGCGTTCATAAATTCTATTTTATGACCAAGATAAAATAAGCTTATTTTCTCAATGTACGACATCCGCTGAGGAGTCCATGTACAAGATGCAAGCAGCCATCTCCTCCTGGCCGCCATAAAGATGATCTACAGCTCGTTTCCTTCTCTCTCTCCCTCTCTTCCAGTCAGAACCAAAGGACTTTTCTTCTCTCCCCCCTCCATCCATTTCTACATACACAGAGACCCACACTCACTGAACCCAACTCACGCACAACACCACGGAACAAGAGACAATTTTGCATATAAATTTCCCTAAGTAGTACATGAGAGACTACAAAAGAAAATCTACTTTCAAAAGGAGGGAAAAAACAATCCCCGATCAAAATTCTTTGTTAATCGTGCATGCAAATTGAAAAGTTCCAAAGATGCGGCCCCATCCTTCATGTTAGCATAATCATCTTTAGTTTTCTCAAATCAGAGCTCGTATTTGTTCCCAAATAGGAACTGTTTTTTTCCCAAAAGTTATAAAATTTAAAGCAAGTCCTCAAATGTGATGAGAATATTCAATTTCAATCCCTATCCTATATGCGCGCATGGAGCTTAGAATTCCGCAAAAATTCTGGAGGGATAAGAAATACGATTTTAAAAAGCCGTTTGACGGCAGAACATTACAAAGGCCATAAAACGTCTGACTTTGGCAATGATGAATTTAAAAAAGCTGAAACAAGAGGGGATCGACGCAGAATGATAATTACGCGCGGACTCGTCTCAAATGGAATTAAAGGCACATGAAATAATGTGTGTAACTTGTAAAACTCCGCATAAAAGTCAGTCTTTTGTGTGATAAACAATAAATTACTGAGACTTAACAACTTAATGGAATTGTATGACCACACAATTATGATACACACGAGCAAAGAATCTCTCAATGACGATTTAATTTCATCTCCCAATCCCCCCAGTCAACTCCATGCTAAATTAATTCCATTCAGGGGGGAAAAACCAGTCCGAACTGGGGAGGATGAGTCCACGGCTCTCACTTAGTATGGACTTACCCTTAATGAAATAATACTTACCCACATATGTATGTATGTGTATACCTTACCTACATACTCCTCACAATCCCAAGAAAATTAAATACGCGAATCAGACCTGCTCCCCAATTTTACGTGTCTGCACTATCACTGTAGCAATGGGCGGTGCAGTGGATAAATGTAAACGGCTGATTATTTGATGACTGAGAAAAAACGGATCTTTCACTTGAGTTCACCTGGAGCTTTGTAATTTTTCAAAGGGTGCTGTCAGTAATTATAAAAAATCTATGTGCACCCATACATAAGTTCACAATTGCATTTACATTATTTGCAAGGTACACTGTACTATTTGTACATTACAATGTACGTACCGCTATGAATATTTACTTGGAATTTAGGTTTAAATTGTGTGTAAATTACAGGGAATCTTGTTGCCTGAGACGGAGGGAGAGAGAGAGAGAGAGAGAGAGAGAGAGAGAGAGAGAGAGAGAGAGAGAGGGAGAGAGTGTGTAAGGATTTATATAGGAAACATTAGGTACATAATTATTATACGTTTATAAATTATTGGTACAGTTATTGTCTGTATTGTACCATTGACATGGGTATCCATGTCTGACCTATTCGGAAGAAAGAGGGTCCTCATGACGGTATTTAAATTGTATGTGTGAGACTCTGAAAGGGTTGAAAAAATTTATGACCAGCATAAAGTCACAAATTCACATTGAAGTGAAATGAACGACGAGCATAGCATGTGGACTGTGAGATGGTTCCCTGGTTGAGAGGCATGACTGTAGTCAAGTGATAGGGCTCGGGCCCATGAAGTAAATGGCAGTGAACTGTACTCCCCGGCATGGAGTTAAGTACTGGTCTATGTGTCAGAGAGAGATGGTGCGGAATGGAGGATATGATATAATGTCAGGGAGTAGTAGTTACTTGGACATTAATATTTTTTCCTTAATGAATATGCATGGCAGGCGCTTCTGGTTTTTTTAACTTGTCGCCTTTGTTCATTGTCTCGTCCAAATGGATTTATTTGATGAGGAGCGCTTTCCGCATCTAAATGAAATTTAAGCGAACAGTTGAAATTCCAAATGGAGGCTAATGATAGATAGCCTCTGTCCTCTCCAACTACCAAAAGGTATGTGTGTATACCCCCTTGAGGTCCTTATAAGCCTCCTCAAACGACTGTACAAAAAGTAATGCATACAATGTAATTTATTACGATTCTGTAATAACAATAATCATAAAATCTACACGGGAAGGGAAGAGAGAGAGAGAGAGAGAGAGATGCTGGCAGGAGAAAAAATGAAATGTCTACATATACAGTCATTTGACAGAGGGAAATCAACAGAGAGAGCAAACATGTACGGGGAGAAATAAACGTCCAAAGAATTGATTAATGTCATGAGGAGTAACAAATGCTAAATTAACAATCGCTACTACCACTTGTTCCAGCTCCCAATAAAAAAACCTTTTTAACATTCCAACTCTGCCATTTGACTTTAATCTCTAGTTATCTTATGGTTTTTTTTCACCACATCCTCCAAATAAATGCTTCTTTCAAAATTAACAGTCAAACTATAGTCAGGACTGTGCCTTCAAGGCTCCTGTATATATTTAACCTTAACCGTATTTTTACTCCATTAAATATTATTCCCTCATAACTCCAAAATGTTTTTAATGCCACAAGTAGAAAAATATAGCAATAGATTAGAATACCTACAGTTAATTGTGCAATGGCCTCTTTGAGGAACACATGGTTTGGAAATTGTCCCACTCACAATTGAATTCACCATAAAAATTTCCGATCTGGGATAACATCTGAGCACAATGCAATCCTCAAATGCATGTATCTGTCAAAAACCCAAACAGGGAGTTACAGGAACCTCCGGTAACGGCTCCTTGGACAATGTAACAATTCACGCACGCATCCATGACTTATTGTGGGTACAATAATGGAATGTAAATAAAACTTCGAAATTATGGTAATGGTTGCTCTTTACCATGGCATTAGTGTCAATGAGTGGGTTAAAAATTGGGTGAGTGAGCTATGATGAGCTTCTGTCAGTTGGAAGTCCGTGTGCTGTTGTTGGGATCTTGGGATATTTTCTCTAGGAGTAATTAAATACGCGTGTGAAGACACCGACTGCTATTGAGGGAGCCGGGCCTTAATTCTCTATTGACATTATGTATGTATATTTAGAGGTAGGATAAGGGCAGGAGGGGAATAAATAAGAAGGCGAAAAGAAATTCCTCAGGGGCTTCGAAGTAATTACTCCGAAGCCGATTATAATGAGGAGAGCAAACAAAGACGAAATTCGGAGTGGCAGAGGAAATTAAGAATTGATTTGCGTGTGAACTAGTTATTGGAGGGAGAGAGATGATATCGTGCTTAAATGATATCACCTGCGATGATATGTGATGATTTGATTGAATTCGCATGCAATTGATCAACACGAGCATGACTGGGAGGCAGTTGGGTGAAAGATAATACGGATGATTACGGATGATTTCAAAGTAAACTTGCCCACTTGCTCACACCTGCTGTATTTATACATATATACATACATGGGTATCTTTCTATTACGTGCTCTTATCCAAACCCTGGTGTCTGACTCTGTAGAAAGTAGAAGTCTCTTTTGGAGATACACCTTCGGAGGTTGTATAAGGAAGTGATGTAAACTGGAAGATACATCTAGATTAGTTCGTACTGGCTCCTTGGGAGGACTCAAGTCAGGGGAGGGGGAATTGAGGAGAGGAGAATGCCGAAGTAAAAAAAACAGGGAGGTTGTAAAGCGCATTTAGGAATTAAGATAAGGCAGTATTCATTTGCAGGTCGATTCTAACGAGCTCCCAAGTAAACTGGAAGATGAAAATCCAGTTTTTCTTCCTTTGAGACTCTGCCTCCTGGTTGCTTTTGTTTCATGGTACATTTGATAAGAGTAAGTAGTAGTTAGACAGCTCAATTATGGCTTTTAATGACTGAATTGGCTTCCCGTAACAACGACTTGCCAGCCATTCCGACTCGCCTCTTCGTCATTTGATCGACGGCCGGATGTTTAATTCTTCGCACCGACAAGGCTTCACTCCTCTTTATCAAATGATATTTTATTTGCATTCTGGACCAAAAGTCATCAGACACAAAAAAAAACTTGGAGGCTTCCGCACAACTCCATATTTACATACATCTCATAAGTAGTAGCATCCACATGCAAAAGTTTATTTTTCCCCCAGTCTTCCTCCAACCCTGTCACCGTATACTGCGTGCATATCCAATACTTTAGTCATAGTTAATACACTTCCCTAATCCCACTACAGCCGGCATACAAAAGAAACCTAAAATAAATACAATTTGAACAATGAACACCTCCGGAGCTATGCCCATGTACAATTATAATTGTAGAGCAAACAATGTGCTTACATTTTTTGACACATGCATATCAACAGCATGGTGTTACAGTGTAAAATTCTCAACAACTGATGCTAAAATATGTAAAAGTTTTATCCAAGCCGCAAATGCTCTTAATCACCATAGAGTCAGAGCTCCTCCAGAAATGCTCACGTCTGAGTATGATATTTGACTCAAGTCTTTACAAGCCTGAGCTTTGAACAGTATTTGGAATAAATTGTGGTGGAGTGGGAGTATTTTTACAGATACGAAATGCTGACTTGAGTAGTTTGAATTCCTGGACTGTCACAGTTGTAACAGCTATAACAGGCACAAGCTTACGGTAAGTACACTGTGAATGAAAGGTTGACGGGCTGCTGGTGCATTGTTAGCTCTTGACAGGACATTACGGCCTTGCGTTATACCTGAAACGCGTTTGACTGCTGTACCTCTCTGGAAATTTGCCATTTAATTAGAAAACACGGCAGGCAGCAAAATCTTCGAGAATGCCACGTCCTGTGTGTAAAAGGTTTGTTTTTATCTTAAATACTTATACAGCAAACCTTACAGTACAAACTTCCAAGGCTGTTGGGAGTTATAACCCCGTATTTATTTGACATGTCATCCATGTAACTTTTTACTTTTGTATGTAGGGAATTGTGTGAGGGATATTTTGCTACTAGTACCGTCTGGTAAATATATAAATTGCAAAATAGTGGGATGTACATCAATGGATAATTATTACGGGTGCTAGAGGTTGTAGGTATGTCAAAGTGGTTGACTCCGTCAGTGGCTTCTGCATGTAACGGGATGGAGACTAGATTAATGTGACTTTACATTTGACTATCTAGTTTTGTATTCTAGAGCTATGTATGTATCTATATGTATCTATAATTATATGTAGCTACGTGTCATAAGGCTGTATGAATTGAAGAGGGCCTTGTGTACTTGAGACTAGTTGTCGGGCGGTATTATTGTGGACGAAGTGACGGTGCAGGCGTGCAGGTTAATGCGGAGACAGGAGTCAAGAGAAAACTTCAGTTGGTCAGTGCAGCTAGTAAGTAATGTGAGTAATAAGTATCGAATGGGGATCTCTCTGGACATCATCAAAAGGAACGACTTCCATGGAATTAGGTTTCAGGAGTGCGACGGACAGGGATATAAGAATTATATGCGGAGAGCTAGTACTTTCAATGAATTACTATAGTCTGGGTAATGGCAGGCTCAGGAGGTTCTGTAGTACATGTGGGACTGGTATGTAGCTTCGTGCTGACTTTGCATTTATGCATAGGCTTCTCTATAGGGACTGAGTATTAGAGAAATATATAAATGTGTGTATGAGGAATATGTAGGGAATGGACCTATGAGGAGTATATAGGGAATGGACATACATATGAGGAGTATATAGGGAATGGACATACATATGAGGAGTATAGGGAATGGACATGCGAGGGGTACGCAGGGATAATATGTAGGGAGGATGTCGGAGCATAGAGGAATGCAGGGTATGAGAGTAAATTGGAAGAAGTTGCATGAAAGAAAACTTAATAAAATGCTGGCTATTAAATAGAGATTGAAATAGTTGGTAGGGAAGGGTAATAAAACAGCGGTAGTTAACGATGGGCTGGTAATAGTAATGTGTAATAGTAGTACATAATGACCAGTTTGGTTGACCGTTGATTTGAGCGCTGACGCTGACACGATTGTATTTATTGTGATGGTTGATTTGTTGATATGTGAGGCCGCCATCACCGTCATAAACAACTCACCTCCCTTTATCTTTATCGTTACCTGGAATCATTTACTCACATTCACATTTACATGGTATCATGCAGCATGATTAAGATTACGAGGCAGGCCAGGGATGAGACGGCGTACATATCAATGGACACATCGGCATTCCACAAGTAGTAGCCCTCACTCAACCGCATCTCTCCGACTCAGGCCGTCGTATTTACCTCGACAGGGAAGGTATCAAATGATGGTCCATATTTATGTAATGGTACTTAGTTTTAAATATCTAAACTATCAGCATCTCTCTATCTGTCCCTCATCAACAGCTTTGATCTTCCTCCTTCTCAGGATTTATCTCGTGTGACTTCACCCCAACTTTTATCCCAGATCTTTGACCTGCCTCAGGATTCCAGTGTTTCAGCCCCATTAATTAGGAAGTTATCTGCCAATTACCATTCTCGGAATTACTCACTAATTTATGCCCCCTTTTTAAACTTCACACTAATTTCTGGTGCTTTAGATAAATTCGACGCTCTCTGGACCACGGACGGACTGGACGCTCGGAGTATTACTTTCACAGGTGTCAGTTACTCCTTCTCTCGTGGGGCTCGTATCCATTGTCAACAACAGTAACAATAGCCTCAGAATTTCTCACAGCCAGGGTCATTTGAGAAGTACGTCGTAAAAAAGGGTTTTAACTTCCCTAATTTTAATAATTCTGTCTCCCTCCATTCCCAGCTAATGATATGCAAGTCTGGGAAATGACAGGAATTTATTTGAAGCTATTCCTTTGTTGAGTCTATTTTCCATTACATTTTATTTTTACAATAACAAAATCTACGGAATTCAAGTAGGGCTAAAATTACAATTTTTTACAGTTGACAGCGTCTAGTGGATAGATCCTTGTACAGATCCTTCAAAAATCCCAAAAAGAAATCACTCTTGACTAAAACATTTTGCTCGGATTGACAGATATAGGAATATCTCAGATAGAAAATTCTCCTGTGAAATGTTCAATAAAAGATATTGCAAAAATGATATTAATTATGAAATGCTCCAGTTTGGTCTACGGAGGGAATTCCAGGCGGGTCCAAAGTCCATCAAAGTGTCAGCGAGAGTGAGGGAAAGCCCAAGTTTGAAGGAAAACACGTATATTCATTTTACCATTCATGAGTATGAAACATTGATTTGAATGTTTTGCCATCCTTAATATTTTTGCGGATTGAGGACTCATTAGATAGAGACACTTCCAAAAAGAGGTAAAGAGGTACTGACAGTCCGTCAAGTCCTCCTTCTGTCAAGTCGGATTTGCTCGTGGTAGTTCCAGCGGTTGGGCTTGAACATAGCCCAAAGTAGGAGACTGTTCAGGCTGGAATTGACTCGGGCATTACGTGCGGCCTCGTACCAGTGTTTCCATTACTGTCAGGAAAGACGTGAAGTTGAGGCTTAAGTTGCCCAGAAAACTGATGAGGTTCCTCCCACCTGTACAATGTGTAGGGCTGCTCCTTGTGTGCCCAGAAAGCACTGGGCTTATTGAAAGGATATGGAAGGGAAATCGTACAAGTTCCTACTGAGTCAACCCATCAATATTATACAGACTCATGGTATTACCGACCCATGTGGGATATAATTACCTTGTGCCCACGGTGAGGGAATTCGCATGGAAGGGTATGCACATGGAGGAGCCAGGAGTGGAGTGAACAGAAGTTGAACTTTAAAAGGAGTTTATTGAGTGGAAGGAGTATTATGTATCTATTAGGAGCCCACTGTTCGCAAAATAATCTCTCGGCAAACTCTGGGAGAGAATGATTCATATGGAACAGGACTCTTTCATACACTCCTACCTTGTTTTTGACACAGGGACTGGTTCCTGGGTCTATCACAAGGTACGTGTATACACACATCCTGGCCCTCTCTCTCTCTCTCTCTCTCTCTCTCTCTCTCTCTCTGAACACAAGTTAGTGAGAGACTTGACGGCGGATGAATCTCCACTGAGAGAGGAAAACTTGGCAATCTGTGTGATGTTTACCAGCCCAAGTTCTCAACTGGATGTATGGTTTTGAAAGGAGACGTGACATGCCTTGAAATTGCCTGACTTTGTACACTCAAAGTCTTGGAGTTCAATACGAAGCCATTATTCCCCGTCGGATGATCGCAAATGAGATGCGAACATCTTGACAATTCCCAGTTAAACTCTTCAACTATATAGTCTACGCCCGGCGACTAATAAATATTGTTTTTATATAGCCTACCCCGAGCTTCGAATCTCATCACAAATCATTGGAATACAGGAGGACGTCTCATACGCGACATCCCGCCTGTCCCACATGCATACTTGAGTTATGTACATACCTACACAACTTACCAACTCCAACAACCTTCCCCAGCACATGCTCCTCGAACTAGTTTTCCTACATTTCCGAATGTACATAACAATTATGCACAATGTTTCATTAAATGCCAGTAATTACATACGATCAGTTGTTCCTACCTTGGGAGCACACCCTATCAATAGGACCTTACCAAGTCCACATGTACATACTTCCAGGCTCTCACCCAGTGCAAACAAAGATCACAATATCATAAACCATATTTTTTCCTAACTCAATGTCAGTCCCTCACGAATCCTCAAGACTTATGAGATACTTAACATATGTATTGGTTTTAGCACACGTCTCTCTCCTACACTCTCCCATATTTCCCTGTAATTACAAATATTTTAATCCCTTCAACACTATACCTGTGATGGAGGCTCAGTTGGAACCACTCCACTATAATTCTCCACTTCTGGCAACAACCTCCCTCCCCACCGTCCAATTACATGTACGGAAACTCTCCATTAACTCAACATCTCATCTCTGAAACTCATCTCTTGCCAATTGCCACACTATATATTGCTCACCATCCTGAAGGTTTTTTTTCTTTTTCAGAATTGGATATTTAATGGTAGCTCATGTATATATGAGCCAGGGTTTAAGTACCGTGACGACTGTAGTACTCCTGACGTGAATACCAAGTAGGGGCTCTCTGATCTTGTTAATATCAGTTCTGGGGGAATTACTTAATATCCTACAGTTTTCAATAGGAGGTTAATTAAATTTTAAATTATTATTTTTAACACAATTACAGGCCGTAACTTCCTTCATTTGACAGGACATGTCACTCCTGTAGCTTCTTATTGTTAGGTCTTGTTTGGGGTGTTCTGGAATTAGGAATTAGGATGCATTATTCTAGGAATAATTTCCCGTCATGAGCCATCAGCCCAACACTACTGGTAAAGGTTTAGTATTCTGTAAATACAGGATAGTAGGATCTATCATTTAATAAAAACTAGGTATTTTAGGTACCCATGATAAATGATACAGGGGATAGCTTAATGGTACACAGGATTACAGGGATCTAGCTGATGAGTTAAAATTAAACTGAGAGTACAGAGATGGCAGGTGTGTGGTCAGTTTTCGATGACTATGCTAATGATTGACTGAGTTTAGAAATTAAGTCTATATCCCATTATTACACCAACCCTCGTCCATGTTTGACTAGCTTGATGATATAAGTACCTGAAAAGAGCCATAATAGAGGACAATATGCTCATTGGGCTACTGACAGAAGTGGACAGAGTCAGAATGTTTTATTACACTTACGAGTCAGAAAGGAGATGCCGAAAACTTGTTGCTGTCTACTTTTGATGGTGTTCTAAAAACTTCTCTCCACCCCGGCGTACATATAATTATGGAGTGAATTCTCAAGCACGCTCAGGATTGACATTCCGATGGAAGATAAAGTCAGCGAAATTGTCTCTGTGTAAGTAAAGCAGAGGCCCAGAGTGGTTCTGTCGAGGGAGTCGACAGAGTGCATACCAATGATACGAGTTTAAAGGTCTGTATGCAAAAATTATTGTCTCTCTCACTCAACCATGTGATAAATCTTCCACCCAAATACGATGACCAGGTAAGGTAAAGAGTCTTGTCACTCAAGCAGATACTCAGGGATAAATTAGTCATGTTCCTTAGCCTTTTACAGCCAAAGAACTCTACGGAGATAATAGGATTCAGTGTCAGAGAGTCATTTCTATTATTGAGAACACACGCACAAATAACTTCCAGCCCAACCTTTTAAATTTTACTCTTCTCATCCCCCCTCTGAATTTTGAGGTCCTTCAGGGGAAACGAGTCAATGAGGCCCATTCAAAATTCATTGGCCTCAGTAGGTTTTTTTTAATTTACAATTCCCTCCCTAAATTCATCCTGACAACGTTGTTTGTAAATGTTCCCAAAACAGGAGTTACTAATAATTGAAGGGTTGTTACGGAGATACGTGCGTCTGTCTATATACATACGTAATTATACAAACATTTATTTTGTTATATGTACAAACATATACTGAATACCGACTGTATGTACTCGCATAGGCGTACCTTACTGATATGAAAGCTCATAGGAATTGCCGCTGACCACCAACCCTCAAGTGTGCATACTCAAGTGTAATTACAATTTACAAATGCTTGACAACATGGTTCCTTTGAGTGGGGAAAAATGTGAGGTGGCGATGAGCTCCTTTGAACTTTTCCATAAAACTCTGTGAACACGGAATAGCTTTGATACTAAGGACCTTGCCAAAAGTAAAGAGTTGGTTAATTTATATGGCTCTACGGAGTGGACGGCGGAGGTAATTGCTGACAAAGCCTCACATGATTGTAGATGCAAATCACGTCCATTGACAATAATCTGATGGAGGTATATTATCATTTCGTATTTATTAAATACAAAATAAATTCATGAATTTTGCCAACATTCTTTCACTCCCTTGTAGGAGAGCACCTTGCCGACGAAGAGTTCTCTTGAGAGGATTTAATATGAAATTCCCCCCCCCCCCAGAACCCACACACCTGAATCCATCCACAGGAACTTTTTGTGGCTTAAAGCAGGTCCTTTTTCACTCCTCCGCTATGATCAAAATGATAAACTTCCATCTATTAGCTCTTGAGTGATTAAAGGGTAATTGTACAGTTTTGTCCACTCGGCTGAGGCTGGATCACAGGAGACTCTTAATTGTGGGACAGCTGTCCCATGCAAATGTTTGTACACAGCCGAGTGCGTCTGTGGAGAGTGAGAATGTGAAAATTGTTTTGAGTCTGTCCATCCTCTCAACAAATTTTTATTATTTGCTAATAATTTCCAAATGATCATAAACCTCTGGACTAATGCCACTCTAAAGGTTTACAAGTGAATGATTTGTGAACAAACTTGTTCAGCCAGAATGGTTAATGATCGTAAATTTACATGCTAATTCCTTCACTCCTTCTCCAACCCATTAAGTAAAATGCTGCATCGTAAATTCCCTAACAGGGCCCATATCATTACATTGTATTTGCATTTCCACTCCAAAGAGCTTGTCTCAAGTGATTCTATATAAAATAACAACCTCAGCCTTATCTTCCCTCCCGACTCCGTCTCTCCCCAGAGCCTTCTCCTTTTTTTTTATTTGGAGGAAGTGCGTACCCAGAGAGCCAGAGCCTCATCATGACCTTTGTCTACAGTATTTAAATTAACAACATTTTTACACTCACAAATTTAAATGTACAAATCATTTTCCCAACGTATTTTTTGACACGGTAAAAACTCTTTATCTGAAGTCATAAAACTTGGGAACCTTGCTCTTGTATTACCTTGTCGTTACTAATTTTTTCCATTAACTTTATACACATGTATGTATCTGAAGTATGTACTCCCAGCCTCCGTCCTGTTCCCTGTCCGCGCAACAAGTTCTCTTTGAAATATGACTCTTTTTGAAAAGTGTCTCCGACCAGGATCTTACTCATCATGTTTCTCATTTCTCAATACAGTTATGGTTTCGTACTAATTGTTTCACTGGGGTAGTCACAACAGGGTTGTGAGATGTGCCAGAGTGGAGTCCCACAGTACGGAGTTGATGCACCGTAAACTGTTTTTATTACCATCGAAATCTGGTTATATCAGGTGGGGAAACCTTAGTCTACTTTATTTGCCACTCAGGTTTATATGGACAATATGATTTATGACTTTAGAGCGCTTTCCCATACACAATCTTGCTCAACTGCAGGGCAGTCCTCTAAATAGCATTCAATTATTCCTGCAAAAGTTAAATTATTAGTGTTTACGCTGCCTGAATGTATGTATGTAGGTAATTATGCATGCGTTCTGTACTGTCGAGTATCTCTCCATTGCTGACAGCGGTGTTCTAGTTGGAATTGAATTCAATAAATCATGAGGAAAAAAGGGATCGGGTTTGGTATATTATTTTGGATAATTAAATGTATCTCAGGTAATTACACTGTGTGTGTTGGCTGGGCCGGCGACACTTTGTCCGTTGTCCCAGTATATTTTTATATATGGAGGGGCACGGGCGGAGACTATGGTTGGGACTAATGTGAGGAAGGAATGGTAAGATGGCTCTCAATGGGTTGAGGAGCAAAGAGATGAAAGTCAGGTTGAGGGGTTGTTGGCGAGGACGTGAAAAAGATGTATATTCATGAGTTGGCAAGGAAGACGAGATGAAGGATGGTTAAGATCATTGACGGTGGTGAAGTGGATAGTTTGAAGGTAGTTGATGGGTTTGTAGATTGTCGGTGGTCGAGTGAGTACGGGTTCTTTTGAGGTGCACTCCTGCTGACATGTGTCCACCTCCCGGGGAGTACAAGATGAGATGTTTCTCCACCCAGTGAGTCAGTCTATTTCCCATCACCATCAACTGCTCCAACTTGAAATCTCCTCATCGTTCCACATAACACACACACACACACACACACACACACACACATCCCCTCAGACAGTATATACATACATACCCATTTAAACTCAAAACATTCACTGTACGCACACAAACTTATCAACGTTCCTTCCATCCTCCCATACTAATGCGCTCCTTTCTTGGCCTCAGAAATGTAGTGCAGTGTCCAACGCAGCACTTTTACTCACTGCCTCTGTCATAGGGTGAGCACGTCTTTGTGCACATTTCCTTTAGCACATTTTAACACTCCACAGTCACCACAACTCATTACAGTCCTTTTCTTCCACCAACGATATCCCTTGTGCCCGTACAGAGAGCATTATTTTCATCATCATTATGCTCAGCAAGCACAAATTATTACGAAAATTGCACTCATAACTGCAGCACAGTAGCACCATTTATTTCTTAACTTATGGCTCCCATTACATTACCATGCACTCACACTTACCTCCCTAAAATCCACGTCTTCTAATTCCCTCAACTTCTCACACACACACACACACACACACACACACACACACACAGCTCCATATTAAGCTTAGATTTTACATTTCAAGCATGTCAACCCCGCACTTTCGCCATTGTCTCCTACCTTGTCCATTGGTTACGCAAACCAACAAGTAGTTTTAGAATAAATGATTTATCATTATTTCAAAATTGAGGGTACGGAGGAGGTCTTGAGGTATTTACATTTACTCACACAATTCAAAGAGATTTTCTATTTCACAAGAACCAATGTATTGAACAAGAATGTTGAAGGGTTTTCGGAGGTTTTGTGGAATCGTATTGGGGAAAATGGAGGGGAAATGACTCTGATCACGGATACGACTTCAATAAATAGCCTAACATTAAAGCTCCATCTAATTTTAATCAATCTGAATGTATCGATATGAACACACTCGTCTCCCAAGTTCCTCAAGCCAAAGGGAACTTCCTGGTTCCTTTTGCTCTGTGCTGTATGTAAATGTGTGCGTACGTATATATGTATGTAGGGTAAGATCTGTACAGGGTATTGTTGTAGAGGCTGTAGTGCTATAATGTAGATATGGGACATAATGCATAACCGTATGGGGGTTCAGGGGATACAGATGTATGTAGGTGTGGAGTACAGAGGGCTTCTACATACTGGAGTTGAGCTGTATTTGAGGAGCCATCCTTGTGAGAATAAGCTCCAGTAGGAAAAAATCACTAGAGGGTCTGTTGGTAAATGGATGGAGTGACAGAAATATATTGAGTGCTTACTCAAGTAGAGGGATAGAAAGTGAAATGATGTATAAATACATACTTGAGTCAGAGTCTGAGAGAGTTTGGTTCTCGGACTCATTCAACAAGCAGATTTGCATGTCGTTTTCTACACGCTGATCAAGTGACAGCTGTCTATTACACTCTTTAGAATTCGAACAGAAGAAGGAAAGGAACCACGTCACCCCATTATATTTCACATTGCTGCACACACGACGTATCTTTCTATCAACTCACTCACGATTCCATTGTATTTCCTCACTCTTGTATAGATACACAGCCCAACTCATCCCTTTCAGCATTTTCTTCTCTTTACTCTGCCCCAGGCCCCATTATACACATCCTCTCACTCTCGAGACAATGCTCCTTTCTCGGACTATTTCCAATCCCGCCAAACCTCAATGCATTCCTAGTATCCCCAGCTACTCTCTTTAATTACTCCGAGGCACAATAGAGCCCTGTACATGCTACAATTTATTGTAAGAATTTAAATCAAACACTATGCACCCTCAAGATTTAACATATGCTCCAGAAATTCCTTGCAATCCCGTTCCTAAATATGTACCCAACAAATTATACAGTTTACATGAGACTGGAATCCCGGAATTTTTTAAATCTTTGTGCAGAATTTTTTTTTGTAGATTTTACAGACATCGGATCCTCTCATACTGTAATAATTACAGTATATACATACAATTATTATACATACGTCCTCTGAATTTGCCTCGACTTCCGTTCAGTCCAGACTCTGGTCAATATTTCCTCGAAAAAAAAACCTTACTAATGAACAACTAAACTACTAATGTATAAATGTTACTTTGAGTCCACGGGATTTATGATTATACATAGTACAGTCTTAAATGCAGTAGATTGTATTTTACATTGTGGCATAAATTATTGAGCTTCCTTCCGTAGTATTTTGGGGGAGTGGGGCTGTGATATTTCGTTAGGGCATTGTGAACACTGAGCGGATGAAGTTACAGCCGTAATGGAGAGTTTCGAGTGGAGGTTTTGTAATTACAAGAATACTAGATTCGCATTAAAGTGAAAGGCTCCTGAAATGAAATGACATTTGAAGCTTGTTTTTGTCTTTGGGAAAACCTCTGAGAACGTGTTTCTCACCAGTACAAGTAGGAGTGGAGGTGTATGACAGAAGAGCTGTGTCGTACAGGGATTTTGCATTATTTGATTGTGGGATTTGGTAGCCTCAGAGGAATTTTAAATAACGTCATGATTACCTCTCCCTGAAACTCCCTTGTAACAAATATTATAAAGTAGAGGGGATTTTGAGTTTAGAACTGTAAAACAAGGATTTTGAAGGGGGGATTGGAGTTTGGGAGAGCGAGTGGAGTAGTATATACGCTCACCGGACTCAGACACCAGTCCCAGTGACGGGATGATGACTGATGACATGCTACCTGTCATGTCACTGTCTCTTCCTGTCATTTACAGACTGTCTGCGCTCGTCCTAATCTCGTTTATTCTCAAGATTAGACTATTATGCGCTACATGGGCCGAGAACTGGGGGTAAATCTTCATTTCTCAAGAACATGCTCGGAACATGGCAGATGAAGAGGAGATATGTCTGCGTACATTTTCATAATTAAAACTTACCTTCCCAAATTAAATTGCAGGAGTAATTTCCAAGGAGTTCCAGCCCTAGAGGATGGGACCATTCCACGAGTTTCTGTCCTTCAGGGATGTATGGTTTTCTGTAAATTGTAGGTTGTCTTTTACTGTAATTGCTACTCTACTGTGACAGCTTTCTATGTTTTCCTTCAATTATTCTAGTTTACTACTGTCCAATTTCCACGACAACTTTAAACTCCCCGAGGTTCTCCGCGGACAGGCAGATTTATTAATCAAGTCCAGAAATGAATTTATAACAACAGACTTTGATCCGGAATTGTCCCAGTTACAAGTTCCAAAGTAAACAGTATCTATATTATTTTTGATGGAGCTATTTGTTTCAAAAATTCAACTTAGATCTAAATACATAGTCATAAAAGTATTGATTTTTTGAGAAAGTGTAAAAATTGTGAAGGTTCCTATAGCAGGGATGTAAGGAAGAGGTGTTTGAGGAAATTTGGAGAGTTGTTGGAGCGGATCCGGCAGTTCCAATGTAAAGTTTGACATGGACATGGAGGACGTGGTTCGTTCGCCGACACATACAACGACAATGACAACAATTGACATTGACTTGACAGGTGGCCATTGACGTTGACGTTGACAAAGGTGAACTAGTAACTCATCCTTGTGCTGTGGAAATAGTGGGGATACTTGTAGCCCCAGGTCTTACCTATCTCCCGGACATATGTATATTCACATCCCACACGCTGGAGGATCCCCAAGTACCTTCGAGGTCCGGAGCTTTGACTAGAATGTCTGCTCGTAATTTAGTATGTAGCTCCATGAGCGGACGTAAGTCATAAGTACAGTCATATTTACAGTCCTGGATGTAACGGGGAGTCTGTCTGTCAAGAGACAAACAAGGGGAAGCGCTCAGCACAATACTATGCCTGAAAGGAACGAGACGATGATGATGATGATGATGATGACGACGAGAACCACAGCCTGACAAACCATAATGATTTGTGAGGACAGGAGTGTACCCACTTCATTATTACCCACCATTGTCCTCTCACTCTTCTCCAGTGTACTTCTATAGTAGTCATCCGTCGTCTCCGTCTGAGTGCCTCCAAGCATCCCAACTTTGTATCTCTTTCAAAGGCTGGGTTGTCATTCGGGAAACGTTCTATTTGTATGAGCCTTGTTAATTCACACGTTACTGTACTTGGGCTTAATGCCGTTCCTCACAATGAGAGGACACTCCTTGTGAGGAGTCTAACCAACTCCAACCTCCTGTACTTTATGGTCTTCTCAATTCTCAATTTCTCAATACAAGCCTTTAGGACACATCTCCCTAAATATATCTCCTAAATCCACAGCCTTTGTACCAGTTCCCTTCAGGAACTTCTCCTTCCTCTATACACTTCCATAAATCCATACACAAGATTCCGTAGACTATAGCTTATTCCCGAACCTTGGATTCAGGAGATAGTCCAAGGTCCAATCACAAACAAGGGGATGCTTTGAGGTCCGGAGGAAAGTCCAGTCTTATTGTCAGGGCGAAGAATGAGGAAAGATAATTTTCACAGAAAATATTCCCTCTGTGGACTTACCGGCGTCATTCCTCCGATCAGCTTCATTACTAGCCCTTGTTCCTCCCTCCTCCTTTAAACCACTTGTTTCCAGAAGCTGTCATGTAAATTAAATGCGTGTAAATATGTATATGTCCTAAATCTAAATTCTACATCCTATTTATGACTGTCCGTTGTATGAAGTCTCCATTCTCAGGGGAAGCTGCTTCAATGATAATTTAACTGAAATAAAATTGTAAATACCGGAGAATGTGAACATTGTTTGTAAAAGGTAGAACAATTTTTATGTTCGTATGCGTGGAGTGATTGTATGAGTTCTACTTTATGATTGTCTATGTATTAGTATACCTAGATAAATTGTGCAGGGTAAATATTTGTTGCTAGAAAAATTCAGTAGTAAAACTAATGTTATTTTTGATGGGAGTATTTCTTAATTCGAAGGTATGAATTAACTGCGTGAGTTAGCAATAAAAGATGTGAGAGCCAGAAAATTAGGGAAGACTTCCATCCCGAGGTTCGGCTAAAGTAGGAGGAAAGTTGATGAAGTAGGGTTAGGAACTTCAAAGAGAAAAACTCATGGAACATTGTATGTGTGTGTGTGTGGAGTCTGCCCCAGTGCTTGTATTTGTAGGGGAAAGGAACTCCCGAGACTTGACAAGACTAAAAAGCTCTCAATAATCTGTAATAATAACAATGACTCAAGTTTTTCCTATACGATGAGAATTTAACTGACAGGAGATTTTTTTTTTTGGATGTTTGTCTGCATGGGGATAGGATATAGAGAGAGTGTGGTTTTGCTTTTGCTTCACTTCAGTTGAGACAGAGTCAGTCATAGTGATGTTTTTATAAGCTGATAGGCAGAGCCTTCAATCACTCTTGACTGGTTATGGCTATTTAATATTTTTTAATCTACGCTGGATGAAGGACATGAGCGTCACTTTGGGCTTTCCGCTACATTTCCCTCACGCCTGGACGGGCTCAGGCGGTCCTTTTATTTTCCCTCCTATAACCCGAGAGGGAAACCTCCCTTGCTCTGTAGTGCACAACAGTAGTAATAGTAGGAGCTTCACTGGATACTAGGTCTTCAGTATAGTGTACATAAGTATCACGGGTTAAAAGACGGGTCATTGTTTGTCCTCGTTGAGAATATTCCCCATCCATCAGATGATAATGAAAAAGGTGAGACTCTTGAAATTCAAAAAGAAAGGAGATGAAATTTCAATGCCACTTTGTGGTGGGCTTTCATACATTTACAAGAATAAACTTTATACACATGGAACCCTAGACTTGCTCCAGCTTCAACAGTCCCTACATATACCGACTCATAACCCTCAATAATAGCTAATAATACGAGGGGAAAAAATGAACAGGTACTTGCATGTAGCACATTTGACTGAAACTGAATCATGTCCGTTGAGAACCATGTGGCGGGTTGACATTGATGCAATTCAAACAGACGTTTGCCTTTTGTAATCAAATACAACATGCAGTATTAAACGTTATGTGTAAATAGCCATGCAGAAACATATGAACATAACAAACACACAACACACACACACACACTAAACACACATCATAGAAACCATGCAGAACGATTTTTACATACGGATTTGTACTCAACATCTTCTTCGACTTCTTCCACAATCAAGTTTTTTTTGGAGCAGTCTGTGGAAAAAAGCCTCACCGCAAAAGACTCATTGAATTTCAGAGAGTGGTAGAGCTTGAACTAATTGAAATGAAAATCAAATGACCAAAACCACAAAAATGACTTCTTGTCTTGCTCTTTGAATTTTCTTATCCGCCAAAGCGACAATGACATCCGCTATCAACTTCTTCTGTAACATGTATCCTTCTTATGACTCCCCCCTTGGTTGGATAGAGTTTCAAGGGGATTATTGAAACGTTATTATTTTTATGGGTAGAATTATCCCTGTTCTATAATTTCCTTGAAGTAATACAAAAAAATATTAATTTCATAAAATAATACATTTTTGGGATTGTATTAGTAAAAATTCTCCCTTTCTACAGAAGTGTATCTTTTGGATTTTCCATGCTGAGTAATGATAATAATTATTATTAGTGCGCCGATGCCCATACCTTCCCTTATAGTACTTGGTCATGGTCGATTTAATGGAAACTGATGAGTAAGTGAGGGTTTCACTTTTTAACACCTCCTCTTTTCACAATAAAATCTCCTGAGGACTTTGATGTATGCGGCAGACTATATATGCTCCTTGTTCAAGTTCCCAACAACACTAATAAAAAAAAGCATGCATGTAATAATAACCAGATAAGACTTGAGGGGTAAGATGTGAATTTTTTGTAATTTTTAATGTACCCACACATCCTGTTCCGAAAAGTACACAGAGTCAGGAGCATATCTGAATTACTAGGTGGTAAGTTTATAATAAAGACCAGTCTTTTACAGAGGATCGGCTCTGTAATAAAACCTGAGAAAAATATACATATGAAAAAAAAATGTGCTGTAAAAATATTTACTACTTACTATCCACTGTCCGTATGTATCCTCAAAGTAACTCGGGATTTACAGAGCATTAAATTATACGCACAAACAAGACTGAACGACCATACAGGGATGTATAAACAAAACATAAATGTGTATACATGCAGAGGGATAGTTAAAGAACGGAAGTAATTCATGTTTTTCTAAATCCATTACAATCTTCCTTGCTTGTTGTGCCCAGACTTGTGGATAGATATTGTTACTACAGTGTGTACGTACATATGTACGCACTCACACTTAACAATGTTCCCTGACAATGAGCCTGTCCATACACAGTAGCACCTTTTTCTGATCCGGGAGATAGGACTTATGTTATGAGCCGTGTGCATGTTCGGATGTTGGGTATGGTGTATGAGACTCGGCGTATATGTACATACTTGTACTTTAATGTACAAGACTCTTATATATATGTACGTGCATATTTATTTGAGTGCATGGGATTTTATGCACATGTGTACATAATTACATATGTACACACATGGGTTTGTGCAGCATGAAGGGAGTTCCCTCGCTGTCTAATTATCTGATGAGTTAACTCAAATGGTTTAAATGAGCTCATTCACATGTAAATCAGATAATCTTTATAACTAAATCTACCTCTTGGACGGAACATGTGTCGTAATTATTTTCCATTCGGACTATCAGAGGTTAATACGGTTTTATGTGTTGAGGAAGGGAAAAAACAAGGTGAGTTGATTACCACAAAAACATGTCTTGAGTATGTACTTTGATTATATTTTTAATTCGAGAATCCCTTCACTCTCTCAACTATACAGTAGTACAAGGAGGTTTTTCTATGGCAAAAACGGCCTGTTCTCAGGCTTCCCAGTACGAAACAGAAAATTACAAGGAGTGGGGAAGTTAGCCATAATTATACAGAGACCTGTGTTGTGGGAGGTAAGTGGTGAACTTATATGTGAGTGACTTTTGTAAGAAGGAACATTTAAGAGTGTATCCGTGGAAGTAGGAGAAACTTGGTGTGGTCGGAGGACTGAGGACCGTTTATAATAAAATTCTCAGGGAGGACTGTATTTTGCGAAAATAAAATGTAACTTGGGAGTAATGGTGGCTTTTGTCATGTTCCGAGTAAATGTGCGGACGTTTGGGGATAAATAATAAAAAGACTCGCACTTGAGAGTAACTCACCTGAATAGATTTACTTGTTATGGACACATATATACCTATATATATATATATATATACGGAGGCTTACGGGGAAATTTACTCCTTAACTTGAAGTCCGGCTCTCATAGGGCTGAGGCCCAGTATGAAGTTACCATATAGTCCGTACGCACGCAACTTGTCCATTTCTCCGTGACATGTTAATGTTCTTTCCTTCTCTCATGAAATTGACTCACTTCTTCCCATTGCTCTCTCATGAGGGCCTGTTGGGCCTTAGGAGAGTTACTGGGTGAGATCATCGGAGATATACAGGGATTAAATACTGTGTAGCTCCCAGTGGTCACTATATATTACCTCCTATCAAATTCCTATGATTGGCCGGACTGACAGTCTACATGCTCTTGGACTAACTAATGGGTGCAGTGTAAGTGGAAATAAATACACGCTATTTTACACACCCCCATTAAAGCCACATTAACATTAGGACCCTGCTGATGGGAAAAAATATTTGAGAAATTATCCTCATAATTCACTCCCATCGTCAGCCCAAGTCCTGTACGGAAAGTATGTCTCCGTCTCCACTCACCTCATACCTCGGAGTTCAATTCTCGCTATTTTTAAAAAAAAAAAGTTCCTTCACATTTAACTTCTAAAGATCTGCCTTGCTGGGCTGTAACCTGGGAAATACACTAATTTATAAAATACTACGGCTGAGAAAAATTGGGTCAGGCTTCCCAAGTGGCAGCTTTAAGAATTTTATTACATCTGACGGAACATGAGGATTGAAATGTGGAAGTGAAAATGTCCACCACAGGCTTTCCATCGACTCACCAGACTATGTGCACTTGACGTATTTCCTAAATGATTAAGTCTACAAGAACGTATGGAACAATGTGTGTTTAGCCATATCAAATTAATAATTAAAAAGATGATAAATGACTAGGATGAAACAAGGAAAGGGATTTCTTCAAAATGTAACATTAGTATCTACAGCTGGCAACTTAGCAGACACAGTCATTTATGTGCTGACGTCTGAGTGTGAGCATTGGGTCACTCTGTAGAAACTCGGACTTGAGTGTGTTCCTTCAGCAGGGGCTTACTAAATTCCCACATACATATACATATGCTCCACATTCAACGACTGAAATGACATGAGGAAGCTGAAGAGTTAGATTGGAGTAATGACTGGGGAGCCCGAGATGTGTAGAAATTAACGAGAGTTGAAAAATGAGTCGTGATGGAAATTAAGCATGTTTAATTTTTTATCAGTCGTCACATTTATGAATTCTCATATTATAATTACCTAAATATGTAGACAGCAAATGCAAGACGATCAGCTTGACAAATGGGAAGGTTGCAGCCAATTGCTTTAATTGCCAAGTGCGACCACGAGGCTTGTTATTAATTGCAACTGTCACAAGTGTTGGATAAGTTGGTGGGGAGCTCTGAGAGAGCAAGCTGTAACGTTATATGAAGAGAATTGAGAGAGAGAGAGAGAGAGAGAGAGGAAAAGTTGCGGCATGGTCGGAATATTTACAGAATCCAGCTCTCTCACATAGCCACACATATTTCATATAAGTCAGACGCATAGACATGCACACACACACACGTACACTGTACACATATTGGGACCCACAAGGAAAAACATGAGCGTACATGGATTTTCGTTGGACACGCATACGAATTACAATTATTAATATTAATTAAGTGACAACTTGTTTAGGAGCGAGAGAAATGAACTTGTTCGTATTCATCATATTATCTAGATGAAATTTGAGCCTTGTCATATTGCCAAATAATGTCTTCACTCAAATTACAAAGTGAGTGAGAAACAAATCTACTATTTTCTTGTCAATCCCATCCTACAGACCTAGGAGTTGTCGAGAGGAAGAGCAGACCCACATCCATGAAGAAACACTCCTCGACTTTTCTTCCACAGAGTCTCCGCTACTTTGAGGTCAGAGTAATTTGCTGAGAGTAAGACAAAAATGTCGAATGATTAAAGTTGCAATTAAAGATAATTAAAATATGATTTGAATTTCTATGTTAATTTGGAGGGACGGGAACCAGATCCAAGCCTCTGTCTTTCTGTATCTCTATCTCTCTCTCTCTTCTCTCTCTCGCTCCACCAGCAAGTAAGTAGCACGATGGATGTTATCAAGAGATCGTGGTTACACTCCTAATGTATTCACTCACTCCATGTGCCATGGCATTTCTGTCATACACAATCCCATAACAGACACTTACACTCATCTACATACACACTCTCAGGACCTGTGCACTCAGACACAAGCCCCATGTAATTACAAGTAGATATCTATATACGACAAACTACAATCCAGCTAACCACAGAAAAGATTAATTGAAGGGTCGTACATACCAAAAGTTAATTATCGAGAGCGAGGTAGCCATTTCAATTGGTGATAAATAATCCTAATTTTTTCCTCCAGTCCTTCTACATTACAATTACCCGTCCAACCCACTGTCTCTGTATGAAACCACTGTGCATACACCAGTACAGTGCTCCATGGAGTCCGTCCTGCTAACAATATCATTAACAGCAATGTCAATACAAGCCTCTCACGCTATATTTATCGTGTTTACACATTGCTATTAACCCTAGGACGCGTCTCGTGAAAAATTGAACTACTCCAATTAATGACAACCCTTCTTTTATTTTTGGGCATATATCTCTCATAAATTATTTCCTATAGCTCCTCACACGCTAATAACATATACTTGGCTGTTTTGACCGTCCCTACTAATGGAGGCCTCCAAGTTGCATACAAATCCCATGTACTCTGACAATCTCAGCTAAAAAGAGTCAGCTAAAGACCAGAGGGACACTTTCCCAAGGCTTTCATCATACATTGAAATTTGGCTTTAAGGAAAATTTCAATGTATCTTTGCTATTAAGAAACAATATTTAAAATTACACCCTTGTTCTCCTTGCAGTTTCGCTTTTTAAAAAGTGTCCTACTGATATTACATTTTATTTATTAGAGATCGGGACTCAAATTCTGATTTCTACCAAATTTGTATGCACATGTGGGATTTTACTTTGTAGAAATTCTTCAGGACTGAGTCCTTGGAGGTGAACTGTGGACTTTCTCAGGGGCCCAGTTCAATTTAGTTCCTTAGGTGCTCAAGTACGGAGGTACACGGAGCGGTCTGAGCTGTAAAAGTAGTTTGTACAAGTTCGGAGGACTTTGAATGCTTGATAGGGTGCTTCTGTAAGAGTAATGGAATTCCATGACATATTTCTCAACTGGAAAGTAAATATGAATAAATGGGAGAATTCCGGTTAGGAAAATCAATAAGTACTGTGGATTACATGAGATTGTATCGAAGCAAGCAATTTATACTGAGCCATAGGAGTAGTGTTGGAGAAGTACGGCGGTTCCATTTAGGTGCATATCTACCTCTCATTTATTCATTACGACGTTCCTGTGCACACCACGTCTCAAGTCCTCTGAGTATCGTAGATGTATGCATGGTGTGGACGGAGAGAATGATTGACGTGGGGAAAACCGTTTGAAACAATAACAATAAATCGTGTGGCAGAAACCCCAACGCCTTCCACCTTTCAACGAGCCTTCTCCTTCCTCACACACACACACACACACTGAGAGAGAGAGAGAGAGAGAGAGAGAGAGAGAGAGAGAGAGAGAAACACATGCAGGTACATATGTACATCTATATATAATATACATGTAATTATGTATTATACACACACGCCATTTGCATTACCATCATCACCCTTCGGTTCGTTTGCACACTCAACGCTCGCATTTTAAATAATAATGTGGTTTAGATTTCAAGTTATAAGTATGACCAGTGGATGAGGCCCGGTCCTGAGAGACCAACTCTCATCCCACTGCCAAACTCCTGATTACAGGTTAATACAATACACACTGTAATTCTCTTTTGTAGTCTGCACTATCACTTGATGTAAATCTTTGCCACCTGCCGAAATCAGCTCAATTACCTTTTACCTGTGGACGACTCCACTTGGCTTCCACACTCCACAATGTCTCCATTCCCCAGGAGCAGCCCCAGACCAGGACATATATGCGGACTTGTCTTGGACCCAATATCCTTCCTAAAACTCCTATCTAATAGGCTACTGCTCCCCTATTACTCAGAGCTATTACTCCGTGGCCTGTACCCTCACTTACCCAGCACACCTCTATCTATGTATGTATGCACGTCGGGGTGCAGGTCCCGTAGCACCTTTTTTATGTCGAGCTAAATTCTGAAATATAATTTAGGGATGGAGTAATAGGCCGGACTTGTCAATCTCAGATCGAGAGTAGCCGCAAATTTATGTGTTACTCATCATCATTATCCTGATTCTTTTCACCTGTAATTTATGAGCGAGCAATTGCTACCTTAAAGGGAGTTACCATTACTCTCAATTATTACGCACAGCTGCTCAGGCCTACCAATCCCTCTTCTCCTCTATTGACTCCTCATCGCTTCCAAAGTGTCAAGGAGAGTATTAATTACTACGAGCTTTCCACTAATTACATATCAACAGCTTCAGATGGCAGAGAACCCCAGGATATTAGCTTTGACCAGTCAACACAACAAAATCTCATGAAAATTTGTACCAGAATTAGCATAAGAAAAGAACAATCCCAGCAGCTTTAGACTCATGTGTGTAACCTCCGTATGAACGCATATACATATATATACAAACAGACACGTCCCAAGTCAACAGTCAGACAAGATATTCATTGAGTCATTATGTATTGAAAGCTACAAATTAAAAGCAAATAGACGGAAACAATTATCAGGGACAAATAAACAGAGACCTGAGGGCAAATAAACTAAAAAATAGGAACTGTTCAGCCAAAACAAAATCCAAACTAAAAAAAAAATAGGAAATGGTAACCCAGCCAATGGGAGCAGTCCCAGGGAAATATTAAATCATAAACAAACATGAGCCGTAAAATGCTTTTGACAAACACAATGAGAAATGGTGGAGGAATTCGGACTGGGACTATGGGGCTGGAAGTCCATATGTGGAGCCTAAATCCGATCAGCTTTGGAAATTCTGGTTTGAAAACAGGATTTGGGGAGGGTTTAAGATAAAGGAGAAAATGCGAGGCATTATACATATCTTGTTGGCAGTAAATGTTGTAGTGTAATTTGTTTTTATTCCATTTCCCATTTAACTAGTATTTTCAGGGAGTAAAGCTGCTAGATAAAGTATTTTATGGTAATGGGGAATATTTGGCGAATCATAATGGTTGAGGAAGGTTTACACAGGGAGGGACTTTTACCTCCGGTGCTATACATGTAATTATATATAAATATCTATGAGCGTTATAAAGAGGAATAAAAGGGAACCTGAGCTCTTGGACGGTTCCTTCCTCTCGGAGACAGGGAGATAGACTTTTTTTTTAATGCTGTTATATCCAGTTCTGACGGAGTGAGTGGAAGAGACCCAGGCAGAGGGAGTGAAGAAAAAACAAAGAGAAGTGTATATGTGGATGTTGAGGAGAACAAATGACATTGGGCCGGTATGTATGGTAATGGCAAGTTACCATTTGGCTATGGTTTAAGTCTTAAAACTTGCTGTTCGACGTTTGCCCTGTCTCAGTACTAAATACTTGTATGTATGAAGGGGGGGGGTGGGGTGAATCTAATATACATACATATGTACACTGCCTGAGTCTGAGCAGCCCACTGGCATGGTTGGCTTGAATTTTGCCTTGCCTTTAGCATGGCATTGCTAAGCTATCTGAAATGCAATGCATGTTTCAGTGTCGTCGGGAAAAGTAGGTTTATTGTGACAAGCGGTCGTAAAATACGCTGAGCCGACCCCATCGATGGCCCCATAAAGATAAGCTTTTATTTTATTCCCACTAAATAACCATTGATTCATGGACAGAAACTATAATCAAAGTGTCAAGCGTCGAGCGCAAATCAACGAAAGGAGGAGCGGCAAAACCCTCTCTTCTGGAGTTCACATCCAAAATGCACATATGTACATGCACATGACCAAGAGAGTTGAGGAGTCCTCAGCACGGCTACTTTTTTCCTACTCTTCCGTCATTCTCCTTTTTAATTAGCTATTTAATACCATTTTTCTTTCGGCCCCTTTCTCTCTCTCTCTCTCTCTCTCTCTCTCTCTCTCACTCACTCACTCCTCTATCTCTTACGCTGTATTTTTTCCCTCTGGTCTGTACATCTCCAGCACTTTTCTCTCTCCTTCGTCACCTCTCCTCCAAATTTTAGCATCTCTCGAATTTTTATTTTCCCGCCTTTTCCCCTTCCCAGTCGATACCCTCATTGTCTACTTAATATTTATTAATTCACAGTTCTATTCCGAATCTCCCAGTAGACTGATGAGCAGAGCTAAAGTGGAGGAACGACACCAGGTAGAGTAGGACCAGGGAATGCTAGTCAAACGAAGACAACTCTTGTGTAATGATTGTTTTCAAGTGACAGCCTCTGTTGGTTTGTAAACCTGAGCTGGGACCAGGAGTTCCCTCACAATTAGCATTCGCCAAGTGAGACTTTGTAAATTAGCAATGGTCGTGGAGCTAGAGCACCCGCATCCCTGGATTGACATGAGGTTGGACAGTAACAATTACACCAGAGAGACAGCCCAGGGAACCACTCGTCCGGAATACTAACAATCGCGGTCAGGACAAGTCCTGGTAACTCCTCTGAAAGAACAGTCATTTAATGATTCTAGGGAATTTCAACAGTGGGAAACAGGAGGAGCAGGTGCCAGGTCTACTACTGTAACGTCTGCACGTGTGTACAGTGATTGTTGTCACTGTCCTTATCTCCCAGGGATAATATTTCCAACGTTGATGAATCCCACATCCAGACAGATACTTAACGTATTTACTCCACTTTGCAAATAATAATTTACCTTTAATTTTTTACATCAACCTCAACTTCAACCAGCTCAGCAGGAAGTGGTAGTAAAAATGTCATTTGAATTTCCAGGGTTTCTTTTAGAACCACAAACTCCGTTGGTCCATGCCAACGGTCAGAGGTGTTTCAAGACTTAAGAGTGTCCATATCTTTTTGATCAATAAATAAATTACAATAATTAAAAAAAAAAATCCTGGGGGAAATCCCAACTACTGTTGACAATTCCTAAGTAAATTCTCTGAAGGACTCCACATATGGTGTAGAATTCCAAACAATGTCATTTTTCCTCAGGGAGACTTTTCTATTAAAGTCTTCTATGTGTATGAGAGGTTCTTGTGGGGGGGGGGAGTATCTACATGGAGTGGATCTATCCAGTGCTTCACGTTTGAAGAACTTGCTCTGATGTGCATAGCTCTGGCACATGTAATTAGATATGTATCACCCGTCTACTTACAAGCAATGCAGTTAAAATAGGAGACCAGCTGCAGGGATATAAGCTGTAGGACAAGTTATCAAATGAGAATAGTATGCAGGAGCGTCTCATAAGTCTTTTTGGTATAAGTATACTGGAATGGATGGAGGTTTCAAAGGGAAAAAAAAGTGCTGAGAAACTAAGAATTCATGGCTGTCAAGCTGTCAGTTTCACTTGACGCCTATCTGAATGGTCTAGGGCTACAATTAAGATTACAATAACATTACAATTAAATGCATTGTAATGTACTCGACCTCTCTAATCAGCCACTAACTTGTTTTCGTTTCCTCTTTGTCTTTAGCACTTGTAGACATAGAGTAGGCATATTATGTTCACTGACAGCCATCTCTACACTTCTCTCAGGCCCCGTCAGACACACACACACACACACGTACCCTCACACACACTTGGAAGCACAGGGTGTACATACATACATACATACACAGACGTATCTACATCTGTAGAGACATGAAAGGGAGAAACTGAGAAGAGCTCCGCCGACCCATCTGTTGAAGTGTACATATAATGACGCAGTAGGTATGCCATTTACGCTATTTGGAACCTGTCTTTATGTTAAATGGCTGTCGGTCTATATGAAACCAAGGTAATTTACAGAGTTATCAGAGACGTAAGCTAAGTAAGAGAATTGTGAGTGATAAGAGGAAGAAGTGGAGAGTGAGAAGACAAGAGGAAGAAAGGCGGGCGAGTGGGTAATGTAATGTTGCAGTTGTAACTCTCACAATCAGAGAAAGACAGGCAGATGGGTTAGGACAAGTAGCAAAAGGAAAATAATACAAGTTATAGCCCTCAAGAGTTAGATAGCTGCCATTTACATTGGCATTTCCATGTGAATTGTCATTTGCTTTGCTGATTTCAGTGCCGGCTTCCATTATAAATTATAATGCTGTCCTGCTGCAGTTCCCTCAGTCACTCTGAGTAAGTGGCTTACTCATTTAGCCAAAAGGTGAGTCCACATCACACACACACACGATCAGCAACTGTCTTTCTCCTCCAGCACAATTACCATTACACACGTCAGAGTCAATTCCTCTGTGGAAAAAATTCTGAGAGATAATTCCTTCCCTCACTTGTGTAGTCCTTATTTCCTTCCATTAGGGCCTGCCAGTTGGAATGTTTTCAAAATCAACGGATCACTTCTGACTGGGTCCAATAATTAGTCGTTATTTTTATTTACAGTGCACACTCTCCATTGTGACACTCTGCTAACAGCCCTGACCTGGGAGGAGCAAAATTTGGCTATTAAAATGCTCTTGGATGCTCCTAAAAAATTAAGATAAGAATTAGGATTAGAATAAAATTACGATAAGAATTAAGACAAAAAAAAAGTTCCGTATTTAGAAATTAGGAAATTTTCCACATATCCCAAGTAAGCACCAGATCGATGATGTCCAACCTGTCCAGATCCTTCGAATCCCATGATTTATACTCCGACAGCCATAGAATTATTGTACGTACATAGAGTTTGAAGTTACACATCAATAATAATAATTCTTGCATTCAATAATAATCACAGGGCTGAAGGCGTTCCTTCATTTATTTCCAGCTGTCAATCAAAGCAACAATATAATTATTATTGGAAGCCGTCCAAACTGTGATTACGACTACCACAGGATTTTACGACAATTCCAACGGCAGTAATCACAGTAATTACTTCAGCAACCCACCATGCCTTTGCAATCTTAATTATAAAATTGTACTCCTAATTTATATAAGACCATATGTATATCCTTCCCCGTCTCATAATTTATGAGGATAAGCTCCGCTCATAAATTAATCTCAGATTGAGCAAATAATGTGCAAATGTCCAAGTGAGAGGGGTCATAAGTAAGAATGTTATTTCAGTTGTCAGAGTAATATGGGGCCTTTTCCTGACGCCTGTACACTTCCATGTACATAGAGATAGATACATATATACATGGTAGTCACTCCTATTGTAAGTAGGAGTAGGAGCATTAATGTACTCAAGTGCGCTAGATTGATGAGGAATTTATGATTAAATTGGAAAATACAAGAGGATTTATGTGGAGTTGAAACTCGGATGAGGTTGTGAATGGCAGAAGCTTGGAGAGACCAGGAGACCTTGGCAAGTCACTGTGAGTGTCATCGTTAACATCAAGTGAGTAAGATATTTATGGGGTTTTCTCCACTCTGCTCCTCTGCACTGAGTCTGGGTAATAAATTAATAGGAGAAGTCACCTTCTTTCAATTACCATCAATGGTGGGTTGTCAGAGAGGTATATGATATGGAAGAGGGGGGAGGGGGAGGGGGGGGTGGTTGAGGAGGAGGGAAAAATAATGTCAAGACTTTTTCCTCAAAGAGAATTTTTCCTCACACATTCCTGTGTCCCCCCCCCCAAGGAAGACATGCCCAAGAGAAGTGTATGGACTTTTGTGGAGAGACTCATTTGTGAGTGAGGCTCTTTTGCAAAGACCATGACTAGGCAACAATTTGACACGTCTTGGACGGACTGGGACAGGGCAGGAGGACACGGTGGGTTCTCAAGAGTAGGGAGATATGTAGATAGAGGAGATAGGAAGATGCGGAGACACATACGTCCAAGTATCAAGTTAGAAGTTATAATGGATGTGCAAAAGCGTAAAGATAGAGGATGTTGTGGTTGAATGGTTGGTCTGATTCGTATCCTCTTTGGAGTTGATGAATAAATAAAGCTATCTGGAGACTCATTCATCTTCTTCTATCTGAAGTATCATAAATTTCGGCTTCTCTTTGAACTTCTATCCGGGCCCCACCAAAACCTCTCCCCAGGGTTCCCCAACACACAGCACTTCCTTCATATGAGCTCTCTCTCCACACTCCTCTCCTAACTAACTGGAAGGCTTAACTGAGTGCGCGGGTCGACTTAGATTTCATATACCGTAAAACGCTTGACTCCTCCAACTTCGGCTCGAACTTGATGGTAAACATCATAAATGGTCCCGGCATTATTTTATTTTTCCTCTCTTCCATTCCTCCTCCTTCCGCTCTCCATCCCGTGTTTTCCCTTGTTCTCTCACTCTCTCCGCTCACTCCTCATCAGATTTACAACAGCACACAAACTTTAGCCCTTGTTTTGGCCAATCTCCAGTCCTTTGGAGCTCCTCTTAGAACAATATTTTGCCCCCTTCCTAAAGTACGGCTTGGAGAACCCTAAAGAAGAAGTCTAAAGACGAGGCCGTAAAGAAAACCCTAAAGAAGAACCCTCATGCGGGCCTCAGCGCATGCAGCGGAAGGAATAGCTTTCTCGCAAAAGATCCCCACTCCCTTTCTCTCTTCGATCTCAATGCCCTCACTTCCTACCAACCACCAATCTTCCTTTTACCATTCACAAGGGTGTTCGACCAGATCTTCCTCCGAACCACCGCTTTATATTGTCTTTGGCTATATCTTCGATATAATTAAGTACGTATTTGTACAAGGCCTCCCAATCAGTTTCACAACGCCCCTAAAATATTTTTCTGCCCAAATTTTGTAATACTAATTCCTATCTTGCTAGAATAATTTGGAAGAATTTATAATACAAAGACATAGTATACATGCATAACGCTCGGAAACAATAATTTATTATAATGTATTGACTTTCCCTCCGATTTGAGACCATTATTGTGGATGTAGGATTTGACCTGATTTCAGTGGCATATTTTTAGAGTGTGTCGGGAAGAAGTATTTTTAAAAGGGAAATTGAATTATGGCTGAATTGTGAGATTTTATAGGGAGGATGAATTAATGAAGGATGGATGAGGGTGTTAGTTTGAATTTGTGAAAGGAAATTTTATTTTGTGGACCCCTGTACTCTGAAGATTGTGCAACACTTGGAAGTTGGTACAGTGTGGTGTGTATCTCCTGATACGTACACGTCCTTACACTGAGCGATCCTCCCAATCATCAATGCTGACTTGAGTGGAGTTAATAAAAGTGGGAGAAGACCAGACAAGGATTTAATACTAGTAAAATGCTCGAGTAATCGAACATGAATGGGAGGAAAAATTCTGAGAGTGAAAGAGATATGTGAGTTTCCCTCTCTCTCTCTCTCTCTCTCTCTTGCTGACTCCCCACAATGATGGGTCGAGTAGTATCGTTTCGTATCTGCTGGTGGAGGACGCGCAAAGTGACTTCTATCACGACATTTGCTCATGAATCATGAAGCTAATTGCCATTGTTCCGTCGGTCCCGTATTAATAACACCCTCCTGATGAAATCTTACCACGAACAGTCCAACTTAACTCCTCCCAGGAGAAAACACAATAATATTATTAACTGTAATAATTTTCTTCTTTTCCCTTCCCTTCCAACCAGGCCCTTTCTCTGCCCATTGCTCCGCATTAATTTCATCCCTATATAGTAGCCCCCCTCCAAGTCATTCAGTCGTACATACTCATGGCGTGCTCAAGGCTCTATCCTTACTTCATCTCAGTCTCCACAGGCCATGTGCATAGACAAAATGATGGAGGAATTCCCGAAGACAGATTTCCCCAAAATTCGTACTCCAAATGCCCTAAAACATGCACGGGATATCTACATACAAGTAATTTATTACACCCGAAGATCCCTACCAAAAAAAAAATCCATATTATGTAATTAGGGCTATATAGGTAACCAGGGTACACACACCCCTGGCTCCCACATACTTGGGAAATGTCACTTAATAAATTGTACTCCTTCGACCCAGACCGAGTGATATAAGATGAGGATGAATGATACCCAAAAGGAGGGAAGGCTGTCAGAAAAAGTATTTAGGGGGACTGCTCCTACTCTACCCAGCACATCCACTCTCATAGGTACGAGCGTCTGGGCCTCCAAGAGGGCTCCGTCCCAGTCCTTATAACTTTGTCCATGGGATTGATCCATTGGAAGAAATAAATGCGGAAAAAGAAATGGGCTCAATTTTTCATTTTTATTTGCGTCATTAGTAAGCAGAGTTGAAGGAAATCTTGCAGAAAAATAGTACATATCTGAGGTCCATTAGAAGGCTCACTTAGATCACATTCCATCATTTATTAGATACTGCAATAAGTTACAGCTGAATGTCATCGAGAAAGAATTGCACATTTGTCATCCACCGACCAAGTGAAACATTTTTCATTTTCTCTACGGAAACAGAGAGAGAGAGAGAGAGAGAGAGAGACGAGGTAAAGGCAACACAAGCAATCAAGTGGGGAGTAAAAGAAAAAAATATTTTTCCTATTGCTCCAGCCCTATAGGAACTTGTCAATTGTATATGGCTCGTATGTATGCACACAGTATGTACACACACACACACACACATGCAGAGCCCTGGTGCCATAGCTCCTCAAGTGTAAGTAGATCTATGTATTAGCCAAGGTGGCTACACTTGACTCAAGCGTGTTTGTTAGTATGATACATTGTCGTAGGAGAGCTAGGGTCTGATATAAATATAAAAAAACTCAAAGGTATAAAAACCAACTCAGTGCTGTTGGCATTGGTACCCCTGAACATGATAAATGAGTCGACTTCAAAAGCTGAGAGCTTTCAGTTTCCATAAAATGAAAGAAATGAGGCAATCACCAATTGACACGGAGCTTTAGCTCAGTTGATCTCCCCCGGTTTTTTCTTCTCTCTCTCTCTCTCTCCCTCTCTCTCTTCCTTTTCATCTTTCTCTCAAGCTCAACTGCCAACTTGACTTATGAGATGTGTTTCTTCTATGTCTAATCGTAAGCTTTCTTTCGACATTTCAGGCCAAGCCTATTTATACGACCGGCATTATTGGCACTTCTCCTACCTACTATCATTATCCCTGCGTGCATTCCGGGTCCAGTCATATATTAAGCAAAAGGTTTTTTTTTTAATTTCAACAGCAACACTCAGGCCTCAGAGGTCCTCCGGGAAGATACAACTGTCTCCGTAGTTTTGGAAACTCTCTCCGCAGGTTCCGTGGCATTGTTTCCTAACTGCTGACAAGCATTAGAATTATTGCTGTTATGCTTTTTTTTCAGGTACTGGGGCTCTTTCGGGTCCTGGTGGAGAGTACATGGTGTGGTAGGATACATACATACATAGTGGGTTGTGGGACCTTGGCTAAATGCACGTATTTTATGTAGACACCAGGGCTTGTACTTACAAATGTTACAAGTGTCATGGAAGGGGCTGGGGTATGTGAGAAATAACTTTTCTATTTCTTTCTCTCAAGAGTTAATGATTACTGGAGAGGAAGTGGAGAGCGTGTGGGGATATTATGACTTATCGTTAGTCACTTAATGTGGCCTGTTCCGAACTGGACATAAACATTTTGTCCGGAGGAACCTCATCATGAGGAAGGTAGGAAGTTAGGGATCGGATAATGGGATCCCACGTTACTTTATGTTGTTATGAGGCCATCTCCGCCATCAGGTTTCCAGCTATGAGAGATGACCAAAAGGATATAAATTATGTTTAGGTAGTTTCCTCGGACGGCTCTATGAGTAATGAGATGGAGTAATGGAAACTTTTTTCCCCCTATTTTACACACTCACACACACACACACACACAAGTTTTATGGAGAATTTCTTTTTCCTCTCCTCAGACTGTACATTGCGCCGTCAACTTTTTTCTGCCTCCTGTACCTCTTTATAAAGATTAAGTGTTTTGGTAATTTCAAGGGATTTTTTATTGGGAATTATTATTGCGAGAAACATTAATTAGCTTTTCACTCTCCCGATGATGCAATGGGCTTGGCGAAAAGTTTCCCTCGGACTTGATCTCTGTATCTAGAAGATCTTTTATAGTGATACTGTATATGGGTATATACATAGCTCCGTCCTGCTAAGAAGTAAAAGAAGCGGGTCAGGAGGCTCATTGGGAGCCACACTTGGATCTTGGGAAGTTCCAATTTTTCTTTTCCTTCGATTTTGACTGTTGATTTATTCCGGCTCCTTAACTGATGAGACAGAATGTTAATAAGGTACGTACTCCATGGATCTTTGGCCTCCTCCGTGCAATGCAATCACTTATAGCAGCAGGTATCTCCAAACTGGTTCATTCTATAGAGACATGTGTATCTACCTATACTTCCTTATGGACCATACTGGGTAACCACATCTTCATGCAAAAGCCTCATCTCGTCAAAGCAAAGGGACGATCAGGATTCCAATGTTCCACAATTTCTTCAGAGGTTCTCTAAATACTACATGGAACGCTTGTGTTTTGAAGGTAGATTTTTTAGCTTCGAATATTTAAGGTTAAGAATTTAATTAATTATTAAATTAATTATTTATCTCTGGGTGTTCCAGTACTGGATAAGAAATTCAGATAGAATAATTCAGAAATTCTGAGGTTAGTGATTTGTCATTTGCAATTTTTGCTGCCAGCTGACTGAGGCGTGCCAAATAGTAGTAGCTTTTATAATTTTCCGAGATTTAGTGGATAAAGTAACGAGAGGGCAGGAGTTGTAGGAGATTCTTGTAAATGACACGCTCTGCGCTTTCCATCTTTACTGGAAATAATGGGATGTCATTGAAAAGGCCAGGCCTTCTCCAATGATACACTCATATATAAAGTAAGGTTAGGGGCAAGCTCTGCTCTCCTTTGAAATGTGAGGATAAGACCAGTGCGAAGGCTCAATTGAATGAATGACCATTCAATTACGTGTTGTGATGGCTGATTTATGAGCCACTTTGTCATTCTTTCCAGTTCACAAGTGACGGCTTATGTGGAGCGAAATGGGCTCTGCTCAAAGTAGCTCCTATGTAACCTACGTTTATACACTCATCTAAAAAAAAAGCTAGGGCTCAGTATCTACACACACACACACACACACACACACGTACGGCCGGGACGTATGGAACTGTATGTATGTATCAGCCATGGGAGTCTACAAATTCTCCCGAGAGTATACTCCCGAGCCAGAGCCATACCAGAAAATTCGATACAACTGTGCGATTGTAACATGTCACTTTACTCTCCTCTGGACGAGGCTCTCTCCAAGATGCAACTTGCTTTTTGCCCGCAGGGTCATCAAGGTCGAGTAAAACACGTATTTTACAATTATTGTCAACTCTGGATATCCATCTAGCACCCCAGGCCAGCATGTTCCCGGTCCTAGGATTTCTTGGCACATTTCAGTAATATACACGGAGGAACTCGGAGGAAGTGGATGGAGGAGGGGAAAATAAAAGATTCCAACTTATCGACATTTTGAGGAGCATATAGAGCATTCTGATGGAGCAATCTCCTAGCACGTTTATTATCTTATCGACTTAAATGTTTCCAGAGGAGCCCAAAAACAGTGAATTATTTTGCACGCAGTGCCAATTACTGTCAACTGCATCTGAGAGTCAGGGAAATAGTCTGTGTATATTATTTTATATGGACAGGAGAGGGCTGACAGGACTCTCAATGGAACAACTGGACTATTAATGGCAGGAGCTTTTCCTATATATAGCCCTGTCATGTTGATAATAAATCATGAAAAAAATGCCTTGGATCCCCAGTACTTACTTTTTATCTCAACTGACCAAAGGAGATTATCAAGTCAAAATAGTTAGCATACAGAGCGATGTGTGTGTGTGTGAGAGAGAGAGACATAGAAGAGAGAGAGAGAGAGAGTAGGAGTAGAGGGCCGAAGAGGGAGCATGAATAATGAGATTTTGCTAAGTGGTGATAAAATCCATTAAAAAATGTGGGAGCAGAGTGATTTGAAGACATAAGCAAAGAATTATTGGTTGTACAGAAGATAGAGTCCTGCATTTTTTAAAATACAGTCGCTCCTGTGCCTCCTGAGTATTGACTGGGAAATATGTAATTATAAGACTATACTCGTTATATGTATTGGAGTGTTAATTTTTTTCCCCCCTGCCTTTCTTTCTTGTATTCCAAGGAAATGGAAAGGTTTACAAAGTAACAAATCAAATATATGAAACCACTTCCCCCTTTTAACCTCTACGTATACATGAACCCCAGAAGGAATAAAAAGCAACTTTGGAAAGATTTATGCCAAACTTGGTATGATTTATGATGTACAGCTGACACACAACTTGCCAATAAATCCTCAACGTCTTTACTCTCTGGTATCTGGTTTACTTTGATGCTATTGGCAAATGCCGGCTTCAAAATTGTTGACCTCTGCCTCCTTCACTTCAAATGTCTAGTACGTATGAGGGGCAAAAGGCCTGCGAAAAAAAAAACATTTTTTCAAATGGTTTTATTTCATGTATAAATACATGAATCATCTCCCTCGCACATTCCCTGGCCCTTTTTAACCAACAAATTTATGACTCTCCGTTAATGTCTCAAAAAGTTCCTGCTCTTTTGCAGTTCTCTTTTTTCTAACCCCAAAAATGATTAAAGACTTTGCTCTCCAATTTCCTTCAGAGCCTCACCGCTCGCTCTAAATACTTGCACTTTTCTCAGTTCCACCCATTTGTTATCTGCACTTGATGCAACTTCCCTTCCTATTTACTAATAAACATCCCAGATATAATTTCTACTATTCATATAACCACCCAAAAAAAAAATTCCAAGGCTTCCGCGTAACCTCCTGAACCTTCCGTATGAAAATTTTCAATCAAGAATTCCCCTTCAAAAATTTTCCATTCATATTCACAAATATTCTTGTTTACTCCGGAGTTTTCAATTAAAACTCGAAATTGTAATTGTCATTTTGTAGACACTGCTCGAACCAATGTATGTGTGTGTTTGTGCGTATGGATGTTCATATTTGCGGGCTTTCAATTATTTGGGCGTACCAAGTGAACAATGCTGTCAAGGAATGGGACTCAAAGGAGCACAAAAACAGAACAGAAGGAAACAGTGCCTATGGAACCGCTATTAGATATTCACCATTATTATCCATGCTCGACATTTTTGTCCCGAGTACCACTCACAATCAGTTTTCCCAGTTAAGCCATTTGAGTCCGTTCCATACATTCACGGAGATTGACACATGCTATTTTGAAACATTTTCATATCGGCCCAAACTTCTTATAGAAATGTGAACTGAGGTTTCTGAAGCACGCTTATGTAATAATTATATGTACCCTGTGTGTATTTGCTATGGGTCTCTCTCTATTTTGTTATTTAAAGTGCATAATTGTGGACGTACGTGTACAGAGTGTACTGAAGCATTTCTCTGCACTGCTACTTCCTATAGATACAGTATTTATGCAGCTGGGTCTTCCTATGTAGTGTCTGCAGGGGCTATACTCAAGTATACGATTTTGAATGAATGCATAGGGTCTTGTTTTTGTACATACTCTTATGCAATAAGTTTCGTGTGCTTGATCGATGACGAGAGGAGGATGACAGGGAAATGTACACACAGAGTAGACACACACATAGATACACATACATACATAATTACATACATACATACATACACATAATTATACACACACACTTTAATACACACACACACAGATATCTATATATACATATTTACATACATACACACATGCAGGTAATACGAAGATATTTCGCATGTGAGCTGCTTATTTGTTCAAGTAAATGGAGCTGAGTTTCTATAGAAGCTGTATGTGAGTAATTATGTATTTAGAGTTGGGCCTATCTATAAGTACAGCAGGCATGTATATATGTACATGGATCTATGTAGCCAGTCGGGAATGAAGATTGAGCACGACACAATGAATAAATACAATATGTTGTTCCAAGCTCAGCAGTCCCAGTTAGTGACACATGATGGACTTTTCAATGGATTTTAATATTCACAGAGAAGAAGCTTCTGTGAAGGAGAAATGAAAGGAGCAAAAGAGGAGATTGTCAGCAGACCACGTATCACTCTTCCCTCTCACACACCACCTTACAATATACCACTCATAGATGTGAGTATCTGCCAGGATTCCCATCACGGGTCTAGTGAGCCGAAGCCGTATTTTTTCCCCTGCACTTTTACTACAACTACTACTTCAACAACTATTCCTACTGTATTGCTCCGGAGACTCTGTTGGTTCGGGACTATTAGCATGTCGACAGTGCAAAAGGCTGCATTACTTCAAGTGATTCAGTAAACAGTGGGATGAAGCAGAGCGAAAGAAATGCTCACAATAACCCTTGAAGTTAGTGCATATGTATGAGCCTCACATTTTTCTACTCCTATGACGGCTCCTATCTGGTATTGTGCCCTCACCCGCCGAGGAAAGAGGATATGGATTTTTTTCCCCGTCAGAGCACATAACCCCACAGTAATAATAATTTACCTGAGTACAAATAGAAAAATTAACAGTTCACCTGCATACATGTGAGTAAATACAGAGAGAGAGAGAGAGAGAGAGAGAGAGAGAGAGAAGGGTGATGCGAAGGAGATGGAGACGGAGAAAGAGGAGAGGAAGATGGACAGGGAAAGACAGGCTGACGGACAAGCCTATTTGCGTGTGTCTATCTCACGTCAATATTTATCAAAGGCGTCACTCACCCCTGTGAAACCATAATGAGATAAAGCATACCTCCAGCCTTGACTTGATTCAATCTAATTTCTTCTCGCCTCAATAATCACCTTCCTCCTTCTTTTTACCCCATTATTTCAAGACTCTGTTTCTTGAGTACGCTCCTGTGTCCCGATGCCATTTCCTATGTATGCATTACTCTTTCAAGCCGTCACTGTGTATGTAATCTATTTCAAACTTTTTTTTTTATTTGCTTCAATACACTAGTTGATGCCTTCACTTGAGCACAGTGTTTCAAGCCTTCACTTCAATGCACTATTTCAAGCCATCAATTCAATTCCGCATTTCAAGACTTCAGTATGTTATTTCAAGACGTCACTTCAAACGGTGTTTCAATTTCCAGACTTCATTTCAATACCGTATTTACAGGCTTTATTTCAATTTTTTATTATGACGTTCCATTTGATCAGCTAACTCCTGCTCTGTTACTTTCTTACACAGGGCAGGGAGCTGGGTTTAAAAGACACGTGGGGTGTATGCACTCATTGAAACGAGATCCCGAGATCTTAGTACATGCACAATTATTTGAAGGATAGAGGGATATTGAGTGCAATTTAATTTGGTTGAGGCGCCTGCGCAAGTTTTTTTTTGCATTTTATAAAAAAAAAAGAGGTAAGCACAGGGTGGATTAAGATTGATTGAGGCCAGATAAATGGTTTTTTTTTGTGCTGGCTGCGGATTTGATGAGGGATTTTGAAAGGGACGGTCCTCGTGACAACTAAATGTTTAAAAGGGACGTTGTTCAAATCAAGTCTTTATTATTAACGGAGGGCTGGGACAGACTAGGAATGATTTGATTGAAATAGCAATTAATGTTAGGCGCATTCGGAAAGCCGAAGGGAAGACAAAGAGAAAATAGACAGGACTTCTTCACAGATGGAAAGTAATTGCCCCGTTCGAGGTCGACCAACCTCTCGATTTCAATTTAATTCGCTATAGTCAGTCGACATTGTAGACTAGAGGTGGGTCTGCATGTATGTGAGAAAATACGAAGTGAGAATGCCAAACGGGGCGATGGAACTGCTTTGTCAAACCCGACCGAGAGTTTGCTAATGTTACGTTCAAGTCTTGAACCGTAAAATGACATGGGAAGGAAACAAAGCATCTTATTACCAGACTGTAATTCATTTCCCTATCCCTCCCGACTCCTTTGGAACCTGCCAAGTCCTACCCGCGGGGAACCTCCCGCAAACCAAATACTCCTTTCAACCTAACCATATGGACAGGGCCAGATATTATTTCCAATAGATACATTATTTCACTCACGCCGATAAATTCCATTCTTTTCCCCCGTAAAAATCTCAACTGCGGTAGCTGTCCTTCCGTATGCTCGTAAATGTGCTCCTACCGAAACTGTATGTATGGACTGGAGACGGGTGTCTCCTCCAAAACCTGCTCCAGAGAGAAAGATCCAGCCGAGGAGAGAAAGAGTTGAGGAAATAAATTATTGCTGTTAACATCCCTCTCTTGCTCCGCTGCTTCCGTGGTTACTGTTATCATTATCATTATGTCAGGAGAGTGTGGATACTTGAGAGATGTTCGGATATACTCGCGGCTTTATAGAAACCATCACGGAGGATAACTAAAACTATAGGACCACTCTTGTTCAACTACGGGAAGGAATATCGGCGGTGAAGAGTCCAAATGGACTGGGTACATTTGTCCACATTCTTTTTCAGTTTCCATGCACTTGGTTCTTATTATTACTAATTTTTAACGCTGTCAGTATCTATACATTTTCCAGTACATGAAACTACATTCAAATCTTTTTTTCTTTTGATGTGGCTGGTCCACGTGGCCTCTTCACTGACGGCCCATGCACTTATGTACGAAGAAATTGTGATCTGTATGTACGCTTTTAGAGAGTGATCCGGTGGAGATGGGAAAAGGAGGAGGAAAAAGAGGAAGACGAAGGAGGTTGATTAGAAAATAATAATATTGTACTTTTTGAAAAGGTTGATAAGGGGGAAATGTGGATGTGTGGAGGGCAGACGGAATGTTGTCGTGCATTTGGCGGGAGAACTGATGAGAGTGTCAGTCCCTTTGACAGAGCCCATCAACCAAGTCTTACCTACTGATCTCTCAACTGCCACTTAGGCTGAAACGTTACACGCCTCCCGAATCCACACGTCCTTTTTTCAAACATCGTGCATCATGAGAGGATGAGAAGAGCTAGGGCTCTTGCGGCAAGAAGAAGGATAGAGAGTGAGAGAGAGAGAGAGAGAGGAGAGAGAGATTCCACCAGAACAAATGTACACCTCAAGACTTTTACGGTGAAGAAACTTCTTGAAAGATTCTCTATCACTTCCATGTCTTTTGTTGGGTTTCACGCCCAAAAACAAATACACACATGACTCAAGCACCGTGTTGTGTCTGAAGGATACTCTCACTCCATTTCCTTATCGCGAGGGAACTTCCCTCCTCTCATCGGCACTCTCTATAAACACCAACGATCTGTACAGCCCCACATAGCCCAAGCACTTTGACACTACCTCATCTTCCTCTCTATCTCATAAACTCATACATTACATCCCCAAGTACTACATGTAGATACGTCCGAGCCCCATATAATTATCAAAAGTAATGTAATAATTATTGCTCCATATCCCAAATATAGGAGATACTACGGTCTGAGATTACATCTGACGGCTTCAGATCTCAAGCGCAATTCCCTCTCCTTACAGCTCATGATTTCTGGTTAATTCAGTACTAATTTGCTACCAAGTCTATTAATTTAAGAGATTAATTTCATTGGACAGGATTCCCAACAACTGTCTACTTTTACATTGATAACAGTAAACCTTGTTGGGATTGAGTCTCAATTCATAAGTTTCAATAGGGGTTTTGATGTGAAATAAATTTGTGCAACAGGACAAATCCACCCAAGTCAACTTCTAATCACGAAGGAGGAAGTTACAGAGCAGTTGGTTAACTCTGGCTTCTTGAACAACATAGTCCTTGGAGGTCGAGCCTCTGACATAAATGCATCTTCCAAAAGGAAAAAAAAAATGTTTTTATTACTTACACATGTGATAGCACATTTTGGGATGTAATTCCTTGGTGACTATTGCACTGTAAAGTTATGAAAGGTATGTCCATAAAATTTTGCAGAGCCTCTTGGTTTCAAATGACATGTATTTTAGAGCCTGGCAGATATGTACTTAATATAACAATGTCTGCAGTTGTACTATATCTATATGTATGTAGCTGTCGTATTTTGCAATGAAGCATAGAACCTCGGAGTACTACAGGCACAGTAGGCTCTACAGTAGCCTCATACTTGAACGTTGTAATAGTTTGTTTGTGTGCTGGGCAAGTACGATGAAACGACAGAAGGTCATAAATCAAACTGTCACTGCCAACAAAGTGGTTTGGGAAGCAGGTCGTCGTTTTCGAATCAGTCATGCATCCAGGAAATCCACGTATAAACTGTACATGAATGTCTATGTGGATAGAGACAGACAGCCGGAGTATATGCATGACACGCAAAGTTTTCCCAAATCTGAATTTGCCCCCCTCAATTTTCATTAAATACATTGTGTGCCAGGGAAATACCGTGATTAAATGAGTCCAGGATATTTTTATCGAGATTGTGTACATATGTAGATACCAGGTCCCATTATGCAGATTTATACAAGCTGGACGACTCAACGAGGACAAGCCTTTTATTTACTTTTCACGCTACCCCATCTCATATATGTAATTACCTGTAATAATATTTTTCTTCAGGTTTCTAATCTCTTTTCAATATTACCCCGTCGAAGGAGAAACGCACGGGAGTTACTTCCTCTCCTTTACATTTCTTAAAAATAAATATCAAAACTGTAAATAAGTGGAGAGAACCTACACACATACAGTATATATCCTCAGAAGTTTTTTTTAGCACCGGGCCATAACTACTACATAGTCTCCTGTTATTATGAAAGAGTCTTGCATAATGTCAATAGGATTCTAGAGGTACCCTCGGAACTGAGATAGAATCATGTGTACTATTAGGCTGTTATAATTATTGAACGGAGGTTGGAAACTTTCAAAAACTAGCAATTACCAAGTCCTCGAGAGACCCATGGAATGCCCTCCACTCTTAAGAGTAATAGTTGTGGTAACGTATTTATTTTTAAAGCCCTATACCCTCAAGGATGGGGGGAAAAAAATCTGGAAATATATCCCTTGACGTTATCTCCATACAAATAGCATTAAGGAGACTCACGCTTTATGAAGACATAGGAGGATCCAATTCAAAATGCATGGGACCCAGTGGGAGTGGATGGGATTAGTGTATAAAAATTGAGATATATCAACTCAGTCTTAGGGAAAGGTGAAATTTTCAAGCATGTATAGTATTGGCATAAGAAAATAAAAATGAATTGTGGCAATTGGCAAGCTCACAACAAGACGATGCGATTTCTCAAAATTAAATGTGTTAGGAGATGAGATGGAGAGAGATCAAGTCTAAAGAAATCATCTGTCTCAAGTACATAAATAAATGGCTTTACACACACACATGTATGCACACACACACACACAAACACACACGTACAGTGAAACATACATATAGACTCATACAACTCCAAGCCCAAGTTATACACTAAAGTAGCTATGGATTGAGAAGAATCCCCTGAACCCACAACTATGGTGACTGTGATTAAATCAGGTCTGACAAACGAGCCGAGGCAACCTTCCGGGTGTAGCTTACTTTTTCTTCTCCTTTGACTTCCTCTAATGCTTTTACATGCCTTACGTCAAGGGAAAATCCGTGTAGGATACAAATTTCCTTGTACAGTTACACAGGAGGATCCATACCCCACAGTAGCATACTGAACCAGTCATTTAAATGTATGGGAGAACTTGGTGAAGTTAGTGTACGCGATCTCTCAACCTTTCCCCCTCTCCTTAATGCACATCATCTCCGGCTATGAGGAGGACTCTGTTCGAAAAAAAGAGAAAATTAAGTACTTGAATTGTAAATGAATTTTTCTTGTATATCCAGTATAGTTTATTTTAAAGGATCTTATTTCTTTGGGGAAACTCACACAGGGATAGAGAAACTTTTTTTTTGTTTGAAAAATGGAAATCTAGGGAAGTGTACAGAATTATATATACTGTATAAGAAATAAGTATACGAATGCTAATGTTGCAAAAGTCTTTATTTATGTACGTGTACATTTAATGGTGACATTTTCTGCAAGTGCTGTTTTTTTTCCTATGCTGCTATTTTTTTGTGTGTGATGCTGATGCCTACATGCCTATCTCCACTTGCTATCTGTATTTATGGCAATGACTGCTTTATTTATTGGGGAGAGATAGGAGGAGGAACATCATGCTAATATGTGTTTGTATTTAATTGTTATATTGTTGTTGGGGAATTGATCCTATGAGTGTGCGTCTGTTGGATCGGGGTAATCAAGACGGACAGGAGGGTAATTTATGGGTGAGTGGTGATTACGACTCGAAGCATTAGAGTAAATCTCTGAGAACGTCAATGTTGTGAGGGAACTCTGCCATGTTGAAAGAGAAGAGCTATGGGAATGGTGTTGGTTCGAAGGGAAAAGGCAGTCATTCAAGTCAAAATAATTTTATTGTGGAAATCATTAGTTTGAGTGAAAAATGTAAATAAGACTTGACGATTGTTGGGATTGAGGAGTCAATTAAATGATGTACTTATCTGTATCTCCTGGTTGTTACTGCTGCTCTCTGAGGACATAACTATTATCCCCGTGATGTTTACCTTCATTGGAATGTTCAGAGTCCTCCGTCTCCACACAACCACGACTTCTTCTTCTTCTTCTTCTCCTTCTTCTTCTTGAGAGGTCATAAAATTGACGGAGCATTTCCCCTCAATGAGACTGTCTCTCTCAGACTTGGATCCTCATATATTTTAGAATTGAGAAAATATTCCCACTTGAGTCTAAATGCCGTTCTTAATGAGTCAAATAAATTTGAGGGGAGAAAAATGTCGAGTATTCAATTTGTTAAGTAAATCTAATGCTGAAATATTACTGTTCAGTTTCGTTGACATTTTCCCTCTCTTGTTAGTCAGGAGAGCTATAGAGTTTGAGGCTGGTTCCTCTGTGGATTGAGTAGGTTTCAGATGGAGATGAGATATATACTTACACTACATATTAATAGTTATATCCCCATAATTAACTAGGCACAGATAACAGTTACGGGACAAATCCCATGAAGATTGTTTGGAGAGGAAGCAACTTTTCTTGCCAAAAATTCTTCTTTACACACGTCCCTCGCCGTTTTGTTTAGACAATTGAAACAAGATTTATTCTGACGCTTTCTCACTTTCTGGTGCCTCACGGTTTTCGGATTGATATCCTCCTCTCTTTTCTCGTGTCGTTAGCATGTACTCCGAGCATTAGGATTTACATGGAGTCTCTGATGGGCCATCACAATTTACCACCAACTCCTCTCAAGTATATTTTCATGCACTTTTAGTTACATCAACACAGAAGTCATGCTTTTATTTCAGGGACATTTTTATCCCCCATTTTTCTATGACAGTTCCACTAGCTTCCCATTTTTCTCAACTTATCTTTTCAAGTCACAAAATTCCCCTTCATTTTTTTTCCTACAAAACTACAAAACCAATTTGTTTTTTTTTTGGTTGAATTTTAGAGTCAAACGGAGCCTTCAACGAACTTCATGTTTTTATTAGATACTTGATGGGGAACTACAGATGAAAATGTAGATACACAAATTAAATTAAAATATCTGAATTTGAAAATTAGCTCCGTATTATAAATTTAAAAATGTTAAAGAATCATTTATTGAAATATGAGTGGTATGACTTGAGTGAAGAAATAAAACTAATGGATTCACGAGACAAAGTTTATATTCGGAAGTGTGTTGAGTCTATGAAATAAATCATGCTCCAAAAATTATTAGAACCCACAGAACCCAATTTAACTGTCAAAAATATCAAACTATTTTTCACAGCTCTCTCTCTCTCTCTCTGTATAGTTTTGTTCAGAGCTTTAAAATCACTAGGCCAAGTGTTTCTGTAGAGGAAATCCCCCAGATATATTTATATTTGAGGCTCAAATGTGGGTGTTCGTTAAATCATCCCGAGGACACTTGGAAGCATCGTAACAAAAGTAAATAAATGTTCACACCACAAAATCATATTTGTGTAAAACAGACATAACACCAAAATGAAGTCGTAAATATCCCTGAGTGAGTTTCTAATTGTGAGATATATAATTTACGATAATTTTCCATTGAGATTGGAAATACTTGAAAATTGGGGATAAAATGTTACAAACAAATTTGAAAATGACATTTTCAAGGGCCAGTAATGAAGTAATGTCTAGTGTTCACTTAAGTTCTGAATGGTATCTAATCTCGTGGAGTGGATCTACAAGATGTGATAGTTAATGGAATATAATTCAGGAGGGGGTAGTTTTTTAGGAGATAAATTCAAAGCTGGGAAGAGAATCTATTGAAAAGAAATTACTTAATCGTTATATTTCTTAATACAGAAATTCACATTCATCCCATGGTGAGAGAGAGAGAGAGAGTTCACAAGAGGAGAAGTGAAGTTGTGGTTTGAAAAGGGGAGACTTGACAATCACGTACTGTCCATAAAAAAAGGGTACTCTTGGAATTCAATTTCCATGTTCAAACAGAAATCCGAGTTTTTCCCAAGGCTTCTCTTCGTAAATGCATATTTGTAGAGAGAGAGAGAGAGAGAGAGAGAGAGGAGGGTAAAAAATAAATATAGATGAAATCCTCCTGCCAACAACATGATTTGAACGAGTTCAATTGAATTCAATCAGAGATGAAAAAGCCGCCTGTGACTTTTACAGACTGCATGACAGCTCCAACATCTTGGCTGACTACTCTTTTCTCTGATTAGCGCTTGACGTCCGCTTCATATACATTTGGTTCTTGACACACACACACACACACACACACACACACACATATCTGCATAATATATGTTTTTTTTGAGGAGGCGGGATAGACTCTCAAAACCAAGAGGGGACTTGGTGTGGGCACGTACATCTCTCTAGATATTTACATCAATACAGATTACTGACAATAAATGACTCCAGCTCTGGCATGTCAAGCAATCAAAGTCTCTAGGACTAATGGTACATTACAAGCACGCTCGCTATAACTGCTCCAAAACATCACAACAGATTTCTCATGAAGATCCCCAGTAATAATAATGAACCCCATAAAAACTACATTTGTCCGACGTAACGTCTCAAATATTTTATCAAGCTGTACAATTACTTCTGGTTGAGATAAGTTTTTTTTTTTAAAAAAACCTACAAGTTTTTTTTATATATTTTCAAGAAAAATCCCAACTAACCAGAAAGACTAGTCGGAAACGTCAGAGCGACCTACACCGGGCGGACGTGCTCTCAAGTATCAAGTTGCTCCAAACAATGATATAAAATGTGCCAAAATACCTTTCGGAAATATCATCAAGACAGAGTCTCACAACTGTGTGTTCGAACTCTCAACAACAGCTTCCTCCTCACGGAAACGATTTCAGGAGGCTCTTGTCAACAACAACATGGAAATATTAAAATCACAATAAACGAGAGGCATTCTTCAACTCCAGGGATAACTCCATGCACTGTGTACACCCTCACTCGTCTCTATATAATACTTTTTTTAGTAGTATCTAAATAATCTTATCCCAAGACAGTCTCCACCATACAAACAAGGTTTCCCATTTTGAGAGGAAAAACACTTGAGGATCCAATTTCCAGACATTCCATAGATCATACGCTGTCAATACAGTTTCCAAAGGAACGGAACCAATTTCACTTTAAAAGACTGCAAATGTATTTCCTCCTTGCGGGGAACTCAGGCTGAGATGGAGTGAGGAAGGGGTCTCTGTAAATCTCTGCATCGTACAGTTAGTTTCCCAAGTCAGAACCCGCCGTTTCCTTTGAATCATTTCACATTCAATGTACTTTCTATTATCTTCCCCATGTCATAATAATATCCACCTAAGCATGTACATTCATACCTACTCGAAGAAAACTTCCCTCCTGTGAAATGTCTGGTCCTTCTGGACGGTATTGCAAATGGGGATAGTTGGAGAAGCAGCTTCTACAAAAAAAATGTTCCTTCTTTTGAATCCTGTATTTTTTTAAAATCAAGGCCTCAAAGTCACTAGGTCTCCATAAGATTTTATTTCATCTGTAAACCCTTGCATCTGAGTTTACAGTAGAACAGGGCACTCCCACTGTAAGGGACTTTCTTGAAAGAAATTTCTCTGTAAAAATATTCTGACATTTTCCCTTCTCGATTTTTCTCCTTACAAGAGCATGCAATTGTAAGGACCTCGTTCCTTTTAGGACTGCTCTTGTAAGCAGAGGACACTGTACGAAGGAACGAGGTAAATCTCTGGTTCCTTGGAAACCCCTTTTGTAAGGATGAGATTTTTACTGTAAATGGGTATGCAATTATGTAAATTTGAATGGGTTGTTTGAACGTACGTAGAATTTAATGTTATATGGGAAGTGTGCTATTGCATTGCAGGTTAAAGTAGAAAATTGTCTGTGTAGTAAGTGTAGGGACTGTGATATATGATGGCTATATAGTAAGGAGTGTTCTATATAAGGTTGGATAAATACACGTCTACAAAGGCGCACTTGGGTATGACGAGCTGTTGGATATTTCCTGCTGCAGTTTTCTTGACGATTGACAATTCATATTCCTGGCAGAGATATGGAATCCTGCATGGAAATTAAATTTAGTTGTAACATGTGCATAAAAGAGGAGAGAGAGAGAGAGAGAGAGAGACGGAGAAGTGGAAGAGAATACAATTGATTGTTTTTGCCCATAAAAGGAAACGGAATTGAGCCACTTGAGAGTTGACAGTTGACAGGCAGTCTGACAGAGGGAAGGACAGATGGACAGACAGGGAAAGGAATTGAAGAAAAACAAACTTTGGACGTGGGTACTAACGAATAAAAATAGAGGACAAGTCAAGTTTACCTTTTTAGCAGGGAATTTCTAGACTTTTGTTCTTGACATGACTTTAATTCCATCCTAGTTTCATATTTCAGCTCTTTATAAGCTCCCTTGGTCTCAATTCATCCATACTGGCCCACTTGCTGGGCCCAAGGTTCAAACTTGGGATTGTCGGAGGAAAAATGTACATCAAATTCGTGTGAATGGACAACTTCCCCAAATATTGACGAAATCAGTCACTTTTCAAGTCCCTAATCACTACCATTTGAGAGCTTTCCCTGTACAATCACTTTTCTACTCAAAGGTTGACACGTCAAATTGGGCTAATTGATGAGGACAAACAGTACACTGGCATTTTCTATTAATCATTACCTCGCACCCGTGACGTGGATATTAGTACAGGTTGACAAGTTAGACTTTTTTTTTATTAAAAAAAAAACAAAAAATAACGGCACCAGATAAACATTCCCTAAAATACCTCTGCCCTGTGGCAGACTCCACCATATCATAATGATCACCGTATAAATTCCGTCCTGGTGACGCCATACAACTCCCATTACAGAGCAGACTAATCGTAGTTAATTGAGAACTGACTTCTCTGCCTGTATTTTAGCAAAAATCCTCGTGGGATGGAATTATTCCCTGACACGTTGAGTATTCTAAAATAAAGCAATTTACTCAATAATTGCTCATCAACAACACTGCCTACGGACCCAAGAAGACACAATCAATTGCCTCATTAAAAGTAGTTACTATTACCTTGTCACACATGACCTTGGCTGAAAAAAAAATCCCTGACTGTTGTTTTATTCCAAGAGATCACGTCAGAGAAATTTAAAGAAATAGATAAACCTGAAGACATTTTTATAAGCATTACAAATAATTCCAGCAACATTTCCAAGGAACGGAAATATAGCTGTAAGCTCTTAATGCTTCCCAGATACAGCATGCTTCCTATGGCTATTTAGCACTTGAGGACTGTTTCGTAAGGCCATGGATAATTTCCTGTCATTTCGACATAGTCCGAGTCTACCACTGGTAGTGCCCATTAGTTTGCCGAAGGTTTCCGGCTAATTGGTCCCAGAGTTATGAAATCAATGGTATGAATAATAGAGATAGTAAAAGCCACTTTTACTAGAAAAGTCTGGAGTCTGGACTGAAATAGGAAAAGTTCCCAAGGAGTTGAGAAACGATATGCATATTAGAGTGGAGAGGTGTCTCAAAGGGACGAGAATGATTTGGTATGAAAATCATGCGCTCATGTTGACGAGTCAAATTAACGCCCAGATTTTCAAATTTGCCAGATTGGAAGACTGACAGGAGCGAAGGAGTTAATGAGGAATCACAATCTGTCATATGGGAAGGAGGTTGGTTGAAATGAGAAAAATCCCAATCCTGTTTTCGTTGAACAGCCTTGCATATGGGCTGAGGTGTGTTTTGTATTGTCTGGTCTTAGGAGGATGGGTTTGCGGATGTGGCAAGTATTTAATGAAGAGTTGCTGCTCAGGTATCCTCGTGGTTATTACCTCCTCATGATTAATAAAAAAGACGTGAGGATCCTTGAGGAGTTTCGATAGCGGGCTTGTTGTTCCAGACTGCATTTAAAGACCCTGTCCGTGCCTTATAATTTGCGTAGGGAATGATGATGGGGACGAGAGTGTGTCTACAAGTGGAGAGAGTGAGAGAGAGAGAGAGAGAGAGAGAGAGAGAGAGAGAGAGAGAGAGAGAGAGAGAGAGGGAAGAGAGCAACGATGATGATGCTGTCGATGTCGAATGTCAAGAAACTTGACTGGGCTCTGGAGCCTTTAAATGAACTTGACAGAGGGACTGACGGGCTGGCTGACAGACCGTCAGAGGAGGAAGACAAGACAGGAGCCAAGACAGAGGAGAAGCTCTCTCACGAACGCCAAAGAGATTTGATGCTTTCGAGCCCTACGTTGGAGGAGCACGTGACGTGACAACAAGAGTAAGAGATGTCAGTTAAGCTGACTTTAACTACTTGTGCAGGTTTATATTATTACTGATGATGGCAGTATGGCGGCTAGACAAGAATATCAACGCTCCGATGCTGCCAGTTATGTCACTTTAAATACCACAAAACCAACCGACACTAATCCTAACCAATATAGTCGCAAGTTTTTTCCCCGAGCACAGCCTCTCTCTCCGCCACACATACCCAAAACCTCACATACATAGTATCCCCTCACAAGTAATTCAATTCAACTTTCTTCAGCCTTTTTGCACACTCCAATCTCCTCCAACTCTCCCACATCCTCCTACTGCAGTTTCAGAGCTCAGCATCCTTTACAATAGCCCATACCTTTTTGTATACATACAGCAATCGTATCTCCATATACATACCATAGGATACTCTGGACCCTTTTATAAAATATACTCTATACTCTACTTTTTTAACATATAGATTTATGCTCCAGAGAAAATCCTCTTACAGGGGATCTCTTAAGGCGAGACCGCACTCTGACACCACCAATTGCAAAAACATGTTTCTCTTGAAAGTGCTCCGTATGCAGTGTCACAACTGAATGAGATGCTAATTTTAAATGGTTTGAGGCAATATGTGTAGATATGCACTGTACATGTCTGTACATAATTATGTATATGTTACGTGCAAGTGCACAATATTCTGCATGTTATCCAATCCCTGGTAGCTACTGTGCGATAGGAGCGTAACGTGTACAGTAGGCAGATATAGACCCTTGAATTAACAACCAAATTCATGTATCTTTAACGTGTCTATAGCTACTTAGATGTCCCACGTATATAATTACTTATAAGGAGCGTATGCTCACTATGGATGTGTACAATCAATTAAAGTGAGGTTGTGCGGACTATGGTGAAGGAGCGAGGACTTTCTTTGAGCTGAGCGGTAGGAAAGTGTTCCTCACAGTGAAGTATTTATTTGTGCGTTATCTTATTGTTTCTTTCCCTTGTCGTATTATGTCTGATGGGCTTCCATGTGCTTGGTTTTTAGAGAAGCGTGCCAACCCCGGAGTGAGTGTTCTGCATTATCTGTGGATGCGTGAGAAGAAAGTTACCTCAGAAGGACTGGCTTGGAGAGGAGGAGAGTCTCTCTTTGAAAGAGTTGGTTCTCGACGGTTGTAGAGGATCCTCGGCAAACCTGGAAAGACACCATGTTCCATAAGAAGTGTAAGCTGAAGATTTGTGGGATGAAGTAGATAAGGAAAACACTCGTTGGAATAATTAATTGTAGACAAGGAAGGAAACTAAAGCATTAGTGTTATTTATTTAGTAAGTTGAAGGTGTTGGATGGGAAGCGTTTGAACGCAGGCTTGAAAAAGATTCAGTAGGACACCCTGGGGTGATACACAAGAGTTAAACGAAGAGATAATTCACCAGGAATGTCGAGGTAGGAAGAATATGGATGCAGAAGAGCTGGTCCTTGTTTTTGAAGGTACGGGGAGTACTGTCTGTGTGTGTGTGTGTGTGTGTGTGTGTGTGTGTGTGTGTCGGAAAGAACGGAGATAGGGAGAAAGACAGGGATTTACAAAATGTGTGTATGTACTAGTACCCATGGAACCCCAGGAAAGGCTTCACAGGCCCAACTCCCAGCCCCAGTCCGGAGATATACATTTGAGACAAACTGAAGGAAATCTTTTCTCTCCCGCACTTATGCTTGTGTTGTAATAAATGGAGAAGTTGTAGTAAATCTTGAGTGAACAACTCGGGGCATGCCAACCATAAAGACAGACGTGGGTAAAAAATTCGAATTTTATGCAGATTCCTCCCTTTGATAGCATCAGCGAGTGCAGTTTAGAGAGACGGTGGCCGACGAGACAGCGGGGAGACGCAGATTAAACTGTACTTACACACCGGAGAGATCCTGACAGCCTCCGACCTTCCAACAATAAGACCTCATCCCTCCTTCAGCCCTTCCTTCCTCAAATCATTCAAGGAAGCACGGGCATTTTCGGGGAAGTAGTTTCTTTTGTCAGCATGTTTGTCTTCACAAATAGCCTTCTCCATTACAGCACATATTTACTCCACCATTATTACTCCTCCAATCCTGATCTTTCAAAAAGGCTCTCCCAAAAACCATTTCCTATTCTCTTTCAAATCCAAATTAAATCTTCCTATTAAATCCCTTCCGAAGATCCTCCCCCTTCATTAATTACCATAAATTTTCCTTCACAGTTCATACACACTCAGCATTTCCCTGCAGAATCAAGCCCTCCTCAAACTAAAAAAGCTCAAATGTCAAAATTTGAACTAGTACTGGACTCAATTATTTTAACGTTAATAGATGAGAGAAATAGCTTCATTGCGGGCAGTAAGTCTGGGAGCAGTGTTGATGATTGTTAGGCTCGAAATTATTACAGTAATGTTCTGCAAGTAAATACGGATTGTTTCAGACAATACTTGTGACTCTGGTTGGTGAAATTCTGGGATGAAATAATAGTGTCGGAAGTCGGTTGGAAAAATTGGTGATAAATCCCGGGGTGGTGTCCTATGAGGGATTGCATAGGTGGACATGTAGAAGTGAGATAAAAGGGAAATTTACGTTGGTCCTACTCCTTCCTACAAACGGACTGAGTCAGAAGTTCGCGGAGAAAAGTACTTATGATGACCCGGAATAGATGGAGAGTAAAGGTTTATGTACTTGAATGAGTGTAAGAATGTTGAAGAGTGGTAGAGGAGAGAGAGAGAGAGAGAGAGAGAGAGAGAGAGAGAGAGAGAGAGGGTCTGGTGGTTCCCTATAGTGCTTCATACTGCGTGTGTCTGACTGGGCTCGCACTTACTCTCCTGTGTACTTCACAGCATTACTCTCCTCCAGACTCCACAGCACATGGTTGGAGACTAGTGAAGTTTACTATTTTATGGATGAAGAAGACCATGGAAAAGAAGTATGGTCGGGGAAGAAGAAGCAGGAGAAGAAATGGTAGGAGCGGAGTAGTATTGGGAGAGATGATAAAAGAGAGGAAGAAATATAAGGGCGCTATAAAGTAGCTCTGAAAAGTGGACGATTTATCATGGAGCTGCATTAGATAGACCGGCTGTCAAACCAACGGCCCTGGAAAATGTTATCGTGACAGCGGCCGATTAGTTGACGGGAATTTATTTCTCCGGTTTGCCCTCCTGGTCGACTCTCCTCAGCACTCAGTCACACTCACACACACACACACACACACACGTTCTTCCCGTCTTATATATTTTCTTGTATATGTTTGTACACTCCCCAGTCTTGTATACACGTCCATGGTCTTGGAAGGAGCTTGTAGCGTATAGTGTTACGGTTCTTTTTTTTACGCTTGTAACTCAAATCTCCACAATGGTGGAGGGTATGTACAACATCGGGGCTAATAAGGACTAGCCACAAGCATGTAGTTTCCTCTCGGTTATTATTATGACTCCGGCTCAACAACATACTCCGCATAACATGATGCATACTTTTCTTTTAACTGACTTGATCCTCAAGATTAATATTATGTGTTTACGTCCATGACTGTACATTATCGGAGCTCGCCTGTCTTGCTAACAGGATTAGTAATTTTTTCCACGTCAAAGTATACAGTTGGCAGGTATGCGCCAGGAACCTCCACACGCACATAGCTCCACATATACATCGTACATAGTCTCGTACATACATACATACATACATACATACATACACTATGTACCTACACATATGCACGTACTCTACTTCTACCCATTCCCTTCCGAACATACTTCCGTGTCCTGGTATCTATATGTAGATATCTATAGCTAATCGTACATACATGCATGAAAGTAGATACACATACTGAACCCATGTGAATATCTAGAATGCTTCGCCAGACCCATACATACTGCACTATTGCCTGCTAAGAAGCAAAAGTCAATGGTTGGAAACCTCGTTGGGTCGGTATCAAAAAGGGAGTCCCTAGAAAATCCGGGGTGGCAAGTGTTACTTTGATAATTCCCTTTCATCCCAAAATCTTGAGGCATCTTGATGTCAAAAATGATTGGATTCTGTATAGTGTGCTTTGGAAAAATGAGGGGATGGGAAGATCTTTACTTCTTGGCAGAGGGGGTATGTGCCCATGTAGTGGTAGCGGACAGGGAGCGTTTAAGATGCAGCATTGTGATTTTGATGTGTAGTCTTGGATATACAATTGGAATGGAATTACGTACATGATTGGACTTGTCTTGTCATATTGCTCTGTTCCTTATTTATTAACTGGATGCACTCTGCCCCATAGCCTTGAGTAAGTGCTGGCGTGTACACCCATACCTGACAATACTGTGTGAATCCTGTGAATGCAGTCTGACTTGAGCGCGTGAATCCATATGGCAGAATTGGATTAGCGGTGTAAATTATGAATGGAGTGGATTTGTTCCGTATAGGAGGACAGTGGGACTAGGAGGAGTGCTAGATTATACAGAGGTTATGAAAAATGTTCTTAACATCTAATTGTTGTCGGAGCCATAAAACTCGAGTTCAATTTATTTGAAAAGGTAGGGGTTCTCCTTCGTCAGGTAATTTATCTCCAATTTTATTACTCCTGAGTAAATTTTCTTTCAGAGCGTTTGCTATACACACTCCACATAGTAGTAGACTGTTGGACGAGAGGTGCACATACCCTCGTGATTTTATGGTCAAATGGCTCTCCTATAAACACTCACACATCAACTGGACTGTGTACACAGTGCCCTGCACTTTTGTGACCCGTTGTTAAAAGTTTCTCTCCTTATTGATTACATTTCTGTTGGTTAACATTTTTGAGGAAATCCTTACCCCGGCGTATACAGTAGATACATACACACGGAGTCTGACGAAATATTACTAATTACACTGTAATTCATACATCCCCTCTTCCTAAAGATTTTTTTTACGGCTCTTTTCCTTTCAGAGTCCCAGAGACTCATAACTATTTACATGCCTTTGCGCCTTCTTGCTCCGGAATCAATAATAAATAACAATTTTACTGGCCGCAAATCCGGTCGGGATACCAATGGCTGGCAATGGGATTTGTAATTCTAAACCCAGCCCGGCCGACAGGTAACCATTGGGACCAAGCGGGGATGAGGTTTTAAAAATGTGGGAGTCGGAAATATCTGTGGAAATTGATGGACTTAGGAATATTAGAAATTGAAAAGGAGTCTACCCCATGGAGTTGTTGCCTTATAAGTGTCTCGATCCGCTAAAGAACTCCTGCCGTGTTTATGTATCCAAGTTTGTACTTGTTCAATTCTACCTTTCCCGCATCATCAAATCAACTCAAGTGAGGTAACTACAGTCCGTAACCGTATATGGTTTTCAACAGGAATGGATAGGATTCCATGTGGTTGAAATTAGGCTCTATTAACCCGTTCCGATCCCTCCTGTTGTTTCCCCCTAGTTTATCTTCATGCCCAGTCATTGTCATTTGTTCACAAATTTCAGGTCTCTCTCTTCCAGCAGTCCTTTGCTTTGTCAAAATAGAAAAAAATCATGTGTCTCACAACCAGCAGGGTCGTACGGAAATGTAATAATTTCATGTGTTTAGCCCATCATTCCACTTGTTGCAATCTTTAATCATTTTCACTTCCTCTATCATATCCCTTACTTTCCCTTACACTTGCTCCCATCTATTCCCCGTTCCCCATTGTATTTTACAATACATAGATACTCATTATAATTTGCGTTACTATTTTTTAATTACAATTATTCTTTTAAAGTTGTGTAATTTCTCCGTAGTGATTGTCACTCACGGTTCTTTCCTATGTTTACCAATACTTAATTGATTGATTTATTAGGTGCTTCACAAGGAAATGTCTACAGCACTGTAGACAGACATCCCAGTAGAGATTAGTTCTGCAGCTATCTGCAAGGCAAATATTTGCGTTAACCATGTACGATTATGGATATGGACTGAATCAACATAAAATTGTAGCCTTGAGTATACATACACTAGCCATCAAGGAGAGGATACACTATCAGAGGTCCAGACAACACAAGATTGGGAAGCAATGTACACTTGAGATGAGAGTGAAGAGATTTGTTTTGCTATTGCTTGGTCATTTGGTTCTAGCACTATTTTGCTTTATTATGACCATCGAAATTCAAATTATTCAATAATGTTTGCTTAAATCAAAAATACAATGAATAATTTTGCATGCATTGTGTGTCCGTCTGCACAAATACTTTTAAAAGTAGAAGTTAGGAGGGAGAGTATACCAGACTAGATGAAAAAAAATGTTTGTGTGTAATGTATGGAAATTTATAAGGTGAATGAGAAAAGCTTTCAACAGATTCTTGGAAAAGTTGTGGGGATGCGCTGAGAATCAGATTCTTGGGGAATATTACAGGCACTTCCCGAAAGTCATGATAAAGTTGAAGACTACATCTCCCTCTCATTTGGGTATGCACATATATGTTGGGGTGTTGAATTTGGTGCGAAGACAGTTTAGGTTGATAGAATAAAATTATAAAAGGAGGCTACGGCCTGATGATGGGGTGGAGAGATGACTTGTGTGTACGTAGTATTTGTGAGGAGCATCCGATAAGGAATAAAGCTACGGAAGATTTTTTTTTGTAGCGGGGAAATCTATGTAGTGGAAGATGCTCATGGGTTATTTATTGGCAATTTGACCAGGATGCCGATAGCGTGTGAATGATCTGAGATTCCCTGCCGAGATGCCTTCCTTCCTCTTCTTAATATATGTAAATATGGATGGTTGCCTCGAGATGCTAAATGTTTATGACATTACATGCTGACTTGGTTTTTCTTTTAACGGCTTTTTCCTCATCTCTTGTCTCTCATGGTTCCTATGGCCAGACGTCTGAGTGGCTGTAGAACCATTCCATCCAGTCAGGCTTTTCAACTCACTGCCTCTAATTATGATTTATGTCACTTTATTCCTTCTCCAGTGAGGATGGCCCTTACAGCACACCAGCTTCGGGAGAAGTGATTCCAAACGTGCCAACGTACTCTGTAAGGAAGTCCGTAATTATTATCGAGACTCACATCCACCACACGAGAGCCATAGAGAGGCTTAAAGTGTCTCGTCGTGACATTGATTTGTTTAAATTATAATTTTTTCATTAAAACCATACGGAAAAAAAAATTGATAATTTCCTGATAAACACATGATTGACAGGATTTGATCGACATGTCGTACACCTAATCTTAGGCGTCCAAATTCCAAACGAACCTTCCTATCAGCCCAGATGGTCGAGAGATGATGGGACCCTGGAATTCAATTTATAACAAAAATCCTCATCTCTCATCATCATCCCTTCAGCTGTCGGATTTTTACTTAAATACATTAATTATCACAATGTAATTACGCTTTTAGACTTCACATGGAGACCATCATCATAACTGTATCGTAATTAAATCTCACAAATTTTATTTACAGTGTAAGTACTTACAACAGTATTTGCGTGTTGTGTCTTCCACAATAAGACATTATAAGAATCGTTTAACCTCCAAGGATTCTATTTTCCAGCCAAGGTATGTACAGTCAGTAGCAAAGGGCAAGCTGTGGATCCAGAGCTAGAAATATGTAATTGCATGTCAGCTCAAGTACAGTTATACACATAGTTGCGTGAGTTTGAACACACAACAATTGATCGTATGGATATGTAGAGACATGTAATTATAATCTATATACATACATAGCATGAATATACTCCAACATAAGTACTTACGGACACCGGAGCCTTGATATGTTGAGCAAATAGTACAAGGAGAGAGACAGACTTGTCAATGTCAATTCCCCCACCGATGTGCATCGGTCCATGCATATACATGAGGTTCGGCCTGCCGGTGGGAAATCTCTCGCTGATTGATTTGTTGACAGTTCCGTTAATTGAGATAGCGTGTCTGAAACTATCGTTTAAACTCTCTCAACTCTATGGCTTCACTGAATTAACCTTTCAGCTTTGGGGAGACAGTCTCTTCTTCTGTTGTGTTGGAGTAGAGCATTAAGAACAGGGTATTATTCATGTCCAGGCAATTATAACGGGTCGTAAATAAACAGTGCATTTATGACCGAGTGTTATTAGAGATTAGAGCCTTCATTAAAGAAAATGATAGTCTTTGTTATTTGTCAAAACGGAGGAGATAATGTCTGTGGGGGAATGTAGATCGTAGGTGAATCACTCGGGGGACAGATGGGTAGTAAAATGTCATAAGATGCTGTGACTAATACGACTGGAAATGGCCTTAGAGATTTACAAGCGGTGTTAATTCTTGACGAGTGAAAAATACTCCTGCCAATAGAGAATTGGCCATCGATCAAGCTGGATGGATCCTCCAAAAGGATTTATGGTCAAAGGTGGGTCGCCTTGTTCGTCAGCAATAATTTCTCTGTCAAGCAAATCGTATTTCACAAAATGAGAAAATATAGTTCCAGACTCTCTATCCAGTTATATGGCCCTTATTGTCAATGGTAGTCCCCTTCACTAGAAATAGTAAAAGCTCGGAGTCTACAGTAAGCACAACTCGGAACATATCCAGTCTCTATGCTTACAGGTCTCAATGTGTTGGACGTAATCATAAGTACGTGTCAAGTCATGTTAAAGAAAGTCTCCTTGGATTTGCCTCGGTTGAATTGAGCTGAGTGAGGGATGGATGACCAGAGTGGGTGGTCTGGACTTCTCATATTCATCCTCAATCTCCCCTGTATTTTGGTCTGTGTACTGACTTCCATGGAACCATCCGAACCGCTCCGGCCTTGTTCTTCCTTCATTTTACTACTTTTAGCGTCGGCTGATATCCAACATTATTATTACTCCTTCTGATGTGAGTCATTGAGGCTTGTGAGTGTGTATACTCTCCAGCAACATTCTCCATGAGTGGTGTTGGTTTCTCGAAGCTGGTGAAATGTCGTCAAAGGGCGCTGTAAAAACTTGTTGAAAACACATTAACAGATGCTGTCCATACATTTTAAAGACTGTCATAAATTTCTTCCCGTGTTTTGTTTACGTACCCTTAATAGTGGCTCTCTCAGGAGTATTTATTTGTGCCAGCGGGAGAAAGAAAAGAAATTATAACTACATTGTCAGTTTTTCTGTAGTCGAGAGAGAGAGCAACACCATCATAAAAACAGTTGGCTCCAGCAGGACTCTGTATTATAGCATCCGATCTTGCACCAGCTTCCTACCAATAACTCCAGGCTTCCATACTTCCATGGGAATGCATCTCAAATTTTAAACAAATAAGGCAACACCCCTTTTAGTACATCCTCCGGACTCACAATACTACGACTCCCCTGAGACCTCCAGATTTCAATGATGCTCCAAATTTTCCACGAGTCTTTCACTCCCCTGTTAATTTGGGATTTTGTCTCGGAACACAATCTGTAAAAATACAATAAACACATGCTTATCATAATGTTCGCTATATATTGAATAAACTTCATAAATTCTGCTTGCATACACAAACATAAATACATAGGATTTATTTTCGTCGGTGAGTAGTTTTAAAATTACATTTCTGAGCAAATAAAATCTTTCAGAACTTATTTGATATGGTACTCACAATCAATGTAATTTTGTATGTATGTACCTGACACAGTTCGAACTTACCATCTCGAGGCATGTGGTGCTTCAGAATAAATCTAAAGGGACGTATAGGAATGGAATGGGGTGTACAGTGATTGGATCTTTTGAGAAGTGGACAGTGTCGGTCTGTGGCATTTTGTAAATTGACCTTTCGGGAGTGAGAAAGTACAAAGAAAATAAAGGAAGTTAATAGAAGAGGACCGAAAGTTGTCGTTGGAGGAAGTCATTTCTCACTGATTGTCAAAGATTGTTAGTTCGCCTTTATTGCTATTGTCATTCACTCTCTTGGGTCTCGACCTATGAGCACTGAATTGTCATTGTCGCTCCAGTCAACTATGTATCGTATGCTTATATTGTCATCTATTGTGTCCCCACGTCTTTTATGGTCTCTCCAGAACTGTGTACTCACGATCAGTCTTAGACCTTTGAGAGGTTTCACAACACAAAACACTCCCATATATAGTATGTACACAGGTCTCTCTGCCCCTGCCTTTTGACTCTGACTTCCTCCAAAAACTGGGTTTCATTGTGACACCTACGTAGACAGAGTGAGGTTTCTTACCTCATTTTAGTCATTTTTCATATTTTGTTTGGAATAATTCAGGGAGTGTAAATAAGATTCTATAAAAAAAGAATACAAACTCTTGTGTGAGGAATAATATCCCGTAATGATTGATCATTTGAAATGTTGAAATGGCGTGTAATTCTACGCTGTAATTATTAATGTTGCCCCCACCGTTCTTGTCGATCTCCTTTTGGAGCAGATGTCGCTCTTAATGCCTTGTACACAGTTCAAGAGCAAGACTTCCTACATGATCTGGAGCATTACCATGGGTTCTGTCCATCAACGATGGGCCTTTGGGAGTTGTAGATATCACTAATACGTTCTCAAGTACATGCTCGAGTGATATGAATACAGAAGATGATTTCAAGTCGGCGATCTTTTAGAGCCCTCAGTGCTCCTCTGTTCTGGCCGGTCGTGAATGACATTCTACAAGAGTTGCAGACGGCGATTCATAAGTCATCAGCTATGGGGTTTTCTTACCGACCACAAATGAATCGGCAGTGGACAAAAAAGGTCATATTTCTCCATGCTCTTTTCCTCACTTCACGTTTGTTTAGCTTTATTTTTTATTGGGCCGTGTGGCCGTGCATACATTTATATACATAGGAACTCAAACTAGTAAGTATGAGGTCTTCCTATGGACTAATTGTCAACGAGTCTCAACTCAGGCTTCTTTAAAATTCTGGCTGGAGACGCAACTGTTATCTCATAACAACCTCATCTGTAACATTTACCATTACGACTGCTCCCAATGTAATGTAAAGATCCCTACTTCATGCAAGCTCTCTGGTATCTTCACACTTTGAAATATGTCTTGGAAATTACTAGAAGTTCAAGTCAGTTGCACCAACTTACTCAACACTCTCATTAATCAGGACTCCGACTCTATTAAAGAGTCACATGGTGAGAACGTACACCGATAAATGCTCCAATGAACCCAGTCACCCGTCGGTATTGATTTAGCAAATGTACCCACTCCTGTTTATTTAAAGTTCCCGTCCATCTTTTAAAACAGGGATTTGTAAATACCTTGTTTCGAATTTACACATTTCCAAGCCATCTCCTTACTTTTACACACACGCAAGTATCTGTAATAGTAAATCTGGGGCCGGATTTGTGTCACTTTGAAGTCTCCCTCTAATCTCTTGAGAATGGTTTCCGAGTCTCTGTTTTCCTACTAGTCCTGTAAAGTTTTATGGAATCTAATGACACAATAGTTACATGAAATAACAAAGTTTGTTTGCATTTAACGTCTGTATATTGGGTCTTGTATATGTCATAAACTGAACCTTACCTCAGCGTTCTGAGCAACCATGGCTTTATACACCAATTTGCAACTCATTGAAATCATTAGTACGGGAATTACTAATTTCCAGACTCTCAGCAGATCCTGTACAGGAAATCGCAATCATTTGGTTCCCAACTTGTACCATAATTAAAAACTGTTTAAAACAAAAAGCTTTAAATTCTCGTCATAACAAATTACTTTCTCCACATTTATCACAGCGTTTTTTTTATTAAGAATAAATATTTTACAATTATTTTAGAAATCTCTAACAAAAGCATTTTGGATCTACATTGTACCTTATATCACATCAAGTGTATTCGAACACATATTGGTTAAACGTCCTGGTTTAATTATTAAATTCCGAGGTCTAACCCTGGAAGTATAAATTTTGGGGTACTTCGCGTTTTCGAAAGTCAAAATCAGAAATCAGAAAAAAATAGTACGAAGGGAAATTTCTCAACATACATGGTATCTGAGTGACAAACCTTAATTCGTTTCGGTTTTCAGACAATGCCAATCAGTTTGTGAAATCGCTAAATATTTGACGAGGAAATTGGAATTTTTGGTGTATAGTTTTGCAATAAATTGTGTAATAGTAATTACTATTAGCGAGGACCCTTATACAATTTTCGAGTGCCTTGCCATCATCACAGCTGATGTAACATATCGTTGGCTGAATATTTAAAAGCACCATATTTTTTGAGCTGCTACACTTTTTAAACAGGGTCTTTGTAAAAATGGTACTTTTTAAAATTCAGCCAACGATATTTTTCTATAGAAGCTATTGGGATGCGTACGAGGAGCATGGAGGAGATGAAGATTTTGAAACCTTTGCTTGGAAGTCTCCCTATATCCACGGCTACTGGAAAGGACCGCAAGGAGGTGTTGGTTCAACCTTCATTTCCTGTGAATAAGTTAAAATGGTATGCGTCAATGCCCGGACTGTACTGATTGGATTGCATGTGGATTGGAAAAAGGAGGAAAATGGAAGGTCTTTGTGCCTGTATAAAGAGGAACAATGTGCGTAACAGCAGTCACAGGTAAATTGTGTACAATGGTAATGGTATCCTCAATAGAACGGTTGGTTATCGAGGATCTACTGAGCGTTTACAAGTGCTAAGAAAAGGAGATGGACAGGGAGCAAGAGGTCCCTCGCCCTCCAGGAACTGTTGCAAGTGCAAGGAAATGAAGAACAAGTTGAGCAATAATTCTTTCTGTAGAAGCAGCGGGAGTTCCGCAACCTCCTTTTATTCGTCCATACCCGTATTCTTCAAGTATTGAGCTGGTACATATTTATACATTGTGCCTGTGTGTGTGTGTGTGTGTGGAAGAGACAGGAAAGATGTAGGCTGAAACACGGCTGGTGTTTGAAGCATGAGAGCCAAATAGTCAGAACCTACCTGCTATGCTGGTCGGTCACATGGATTTAATTCAGGTTTATATCTCTGTAAATCATCCCTGTCAAATGCATTTACGCCACTTCTAACATCTCATACTTTCCTTAATTGTTCAACTTGCATCTATCGTCAGTAATATTTTCTCAGGCACCCTGGCAATAAAAATATATAATCTTAGTTTACTACCGTAACTGTCGTAAATGTAGCAAAAACAATTCACAATGTAGATTAGCAAGATACATTATAATTAGGATCCGTATAATTAGTCGTATGTACATGCACACCTCCACACCCATGGGATAGATATGTACATATGCCAATAGTATCTACGTACAGGTCTCCGTCCACAACGCGACCGGTAGCGTTAACTCAAAAGACTTGACTATCTCCTTATGTTTACAAAAGTGTCTTGATACATAATGCATTTAAATTTATCGGTGCATGGGCGGTCGGGTGGTGTAGCGAATCTGTGAGGTTGCAGAAGATCCCGCTTTCGACTCTAGCTCACCCCAAAAATAATTCTAGGTCCTTTCTATCTTTACCTATACACTATAAATATATAAATCAGGTTTTGTGGCATGTTCCGCATTCTTGGGAGAGTGTGAGTAGGAGTAATGTGTGCCGTACACTGATAATGATTCGTAAGATGAATCGGTGTATTTGTATATACTCCGACTACTGATAATTATTCGGATAAGATTATATCCATAGCTTAGTCCATGTCTCGTCCCTTATTTGCATTTCTCCTCTCTCTACCTGTAGCTTTACATTCTACTCTCTGTCTATACCCAAGTCTGCGTATGTGTGTTGTGATGTATGTACATGATTCCTAAGGTGCGGGGATGCTGTGTTATACCGGGTTTATGCCACGAAACTGTATGGACACCTTGTCTCTATTTCGGTTATTAGTCATATAGTGACGAATTAACATTTAGGTTGGCAGTTGAATAAAGTGTGGAATTGACGGACTTAAATGAAACTTCACAATATGCAGCTATTGGGGCAGAATGTTTCCATAGATGTGAGATTATAAACAATAAGGAGGTTTAGAAAACTCTGTGAAGGCCTTGTGTATATCGGAGTATAAGCCCCACAATTTACAAAAATAAATTATCATTTATTATGCTCCTCGAAGATCTCCGTCGTGAATGCATGTACAGCTCTGAAAAACAAGACAGGTCCGATTGCAGAAAGACGTAGCGACAGAATTCACTAATGCTCCTGTCACTACATTAGTAATAGTGTGACGTGAGGAGCGCTGAGAGATTTGTGCGAGATTGTAGACACATAAAATATTGTAGTAATCTTATATCAAACCATTTTAAGGTGCTAATGGGTGCGTTGCTAAACTTAGACTTTCACTGACTGACAGGTGAGCCCCAGCTCTGACACTAGTAACTTAGACCATGTACACGTAGGGACTTCTGGGGAAGCCAAGGAAAAGGCTGGAGGTTTAGCAACGCTCCAATGACTTGAACATTACAGGTTGGTGAGAAGTACCTGAGGCTTAGCTTTATTTAAGCTCAAGCTGGAGTTTACTATTTTGACAAAAATACCGGAGAGTGTGAAGGGAGGATACGTCTACGTGTGTGCCTTATATTATTAATTTGTTTGGCTCTCCCTCCCTACCTGCCCTGAATAGCAGGACTAGACTTTTGTGAGGAGATTTCCGCCAAGAAGTGTGAGTGACGGATGCTTTTAAAAGTCTGATGAAAAATGGAGCTAAGGGTGAGACTTGAAAAGTGTTTGAGAAATACAGCCAGATGAAAAAACTTTGCCATATTTTCCTCCGGGAAATTAATGAGAGGCGAGGAAACATTATCGCAGGACGTCGAGTGAAAGATTAAAGGCTCTCAAAAGCCGATTTGAAAGACGTGTGAGGCGTGGATTGATGATGATAGCAAATGTCATGGAGTGCATGTTGAATAGGTGGGAATGGGAATCCTCGTATTAAATAATGTTCTATGTCGAGTTGTCGAGTTACACTAAAAACCTACAGCCCTATCTCCTTATGGTTCCCTTTTATTTCTCTCCTCATATACTTCCCCACACATACACATACATACACACACACACAAATCCAGGACCCCATATCCGCCAATGTACAGTATACCAACTACCAACTCTCCAACTACTACACTTCATATTTCATGCCGTCTTATTCCATGCATTGTTGAGCAGCCCCATGTAGGTATATTTTGACGGTGCTCATGATTCATATCAGTCAGTCTATATCCCTGCTATATCCCAGAGCAAAAATATTACCAGAGTTTTTGCTCGTCCCTATGTCTCCCTAAGCCTGTCTTCAGAGTCCAGTTCCATTTCTATGCACATTAACGAGCACCAACAAAGCCTCAATTTGGACTCATTCATGCTCTTCCCATCTCCTGGAACCGTTTCAGCCGTAACAGTCTGAATTATTACATAAATACATACCTACTCCCAACAACTACTCCTTTTGCAGGTGTGAGGCTCAAGACGAACAAACTACATACAAAGTGCTCTTATGAGGGAACCTGAGCTACACTCTAATGTTACCACCACACATATTATAGCCCAGCATACATACATACATACATCTCTCTACTGTTTTTATATCCCCCAATTAGTATACCCCATACATTAAACTGTACGCACAGACAGTTCAATTTAACATATTATTTAACGCACAGTATTCCCCATAACGTCTCATATTTTATCCATTTTCCATGCTGGAGTCTCCTCTCTCTCTAAGTACAAGTATTCCTGGACGTGCATCTACAGATGCAATTGTTCCGTCCTCACAATGAGTGAGCACGGTATGTTGTACAGACTAAGTGTCTGTAAGTGTCTGTACATAGGTCCGTACAAGTACATAGGAATTGACTGCCACTGCCCCATATGCTCTGTACAGTAGGAAGATTTATGGGACTTGTATAAACAAATGAATGCACATTGGAATTATGTTGGTCAGGATTAGTCCGGAGTGTAATAATGGACCTTTGTGTAGTACAAGGATGATAGAAAGGACATGGATTTAGGTGCGATTAGTGCCTGATAAAGCAGTGGTAGCTGTAGGTAGGGAGAAAAAAAAAGTTGAAAGCCATATAATAAGCCAAGGAGGAAACCCAAATGAAATGACTTGGAGTGAGTCTCTCGTTCTTTCTTCTTGTGTGTAATTATTGTCCGGACCTGTCTATCTGTCTCTGTAAACTGAACTTGTCAGGCTGGAAGAGACGGAGAGAGAGCTAGTTGAATCCGGTAGTATGTATCTACACATACGTAGATATGTACATACATACTACCTACCCTACATCGAACCATACACACTACTTATCTACACATGAGGAATGAAAGAGTCGGAGGCGGAGGTACAACTGCATTCTCTCTATGTGTACTACACATTTTAAGACAGACCCTTGGACAAGAGACAGGAGGAGTTGCTGTATGTTCCCCCACACTATACGAGAGCATAAAGGAAAAGGAAGGAAAAGCGGCAGCAGTCAGTCAGACGCCTTTCCACTCCATGGGGGCTCGTCTTTTACAGTCCGAGTTCATAAATTACTTGGTTTGACGGGCGAACGCTTCTTTGTAGGTAAAGTCTTGCCAAGCTCTATGTACTTCCATGGAGTCCGCACTTTGGCCCTTGTGCCATTTGCCAGGGAAGGCTCTTACCCAATCCGTCATCGTATTCAGCCCGAGCGTCAATGTACCACCCTTAATTCATTCCTAATAATCAATTTTCTTTCAATTTCCCTTTCACAGAAGGGAAAGAGCTTCCCTTGGATTCCTGGATTCCAATTCATTGAATTGGGGTTAGCAGATTTCAAGAAAACTTGAAATTAATCCAGAGGAGGAGAGAGAGAGAGAGAATTCTGAAGGAGTTTGTGCAAAATGTGGAATTCTTTAGGAAGTTCTTTTTATTAAAAAAAAAATTGTAATTTATTTTTGCAAATGGAACAACTCCTTGATTTTCGGGTCTTATGGTTTCATTCTTTTAAAAATCTGGAATACTTTTGATAGGATTTTCTCCTTGAGATACTACCAAGGCTATTTTCCGTACACTTACTCCTTACAATGAGGTATGAGCCACAGACGGAGGAGTAAGAACTGAGAAAAGACGACGCTCGAGGCAGTCAAGAAGGGAGGCCGACAGCTCCTTTGTAAATCCATAATCACGCTCCGTCAAGTTTCCTCAAAGGAGCTTGACCCCCCGTCAGTTAAAGATTAAAGTTTCTTTTTATTTCATCTCGGTGAGCTCAACTTTTCCATCACCAGGCATGGAGTGAGCAAGTCAGTGAGTACAAACCAACGATAAATTCAACAACTCCCAGTCAAATTCTCCTCTCATTTCAAAACCCACAGAAAATCCCGCCTTACTTTCCCATCCTTCACTTTTACATATTACTTGAGTTCCTATATACCTACTTTTTCATTTTTTAAATCTCTCCATCCATCCCCAGCCTTGAAGCCTTCCAACACTTGAGTTACACTTCTGTAACCCACTATGAATGTAAAGACTTTCTTTACTTACGTGTACGTACATATGTATATCTATATATACAGACAAAGTCATGTAACAGGTCCTTACTCCAACTGTTCCAATTTCAGCAACTGGTCTAGACCCTACAACTATTTGCAGAACTTCCAGTAGCACCTGTACAACCATTGAGGTAATTGACAGTGGCAGAGCGATTAAAAGACAAGAGTGTCCCACCTATTACAAACTCAATTCGTCAACCTCTGAGGTAGGTGAGTACATAGGAAGTCAAAAACTAGGCAAATTCCTGAAACTAGTTTGTTTATAGAAACTTGTACTTCAATTGAGATTTGGAGCTCTCGTGTAAGTAAGTCCTAGAGGTTCAAGTGATGATGTCAACTGTACAAGTTTTTAGAAAGCATTAAAAATTAAAGAGAATGTCAACAAGCAGGAATTACATTGCTGTAAATGACTCCTATCATCTCAAGTCATGTTTCACAATGTCACGTATCAATAGGCCCCCCCGTCCGATGTCGCAATGGAAGCAGGGTTAGGATGCTGGGAATAATGACAGATAAATAAATCATAACAACTTACGTCACAATGAAACTCTGCCATCCCAGTAGCACCAATAATGGACGCCATTTAAGAAAACCATACTTATTACCCGTAGCTAAGTTGTAGAAGTCAACAAATGGGAGCGATATCATTAATCACAAGACTCCATCGTGGACTTCCCCCTCTGAATTTTCATACACACTTGCATACATCAAAAAAAACCAGACGGTCACACACATACTCATGCACGGAGCCAGTACTCACAGTGAGTATACATACGTACCTTCCCCCAGGAAAAGTGGATTTGTTAATGGCACTGTGTACTCACACAAGGAAGCAGGAACAGTCAGTTTTAAAAAGGGACATGAGAGGACCAGCAACGTGTTTATGGGAGTTTATTGCCTAATATATTGACATTTTAAATTGTCACTCGCACCCATCCATGAACATCCAAGGGAGAGGTACGTCATGAGGCTAATTCAGAAAAATACCTAAGGTTAATTCAGAAGAATACATAATATTATTTCAGAAGAATACATAGATACTGTTATTTCAGAAGAATACATAAGGTTAATTCAAAAAAATACATATGGTTAATTCAGAAGAAACATTATACAGCTTCATATACAAAAGAATTCTGTATGTAGCACACATAATATGTATGTAAATAACAATCATTGAATACATCCCTCACTTTTGTGCTTTTGGAGAGAGAGAGAGAGAGAGAGGTTGAGGTCCATACATTTAGAGATTGCTCATTATCACGGACGCAGAGTTGCTCTTATTTCGTGACTCTGCCGAGAGAGCTGGTGAAAAGGGAAAGACAGAGCCAGAGGGAAATGAGAGTTTGTGTAAAGAGATGTAATGTGCCGCACTTGAGCAATGCAGGGCTACCGTGTCAGGGGATAAAGGACTTGGAGTATGTACAAAGGTGTAGGGACATAAGTTACGGGAAAAAATGGACCAAAATCAACGTAAACGATTATGTGACAGTCTAGCTACTACTCCTGTTGTCCCTTGATGAGTACAAGTTGAGGGGATAGAGGGAAGCTGGGCTGGGGATGATGAGGAGAGGGGAAGAGATTGTAAGAAATACAAGGTATATTTGAATTACGAGCGGAACGGAGGAAGGCCTCAATGGTCTGATTACCTTACCTAACCGGGTGTCAAGCATGGAAGCAATTTATGACGGTGGAGGAAGCCACCACCTCTGGAACGTGAGGGTCTCCTATTGTCCACTCCAGCTCCGTCTAAATACGTCCCATTGAGTCTCCCACAAAGCAACTCACCATTAACAATGTGGATAATTCATATTGACAAAGGTAAACACGGTGGACATGGAGGGTGAAACCTCGCCGTGTCAACTCTCTACCAAAAACTATTATCCTCAAAACCTATAAACCATCGTGTAATTTAATCTTTTCGTACCTTTCTTCATTTTTTTTCTCATCCTCGGCCTGGACACACATAACTCTCTCCCGCTGGTAATGTATCTGTTGCTGGAAATTTGTGTGAGTGTCAGTGGAGAACTGGCGCTAGAGAGAGATGTATCTCTGGAGATGGGTCTCTCAGTGACTATCTCGTGTTCAAAACTCTGGCACTCCATAGCCAAGCTCCGGATATGATGGAGTCCTTTGATCATCATTACGTTAACAATGTTCTGTACATTATCCTTGACTTTCATACGGAAGCATGTAAGTATCTACTCTGTAGTAAATAACTATATGGGGATCCTAAAAATGGTTCAAGTCCATGGTTGGGTGCGAGAGAGGGAGAGAGAGAGAGAGATAAAAAAAAAAAGAGAGAGAAATAAAAATAATGTGACTTATTTTACAGTCCATTGTAGCATTGTTACAGTGTTGAAGGTACATGTAATATTTCTCGGAGACGTGAAATGTGGAACACATTTTCGGTGGACAGACCACTTATTCTGAATGAGAACCTCCAATTTCATTTATTTCATTGAGAGATTTCAATTTCAATGGTAAAGTAAAGCATGAGAGGAAGGAAAAGCCCATAAATTTCAGAGCTCCCTTTATCCCAATCCTCGTACAAGACTCCGTCCTCATATCTCCAGTTCGTATGTAAATATCTACATATATGTAATTATACTTATACTTCTCTATAAATAAAATCTTACTTGAGCACTATCCACATCTACGTACATACGCTCAGCATGCAAAATTCATAGGGCACAGTAGCTAGCTCGTGAGTCGTAAGGGACGCCAGGAAAAAATTAATATCAGCTGCACGTCGGTGTCTACATACCTACAAATATACATATGAGGCACGTATTTATACCTAAATGTAAGGGCACTTTGGAGCTTTATGCATTTGCAAGCAATTCCTGTGATAATAATAAGCTACAGTAATGTCTCACATGCATGACCACATATGGTTTTCACACACTGGAGACAAACCTTTAGTGAACTAGTCCGAATGGATTTTCCACGTATGTCCATACACATGGGCTGTATATAAAATCATTACATATTTATGTATAATTACATGCATTTATGTACATGATCATATACGTCAGGAGGGGTCGAGTAAATATGAGAGTTGAGGGGCTATGGGTATATATGTATATACAGGAGCATGCATTATAAACACACACACACACACACACACACACACACACAAGGGCAGGGACGTCTGTATAGAAAGCGCGTGCAGGAAAGGATAAAAAATTCCAAATGTCATCCGGTATGCAGATAACTATTGAAAATGTCATAACTCTATTGCGGAAATTATTTATTGTTTTTTCCCTGAGTCTCATAATTCTGCCAGAGCTATTGCACTGATTAAAGGGTTAGACTCGACTTCTCCCTATAAATCTCCTTGTCAAGATAGTCTCCAGGCTTTGTAGAACTTTTCCAGGTAATCATATATTTTTCCTCCCCAGCCGTATCAATTTCAGGCCCGGAGAGCGCATACCCGTCTGTTGATATTTGTTGGGAGCAGAGAGTCCTCGGAGTTATTGGAAGTGAGCAATAAATTACAGCTGTTCTTCCTCAAGTGTTGAACAAAAGATGGAATTAATGACATTTCCCCTCCAATACTGGGGGATTTTGGGGGGATTCTCAAGATCTACTCTCCGTACTACTGGAGTCCCTAACCTGTTTCTTCCCTTCCTAGGACTACAGCTCCACTTGTGTCTGCCGAGTGACTATACATAGATATACACATGCTCTCCACTCTAAATGCAACCGGTCATTGTTCAGGATCCTTGTACAGAAATAAAACCCGCATATTGCACTACTTTCGTATTCCCAGTGTCTTGATGATTTACATCGAAAACCAAAACCACATTGGTGAGTCTCCTCCTTCAGATTAGAGACTCAACCTGGATTCCCCGTATAATTTCTCCTGTGTGTGCTACTATCTGTTTTTTCAGGCTGGAGGATATACAAATGTACATTACAGGGGGGAAAAAGGGATGGCCATCAGACCTAAGGATAACCTCAGCATTTCCGAAGATTGATGGACCACTCGGTGTATTTCAAGGGTGGGGTCCGCTAGGTGCCATAAAAATCTAGCTGTGCTCTTTCCTCCCATGCACAAAACCATCATCTGAGGGCTTACTAGTAAATGCGGAGTTTTCTCCAATATTTTATTCCCAGGAGGAAACATCAACGCTCATGTGATTGTCCGTATGTTACAGCCCTTGTATTTACTTTAACTCCGAGCCTTCCCATTTGCAACCATCCCAGAAGAGTGGGCCATTGCCAGGAAAAAATTCTCTTCCGTCGGATAAGGGTCTGAAAATAGTCTCTGTAAATATCATTTCACAAATATTTATGAATCATTTTTAGCAATTTCAGAAAATAAACATCAAAATTCCCATTCACAATAATAGGCTTCTATGAGAACTTGCTATTTACAAAATAATTCTAAAACAGACTCCTTGTGTCGTATAATACGATGCAAATTAGATCAACTAGATATAGGAATTTTTGAAATTCAATATTAAATTCCTGTTTCCAATTTGTTTTTTTTTTTTAAATTCTCGTTAAATCTCGAGCGGTAGATTATTTTTCACATATTGTGATATGTGTAATTATATTTGGGAGAATAAAAAAAAATGGGGAAAATGATATAGATAGAGTTCCTTAGGACTGACGTGATCTCCAGACTCGGGATGACTCTATTAAAGAATCACTTCTAATGAGTGGAATGATTGGGGGAGATTGGGGATGAATTAGTGAGCGTTAAAAAAGAATTCGTGCCTGATCCCTCCAGCCTTTACTTAAGTATTGCGGTGTTATTCTCGCAAAACTATTTACATTTGGTGGGTACACACAGAGAAAGCTAGGAAATTAATGGGAGTGTTTCATCCCCACCGTCAGGCCCAATTCTAAATCAAGCCCACATAATCTTCTGTATAGTTCCTTCCTCATCTGTTAATCTTTTGCAGAGGAAAGGAAACCACGTGCGGGATTAAGTCATAGAGAGATGTCCTAATGGCAAAGTAACCTTCCTCCTTGCTGATGGGGAGGTTATTGAGGAGCCTCCGACCAGACCCAGTGCTAATTTTGAGTTGACTATTCCATCCAGAGCCCTGTAACTATTAACCCCACGGCTTGAAAACTCCTCATCAGGACTGAGATCAGAGACAGGGAAGAATCTATATTGCATAATAATTTTTTTTTTGTTGGTAAAAGCTGGGAAGTTGATGCTCCTCAGCGGACGATTTACACAGGTCCCTGTACTGTTTATCGACGGAATCAGGAGAGTCTCTTGAAAAATGTATGGGAAAGGAAAATCCTACCCTGATCCGGGTAGTCCCCACTAAAAAATACCCGAATCACATTAATAACAGTGACTTCCTCAAAGAATAACAATAACAAGGAAGACGGGCCGAGGTTCTTGGGAGTTAATCCTTGAGTTTGTTTGTTTACTTTGGAAAAATTATTTCTCCTATTCTCTCGCGTCTCCTCCGTCTGCTCCTATGACTGGAGCATAAGGGCACAAATCAGACGGAATATATTGGCAGGGCAAACGCGGTGCTTTGTCTTGATTTCACTGTCATTTTCCTTCATAAATAATCACCGGCTTAGCCCTTCCTCGGGACACTCCACAGCTTGGGTTTTCTCTCCATAAATTAATCACAAATCCTATAACAGCTCACATCACAACAGCCCCGCAAAAAAAAAAGCTAACCTTGAGTAAGAGTGAACTTTGCCTCAAATAATTTTATTCAGTTTATTTCCTTCACGTTTTAAATCCTAAAATATCAATGGTTTCCTATTTTTCATACGACTGAATTCTCATTCACTGCTAAAATGATTGATACTTTCATTCATTATTTTCGTGTGCCCTACATTAGAAATTAGATTAATTTTTTTTAAATGCTGTGTTTTAATGGCAGCATTTTTAAATACAATGTTTCAAAGACAGTATTGTTAAAGGCAGTATTTTTAAACGAGGGATTTTTATGTTGCCATAATTTTTAAAGGTTGGAAAATATAAACTACAAATTCCAGTAATTACAAAAATGATTGGGCACGCTAGTTTTTATTTTCAAACCATACGCATTCCAGTTTTTAATTCCAAACTATGCATGTTCCTCCTTGGATTTTCAAAATGAACATTTATCTTCCTTTGATTTTAAAAATATCCGAGGATCTGGTGCAGGACTGACTCTTCTTCATAATTACTTATGATTGACTGCTTCGTACATATGTATGTATATGTAATTATACATACATAGGGCTGTGCTTCATAAATACAGTATGTATTGTGTTAAGCCTAAAATCTAGAGAATATTCAGCGTTCACTGTTAATGGATCTCAGTACTTAAGCGAGGAGTTGCATAACAAAAGTGAGAATGATGATACACTAGCTGTTTGAGATACAATAAGAGATGAAGAGCAAAGGAATAAGAGAAAGAGAGAGAGAGAGAGAGAGAGAGAGACTTGAAGCTGAGAAAAAATGGAAGCGCGGAGGTAAAATAGAAGAATAATGGGATGACTAGTTGGATAGCTATAGGGTTGGGATGGGTAGCAAAACAGTAGTTAGTCAAGGTGCGGATCTGAAAGGCTTGAGTTAAAAACTGCTTTATAACAACCATTCAAGTTGTCGTCCACACCTCAATTTACGGCTGACACTTGAATCTAAATCAGTCAGCTGGGACTATTTGATTTTATGATGAACAATTTCCACCTTGTATTTATCCCCAACCTCCAGCACTTACCTGTTCTACATTAATGCTAAGTATTAACTTAACTTTTTTTTTCTTGAATGTGTCTGTGTGTATATATACATTCATTATTTTTTATACTCTCATGTCCATCATCCTGTCTACATTGTTTCGGCTCTCAGGTCCTACATACATATTTACAGATCTTCAAGAAGAACCCCTCACAACACTGAGCCTTACTACTGAGTACAGTGGGCTGTCAGGACAACAGCCGCCCTTACATCAGCATTTCTCTTACAATCGCATTTTGAAGACAATTCCAAAAATATTTACGGACAGACCCCTGGACTAATTTTTGGGGTGGTGAGAGCGTTTTGGATTGTCAAGCTAAAATGGAGTTTTTAGAGAGCTCCTGTGGGAAAGAGAGTCACTGTAGATACCTCCGTTCAGTCCATTACGACAGGGACGGGAAGTGCATTGAAATAATATTTCTAGCTAACAAATAATGAGCGGGTTCTCTTGTTCCTTCCCTTTATAGCCTCCGGCCCTTGACTAAATTATAGAGTCAATCAAATTGTAAATATTTAATTATTTCCAAAACTCCTCAGAAACTTACAGCTCTTGGAGCCTTGGATTGAATGAGACTAAAGATACTCCTAAATTCCCACAAATGAGGCTTTTGCTGGAGAACCTCAAAACTTCTCGTTAACTTGTTGAATGAAACTCAAGGGCTTCTTGTAGTACACACTACTCCAATGATGAGCATGTGTTGGATTGTAGCTCTCTGACGGATGACTCCTAGGAAAGGTCTGAGAGTCCAGTGTTCCACTAAAAAGTCATCATCTCATCTGACTCACCAGCCTGTGACAGTCCCGCCTGCCTGGGAGCAGATCCACTTCATAAATAAATATTACGTCCGCAAGTGTATGGATTTACATTGACTTTTTATTTCTCTTATGGGGGAAATTCCAGGGAAAATTCTATAAAATACTACAACTCTCGAAACATTGCGGAAAGTAGATTGTACAAGAGCATCTGTCATAGCCTTATCCGACCTTTCATTTAAATGAGCCTCTCCCGCCAGATAAATTAAAGTCCATTTTTTTTAGAATTTAAATCCCAGGGATCAAAACACTTAACAAGTGATTTCTCCTTCTTGTGAAACCCATAATTTTAAAGGCGGGTTCCATCCTCTGTTTTTAAATGCCGGGGATAATTCCAAGCGTCTCCTCACACGCTTTATGGATCAACGCTACCTGTAATTACTTTATTATTTAATTAGTGGGAGAGTTCCATACATTGAAGCCAACTTCATTCAACACTGGCCAAATTCCACTATAGATTTATTCCAGAAGGTATTTATGAATCCTTTCCGAAATCAATTTCATATATCTATGCTTGAAGACTAAATGATATAACAAAACCCTCCGAAAATATTATTCCTTTTTTTTAATGGATTTGCTGAGACAAGACAAGAAGCTATATATGTAATTACTTACTGTAATAATTACAGCCGTTTCTGCATCTCATTTTGAATGTTATTTGACTAAAATTTTTTATTTTACACTTTAAATTAAATTTGAGAGCCGAGTTTTGGAACTCCAGTTATTTTCATCCCAGGGATTACAACTTTTATTCTTTTGAATCTCCTACTTCTGAGAGTTTGAGATTTCCCTGTTGTGAGCATGTACATACAATTCCATGTCTGCTTCTGAGGTTTCATTGTCTGGAAATAATAATTGGTATTTAAATTCCCTTTGAGAAGGGACATGAGAGCAAATGGAAGAATAGGAATTGAGGGAAGGTGTACGTGCTGAGGACACGGTACGTCCCCCATACAAAGGTATCCCGTGGTAAGAGGGGTGTAATTAATGCAAATTTAATAATCCAACTCTATTGCCCTGTAATTATCCCTCGAGAGTACACTTACGAATCAGATCTGCGTGTCTCTCCCCGACACATATCACCATGCCTTGGATTAGCTCTCGTAATGTTAGTTTTATTAACCATTCCAACTTCCAACGACTCCGTATGTACACGAAGACTCCGTTGGACTGTGAGCAAGTCACTGGTTAGGAATTATAACTGGTTTCATGATCTCACCAATTTATTGCACATTCCGCAGGTAAATGTGTTCCCTACACAGAGACGGACCTGAGTATCTACATGTAAGCAGTCGTACAATAAAAAAAAAACTCTTCCAGTATTGAGTGCATGTATATGTGTGCGATGGTTTCTGTGTTACACATGTAATTATCTCCTTCATGTAGTAGTCCTCCATGTGTTTTGCATATGGATTTTGACGTGTAATTATTTCCTTGGATTTGATACGTATCTAGAGTATCTACATAACACTGTAAACAGTATCTGTAGGTAGCACTGTAGTGATCCAAGCCTCAAGTTAATTTGTGCAAATATGGTAGAGTTAATACGGTCCGTATGTACGTACACTCAAACGACCGGGACTATTTACAAAAGTGGCATTAGCAACTGTAGTAGTGTTTACAATCTGCTTATGCGTCCCCTATTGGTTTAGCGTATATATGTAGATATGTATTGGCAATTGGCACTACTTGAGGGTGCTTTGTGGCCTATAAGGTTATATACCTACATACATAGACTCACCTGTTTTTAAAATGTAAGATGATACATGGGAGTAATGGTTGTAGCAGCCTACGTCCGTATGTGTGCTGTGCGTAATTACGATTATGTAAATGAGGGGTAGGTTATAACCGTGAGTGCATACAAAGTATAAATTGTTGCTAACAATAAGTCGAGCCAGTTTGGAGGGTTCGAAACATGCGATTGATCTTCGTTGACGACTCCTGTCGTGCATTGAGACCTGTAGCATGACAAGCCTCCTGTGTCTTTCGTACTTTGCGGGAGTGTAGGGAGAAATGTGCTCATTATCCCCCAGTAGGTGATGGATGGATGTCGATCAACACTCTCCAATTTATCTTGGCTACCGGTCATTATCAACATAACCTATCGATTAACCAGCCTGCCTTATTCAGGCAATGGACATGTATTTACAGTTGGGGGAGAGCGTCGAGGAGAGTGTGAAGTAAACCCATAATTCCACGTCGCCTGGAGCTTTCTCTAGCCTTATTATTGCTCTTTGTGGCAGAGCAGGAGTAAATGGGGGACTGAAAGGAATGCAAATTCCTTAATTGTCAGTATCCTTTCTGCAAAATCCTCCCTGCACAAAAGGATGCTACTGCTGGTCCGCTCGAAGATAATTATACGGGATGGGGATTATTGGGACTCAAGAGCTAATATGAATTTTATTCATAACTACTTACAACCAGATCGCATGGACGGATAAGACCTCTGGGGATGGAGAGACTGGGCTGTACATACATATGTCTTCCTCGTCCTCATCCTCAGAGCAACATCACGTCATTTTCTTACGAGGCCTCTTGTACCTTCCTCACTTTTTCCTCCTCATTTCTTTAAATGCTTTGCATTCAATTCCTCCCATTTAAACTCCTTGTGGTAATTCCATAGGCTCATTTTTAGAATCGTGTGTGGAAAGAGTTGCTTATTTTTCCAAATGCTTCAAAAATACTTACGGAGATGCATACAGAGACACATACAGAGATACACACAGAGACGCATACAGAGACACATACAGAGATACACAGAGAGATACGTACAGAGACATATACAGAATTACATACAGAGATAGATAGATACTTATGGAGGTACATGCAAAGATTCATACAGAGATGAAGCCCACAGTATGAAATTAATATGAGGACGCTATGCCCAGGCTAGGTGAAGTTGGCAGTTGGTAAGAAGTACCCTGAACGTGTGGCACGTTGTTCAAATGCTAAAACCACTCGGCCCTGTCTCCAAGTTTGAGAGACAACAAAGCGATAAATCAAAAGTAAAAGAAGCAAGTGCAAACGGTCTGCATTGTGGATGGAATTATTAAATAGATTTTAATTGTTTCCCTTGCCATTTTTCCTCCTCCAAGTGTTCACAACTCTTGTGTGTGCATATGTAATTCGGCTCTGGCAGGCTGCATTAGTCGGAGTATGTAAGCCTACCACTGTGAGTGCTGAGGACTGAGGAGTGTAATGGTCCGCGTATGCATATATTGACATTAAAAAAATTCTAATAAATACATAGAACATTGTAGGGGGATTTAGTAGCGTATTTAGTATGTCGTCTCGGACGAGATACAAAAGTTGATTTGGTATGCAACTGGGAAAACTTGAGGTAATGATCGATTTACTTGTAAATTCAATGGAATATTTTATGCATTAAATGACGCAGGTATCCTTTTTTCAACAAACTTGCGAATACATTACTGACTTTGCAGGATATAAATTCCAAGAGAGCCCACAAGTGGAGGCTTCAAGTGCATATGGGGGGGAAAAACTTAAAAGGATTTTAATATTTCATGGGAGTTTTGGTGCATACGTACTATAGAGATATCCACATGGGCTGAGGATATACGTCCCTATTTTTTTTGTCTCTATGGTCTGTGTATCATATATACAGTACAAATTGTACTGACTGAGTGAAACCCAATACATTCTAAACAGTGTGTATGATGAGTAGCTCTCATGTACGGGGGACGTTAAGGAAGGTATAGGCTCTTCTCTGTGTAAAATTGAGAATCAGTGGACATTTTACAAGGGAGAGAAATGGTTATTGTCTTGTATTGTCAGAGAAAATATTCAACGCCTTCATTTGCTTAATACATGATGATTTATGGGATGTATCAATACATGGGAATAAAAGTCTCATTCCGTATTTGTAATGGAAATCTTTTATGGTTGTTGTTGGCATTAAAATTTACATTGTCAAATCTCTGACATTGCCTCGAAATGAATAATGATAACATCATAACCTGTAATTGACTGAGCATGTTCTTGTTCACTTGACATCTCTCCCATGTTCATGTTCAAGAAAAAGAGAGAGAGAGAGAGAGAGGTACACACTATAGAGATCAAGTCTTGGAGGCAACTTCTCTCTTCCCATGTCCCAACCATATCAACACACTTGATTCATCTTAATTGAGTATCAATTACAACACGTACGCAACGTCCCCCCATACTTACAAGCCGTTTGGCATTGCCGTCAAATAATTAAACACATAAATTACAATATTATCTATCATCCCCACCAAGCACCCAGGTATTCATTAGACTTCAATTTTTTCCACCCGCTCCAATCCAGCAACCATCAGAGTGCCGTGTACATACACAAACAACATACAGTCCAGAGAGAGAGAGAGAGAGAGAGAGAGAAAAAACATTTTATAATTTACAAGGAAAAATCCCACAATCCCAACTCTTGTCATACATACAATTAGCATGAATGCATATACAAATTAGAGGTATGCGTAATGGTACTTAAAACCCCACATTACCATTATACCATTCTGTTCCGCTAATGTGCCTTGTATGCATAAGCTCCTAATTACAGGGGGCTGGAAATCGTTCAAAAGTCCAATATTTTTTTCCTTCTTTTAATGTGCACAAAATAAAGAAATAAAATTTGCCAGCCCACCAATAGATATATCTACATTTATATGCACATCCCGAGCCTTCATAGCCCTACACCTTTCCTCCAATACTCTTGAGTACCAATGGTAATGGGACTATTGGTAACTCCACATTATTGCACACATCCAGCTGTAAGTACGCCATAATTACTAGCCCAGTCCCACTTGTTCCATCTCTATACACAATATTACAGAGTGAGTGAGTGAGTGTGTGTGAGTGCATAGGGCAAAAAGAACAGGAAAAAAAATAACTGCCATCCAAAGACTTGGGAAGCACTCCCCCCTCCCTACACACAAACAACAACTGGGAATTGTGTGAGAAGCAGTAGCATACTAATAAAGAGCAATAAACAGAAGCAGCCGCGGCGCCATTTTGAATCCAACGTTATAATTATAAACTTAAAGCCCAGAATCAAATGGTGCAGGTTTTTCTCCATATGTAGCCCCAATGCTTCCCCAATGGATGGCCGTCTAAGAGAAAAAAAATACATTTGCAAATAATTGCCGTTCCTCTCAACCCAAACAGTAAGTAATGGCAAGAGCAAACTTTAATAATAATAATAAAACGCTATCAGAAATATATCAACAATCAACATCGGGCACTCAATTGCCGCACTATAAGTCATAACCCTACTGCTAGCTTTTTTTTTCCTGAGGGACTCTTATACACACTATATCTGTACCTATAGGATGGGAGAAAAAAAAAACCTTTTTCTTTAACAATAAGCAATTTTCCGTGCAATTCTTCCCTCTCTCTCTCTACTTTTATGGAATGTACATAAACTCTTGGACCTACGGATCCCCAAAAGACGTCCACATTACATAAAGTTACAGAAAATCCTTGGTTTCGCCAAACCATAGAGGACTTATACGGAGGTTGTACAGCAGAAAATCTGGAAACTAATAAATATAATTTTATGTATATACTTGTATAACTTTAAATATATGACAAGCATAAAAAAATTTGAGTGGCTCGTAAAAGGCTGAGATTCTTTTGATAGCGAAAGTCAAATAAGAAACTAGTTTCATTAAATTAGTAACTGGCCTTTGTTGCCAGGAGTCTGAAAGGGGCTATCAAAAAATAGCTATATGGTTCTAATTGCCCTAGCTTATAAATCTCCGTGTGTTATAGTGCCAGAAGTAATTACAGCTTTTGACTCAACAGTCCTTTTCCCGCATCACTTTATTACAGGATCCCTGTCACGATATATTTTTTCGATAAACACATTAATAAAAATAGTTTTTACATTGACAATTTCTCAAGTCTATAAAATATTTTTTATACAAAAAAATAAATAAATTCCTGTCGACTGAGGGAAATTTCAGGAAATATTTTCAATATACCCTTTTGGAAAAAGAGAGGCCGCGGCGTAGTTGTGGACTATTACGTCGATTAGGAAAATATACAATCAAAAATAGTTGTAAGATTGAAGACTTGGATGATCGCTGGGACTCTTAATATTAAAATCCTCTGTCTGCACCTTTTGCCAGACATTTAAAACCAACTAGTTTTTTTCCCATGTAGATATGCTGTTTTACTCACGGATTTACAAGCGCTCTTTTGTACACAGGAGTTTAAGAGGAAAGTAATATAAAGTAGTTATTGCACTTAACAATATCGTTATCGCACACTTGCTCATATCCTTGACAGGGCAAAAGATTTGGCTCGGAGTCTCGGCTCGTTTTTAATATACATACATACATACAAACACACACACACACAAATTATACCATGTTATGCTCACAGTACAGGTCTCTGAGTCAGAGGGTGTACATGAGTCTTGGTCCTGTGATAATGAAAAAGAATGATTACTGAGTGGGTGGGAAAATGAGATTTTATTTATTGTTTTCCTCAATAATTCTCGCCAGTAATTTATGACTTTATTAGACGTTTTAGTGTAGGACTTACGCTTTTGCATCTCAATGGTGCATGGAATTTTATTATGTTAACTAATTCTCCTCTCTATCCTCCTTTCCTCCTCATGATTTTTTACGGCCCTCTGCTCCCAATCTTACTCACAGACACACACACAATGTGAAAATCCAATTATTTACATTATGTAGTAATTATTTACTGTAGTGCACCGTTCCAAAAGTTGCCTCCGCACGTTTCACATTTCAATTGCTTCGTTAGGCTCGGTCCATTGTTTTTTAAATGCCCCCGCCTATGTGCCACCCCATATGTACAGTGATTATTGTAGATCTATATAAGAAAAAAAAACATTTTCTCATGTTTTACGCTTTTTAATGTCTCTCTAATTTCCACATATGTTTCTACTGTTCCGTGGACTTCCCTGGGCCTCTGTCTCTCATTTCCGTATGTGTGACTGTTTGAGGTGGAAGGGATTGGGAAGCCTTTGAATTTGGAGAGCTCTGCGGTTGCGGGAAATGGTGTTGATGGTTCTGGAGGGACTTCAAGGCCAGTCTGACGTAGTGTGCTGGTGAAGTTTAGGGAAATGAGGTAGAAGTGAGGACGTGGATAGGGAGTAATAAGATGAGAGTGAGGGGGAAATAAAAAGAGTGAGAGAGAACGAAATAAATTACCTTTTATGGATTTATTATCATTATTATTATATTATTGGGGAAGGAAGGAAACGTAGATGATGTGATGGGATGGCACTTAATGGTGGGCTATTAAATTTTATATCTTAGTTGTCGGTGCACCTGAGTTGAAACAAACCTGTGTACTTTTTTTCGACGTGCCAAACATCCCCATATGTATAATTATGTGTAAAGGGCCGGAGATCTGAGGGAGGACTGTGAGCTAGTAGCCACACCAATACCATTCCTCCGTGTCTTTATATATGTATCTATGTATGCACAGATATGGAAAAAATCCCTCTTGTACGAAAACCCTTTGGACAGATAGTCTTTACTTGGGTGTATTGCATCTCACAGGTAAAAATGTGGTCCCTGTAGGCATGTGTACAGGATCCTTGCATATTTGTCCTATAGACCATGTACTACTGTAGTGGACTTTGGGATCCTATGTCCTCAAGTCTCCAAGGCAGCAGCTCTCACAACAACCGTTGATAGAGTAAATGTACATAAGTTGGGGTACTCAAGAGCTGTAACGGCACCCCAATCACTACAATGGTTCAATTCATAAAGTTGTACACTTTCGGACTACACGAACTCCTTGATATATTACATGATAATGAAATTTAAAGCATGTAGTAAATTGACGGGTGAGTTGTTATAAAATATTCCAGTCTATATCGTCCGAGCTCTCCCCATAAAGGTATTAAAAACACGGACAAGTACAAAACACTCGCGATCCTCATAGCCTGGCTCACTTCTCCCTCTCACTTACTCCCAATGCATTATTTTTACCAGAGTAATCTGGACTATCTTGAAGGATTTTATTACAGAAAATAGAGGCGGACATGATAAAATATATGGGAGAGAGAAAAAATTCAGTCTTGTTGTTCACCCATTTAAGTGTATTAATGTTTCTTGATAAAATTCTACTTGAAAAATCTTTATGTAAATCTCTCACACATATCTCAATCTACTCTCCTCTCAGTTGTTACTCATGTACACTTCCCAACAACTCTCTGGCGTATCTACCCAATCACATGGTACATAAATTTCCCTGTATGTACATACATAATTATCCTACATAGACACATCTATACATACAGTCGAAATGTGTGTCTAAACACACATACGCTCACACACACACACACACACACACACACACACACACACACACACACACACACACACACACACACACCCTCAACCACACACAACAAAACACTAGAATGAACATGGAGTTTACATTTTGAGGGAAATGTGCAAGTATATTTTATTATTCGAAAATATGTGTACAGTACACAAATTGTGCATATACATAATTAACTACGTCCACACAATACTTCATTTCTTACATGCAAGGCCGAGTCTCGTAGTATCGATTGCCTTGGTCCCTACGTACTACGCTCAATTAATGTCCGGATCTGAGGAAGAAGTGTTGTGCAGAGGTGTATATTACTAGGGCTGAAGTGCTTATGCATTAAATATATGGAGGTAAGAGCTGGGTGAGATAGAGACTGGGTGTATGGTGTGTATGTGTGAGTATGTATGTATTTATGTATGTATGTCTGAACTTACGGACATATGATGGCTATGTAATAGTAAAGCGTTAAAATTTATTTCTTTATTACGTGGCCATATAAATTTAGATTAAAATTTATAATGCATAATTGTGGCAGAAAATTAAAACGTAAACAATAAGACTTCGCGGCATGTTACAGTAACTGGTATATGATACGTCATTTATTTCCACCATTTACTTTATATATGACCTTCTTTTGGTTGGTGTACTTCAGCTCTCCCACTTTTCCTGATTGTGGACCTTTCCTCCTGAAGCTCTTGAGTTCTTGGGGGCTCCCCATAATAACCCGCCTCGAAGGGTAAGACATATATATATATATATATATGGGAGCCTCACGGAAACGGGACTACAGGTCCCAGCAACCCTGGCTGGTGTTATGTAAAGTAATCAAGAAAATTGTGAAGACTTATGTGCCGTGTTGGAGCCCAGGAACTGATACCAGGCACATAGGCCACTGGGCTATGGGGAAGAGAAAGGAGGCGAAACTATATAGGAGCTCGGGAGAATGAGCAATAAGAGAGAAGTTTAGCATGAGATCAGAGTAATAACGTTACGGTAATTTAGTGTGATAAAACTCAAATGAATGTTACTTAATACTATAATTACGGCATGCACAATCCTCCGTTAAGGACGGTTAAAATTTATTGTTATGACGATGATTACACTTTTCCATACGATTTAATATTAGTCTATGACAGGCTCCAAACACGCAGACTGTGGAGAGGCCGAGTCTCACAGGTTAGTTCCCTAGCTCATCAGGCAGAGATCCGGGTAATAATATGTCAAAAGTGTGGAATAATTATGGGGCAAAAGCTAAACCCAGGATTGTAGTAGCAGCTCAGTGCTAAAATATTTTTTCCCCTGAGAAATATATATCTGTACTCACCTGCCATTAACCTGACCACGGTGCTATGGGACTATGGGGTCTCTCCTCCCATATGCACCCACGATTCCAAGTGAGCAATTTGCGAGGGACTTGGATGAAAAAAAAAATGAGAAAAAATAGAATTATTTTACAACCCGAAATATTTTTATAACATTATTTTATTAGGTTTTATATCCGACTGAATTACTGCGAACAGTCCGTGTGGAAAAAAACCAAGCGCATCATAAACTTTACGACAGCATGAAATCCATTCCCCAACAACTCTCACTTCAAATCCGACCAAAGCCCTTTCCCTTCCCCGACCATCCCAGAAACTATATACAGAGGAGGCACTCAAGGATCTGTCAATTCGCGTAATAAAATCATTTCGTGGGAATTCCCAACACAATTAAGACCACGCTAATAACACCATTCAAGTCATATATCTTTATCATTGGAACTAAATCATTTCACATGTATTGAATCATTATAAAAATGGAGCCATTTCAAAAAAAAAACTATTGAATCATTAAGAAGGGAACCGCTTCAAAACTATTGAATCATTAAAAATTGAATTATTTTGAAATTATTGAGTCACTCAAAAAATTACAGCCCTGCTCTGTCTCTCTCTCTCTCTACCATTGGACGATACGACACTTCAATTCCTGAACCACGTTCAACTGAAAATAAACAAGAGGTAAGTTACCTCTCTGGATGCATATTTTTTAAAAAAAAAAAAGAACCGAAGTAGCTCCCTACAAATTGTACAAGTGATAAACTTCACTACTAAGGGATCGTAATCCTTTGAGATTCAAGGAATTCAATGGAAATCACATCTGGATCAGTGCCTCCGCACTGATCTCTCCAGCGAGGCATGAGTGTGTGAACTGAGGAGCGAGGAAAAAATCCGGAGTATCAGGGAAATCTGGGTGAGGACTAAAGGAAGAGGATTGAGAGACTTGAACCACTTGGCAGGGATTGAAGGGTGAGCCAACACTACTTTTACTTGAGGGCCTCGGTGAGAGTGTCTACCAACTCTAAGGGAAGAATGGAGTCAGTGCGAGATCAGATCGGCAAGAGGATATTGAAATCGGAAACCGACGGCGACCAACACCCAACACTGTCGAAACCAGGACGGGCCCAGGCAGCCCCGTTGTATGCATGAGATGTGAGAGCTATCGCACCCGTAAAAACCAGGAGGCGAGCGTCCTGTCATTCAAACAACCCGTCACTGTCCTTATCTAATTGCTCAAGCATGCAATCCCATCAAGAGCTTTCCCTATACATGTATGCATCGGATACACACAAACCCATTGATAAAAGCACGAGGGCCCTTGATATGTAATCGAGAGGAACAGTTACTGTCGTCTACCCCAAGCTCGGGTCCTAAACCAGGCTGAAACACAACCATTTACACACGTCCACTATCACACATTTACTTTATCATGAGGAAATATTTCATTGGGGGCTCTCAAATTTTACGTGCATATTTCTCATACCATTTCATATTACGTAAGTATGTATACTTCCTCCTACAGATTTATCTTTGCATAGGAAGTCTATATATCCTCGTACTTACATTCCCAGAGACTCTGCCTATATAGCAAGTACTCACACTCAAGTGCAAGCATACACTTGCATACTGAACCTACATGCATGCCAATGATGGAACTATGATATGACTTCACATACACACTTAATATGCATGGAAATAGTCGTACATAAATCATACCATACGTAAGTAACTGTGTGGTAACTTTTCCCAGTATGTAGATCAGCCCCAGTCAGATCCCCTCAAGTATCAGGGAATGAATCAGAAGCCGAAAAATTCTACCGCAAACCATGCAATAAAGCCTGGAGGATGCATAATATTTACAATCATATGCGGATGTACCTTCAGGGGTATATGCACATGGATGTATCCACATATAATTATATCTGCCTAAATTGCATGAACGCACCCGCAAATGAATTTCCAAGTACGGGTCATCCCTTATGTATGTATGTATGTACAAGGCATGTCTCTATATGATCTTCGTACCACTTGCGTTTTAGCTCTAAGAACTTAACGTGAATAAGTTTACAAGCAATGATTAATACACCTGAAAAAATAAATAATCTTTAATAATTATAGTATTTGCTAACATTTCCCAGAAGCGAACTTTTGTTTCTGTCAACAGAATCGTCTGGAGGGGGTTTTGACGGAAGTCCTGCGGCTGGTTGGACTTTCCAACGCTCCTCTCATTCCGTAACGGGAAGCAATGAGACTGAATATATTTCCTGGAGCTTGTATGCATTAGGGAAGGAGATCCATGAATTATTAACACTTCACAGACAGAACACCGATGTGAGGACATAGCGTCAGGGCGTTTGACAACATTCAGCAAATTAGATCTTTGCTACCCTTTGATCCCCAAACCCCAGTGACAAGGGAAAAGTGAGCGTGCGGACATGAGCGTATGGTCAATAACGTTAGTGACGCAGACAGATTATCACTAATGATGATTCCATCAGGAAAGGTATCATCTGCTTCAGTAAACTACGGAATCCTTGATCATCCATGCAACCCTCAGCTCCAGCGTCCGAGTTTCGTTTAAAGTGCGGGAAGTGTCTTTAATTACCTGGAGCGACCAGAAACCACTCCACTGACCACATTTTTTTTACCCTGGCTTTAGCTCCCAGGGATTAAGGGACTACACAAGAGTAAACCGGAAGGATTGGAGCAACTGCCCACAAATCCAGCCGGTAGCAGAATGAAGATCCAAAATGATAGAACCGAGTGAACTGAAAGTATGCAAACTGTAAGTAATTTAATACAGCCTGTGTGTTCATACGCTTATATCCCTATAATCTGAAACTAAAGTTTGCACATAGATTTTAAGCCGACTGTAACACTACTACGGTCGTCAGAGATGGTACTATTTTGAAACCTCTGGTTACTGCCTGACACTCAAACTGGTATTTCAGGTGCTGAGAGTCAAGTTGAGTAGAAAATCCTAATTTAAATGGAAAAAGTAAATCCTCAAGTTAAAAGCGGTTGTAAATTAATTAAAAGGATTTTCAGTCCTCTCTCGGTTCAGCTCCGCTCAGTCAGCAATTCAGCAATGAGAGTTGAGTTGTGTAGCTCCAGGTCTCAGGAGGTTTTCGAGAATTGTCGCCGTCCAGTCATCTGCGTTATGCATACACTGTCACTTGTTATTTATGAGCAACAAAAGGAATGACGCTCTACGTCGTCCGAGCAGATAAAATAATTACATGAGATTTAGTTACTCAGTAGTGCTAACAACACATACCTTGTTTACAGTATTTCCAGAGCCATTGTCGGACTGGGGATGATTTACGAGACTCCAGTCTTGACGAGGAGTAGCGAACTAATCTGAGATCCTCTTAGTACAAATGGAAGCTACCTCATGTGTGCAATTAAACTCAGGACAAAACAGAGCGTATAAGTAAATAAAAGCGTCAGAGATTTCCCGAGCTCAACATATCAAGAAGACCCAGTATAATTATATATTTCAAGAAGAAGGCCCAGCATGTACCTAGACATATCAAAAGTGAGCACGTCAAGACTCATGTATGACTTGAGGTTGGTCCTCCTCATCATCATGGAAGGACCCAGGGGAAGTTACAGTGCAAGTTTTTTTGAATTACTCTTGAATTGCTCAGTGCACATGATTTTGTGGGAGCATATGGACGGAGACGTGAAAAGGTTAAGAGACAGGCTGGCTGTGCTAATGTGTGCAGTTGTGCTCAACACTCCGTGTGGACATGACGAGAGAGAGAGAGAGAGGGAGAGCCGTAGGAAAAAGTAAGCATATAGGCTATATGCTCTCTGGTGAGGAGATCCAGAGAAATGTGATCCGTCCATTTCCATCAAATAAAATCTCTTAGAGCCATAAAAGGATTAGTGATCAAAGTGAACCGACAAGCTTCATGAAGTACTAATCTAAATCTTGAGCTCTGTCGCTTCTCCCCTTCCACTATCTCTGGCCGTACACATGGGAAGAGACACAAGTTTTAAGTGAGGCAGAGTCTTCCTCTCGCTCTCGCACTCACTCACATATATCTCTATCTGGTAATCCTGATTTGGCCGTCTGTCGGCAAAGCGTACAATAAAAATAAAATCTACTCTTCTACTCAACGACTGACTTGTCATCCGAAATGCTCTCAGTCAGTCTTTCAATGGCTTATGGACATGATTACTGATTATGATAATGCACTGCATTAATTCCCTAACTTAATCCCCTCCCGTCCCCGTCACCCTGTGTACATACGCCTGGTGACAAGGCTAATCATAACAACCGTAAATCCGCATAAGTTGAGCGCTTAACAGACAACGGCTTGTTCCTTCCCATCTCCTCCCTTTACTCTACATCCTCTCTCGGCTCATCGTCCTAAAACTACATGGAACTTCAAATCCAACTCATACACAATTTATTGCTCTAAATTGCCCCTGGACACAGCACTTAATGGCACGTTGCATTAGCGCATGTAGTACAAACCTGGGATCCTTGCTCTTACATATACTTACGTAATTGTACGATAACGTCCGATATCCCCTTCTGTAGTTAAGGAGCAAAAGGGGTGCAGTTTGGACGGCAAGCAAGTCTAGTACAAGTGCAAAACTGGGGGACAACCCAAAATAAATATATTCAAGCCGCGTGATGCTCCAACGCTGTAAGTTCACTCAAAATTATCCCATTTGGGATGTAGATACACCACTACGGAAGAAATTATCACCTCAATTTTGATCCCTCCCAATTTTGGCTCTTCACAATTTTCTATGAATTCACTTTCGCTTGGTGCAAGCTTCGCTCTCCAGCGTGCAGATATTTAGTGAGGGTTCTTATAGCCAAGTGCATGTTTACAAAATGGCTCCTATGCATTTAGGAGGCGTACGGAAATCTGACAAATGCAACAAGAGCTGAGCTGACTGCAAGTGCAAGGAAATGTAAATATTAGGTGTGTGTGTTCGGCAGAAACATTTGGTCCGATGATATTCCATATGGTGACATTAGGGACTGACTTATGGAGGGATATGGCACTGCTGAGCTGTAGTGTAGGCAGACGCAGACTTGATACCTAAATTGTATTGTGTCTCGTGCATAATTTATTAGTTGGTAACTTGTCCCCCAATACTTGTAGTGGGTTGATGATTATGAGAAGGAAGAAAAAAAGTTCGTCCCGGGAGTATCGTATAAGTGCAGAATGGCATGGTAGCCGACTGCCTTTTAATTACCACTGGCCCCATGCCTGACCCGTCTCATTTACTCTATCATAAAAAGCATCTATAAACAAGGGAATAAAATGTCCAAGTTTTATTTCTCTCCGTCGAACATGTCTCTGCAGGATTTCTCCAATCTGGCTGGAGGACTGTGTTTGTGAGAGAGAGAGAGAGAGAGTGAGAGAGAGAGAGAGAGAGAGAGTTGCAAAAAGGGCAAAATTGGAATGAGGAATATAAAAATACTGGGATTTACCACCGTTGTAATTACAGGGTTGACTGGTGAATGTAAGTGTTTTCCTATCCACCGAGTCCAGCCTGGAATGGAGACATGTAATTGAAGATTGTTAGCACGGCAGAAAGTATACATTTGCTTATTAAAGGTTCCCTCCTATGTTGAGGGAGAGAGAGAGAGAGAGAGAGAGAGAGAGGGAGAGAGAGAGAGAGAAATAATCGTAAAGATTTTACAATGGTCGTTGGTGTACAGACTCACACAGACGCGGCAGTCAGATAAGCCCGATAATCATCACCCTTGTTCACTGGTCGTGATTATTTGCGAATCTGCCATTATTTTAGTGGCCCATTAAGATTGAGATTTTAATTTATGAGGGCAGGGAGGAAGGGAGGCACCCGTTTCAGACTCCAATCTAGCCAATCTCTACCAAAAACCAATATATTATATGGCTGGGGCTAATCGGCTCATGTGAATGGGGGATTCTGTCCATTTCCTCAAAAGTGAGAGTAATCAGGGAGATACATACTTTTCCCGTAAATCCGGATTTTACATCACTCCATGCACCAGGCCTTCCTTCCCTTCCCATTATAGGTCTATCCGCCCGTATGCAACTGTCCTACAACTCCTCACGTCCTGTACTTATAACTTACGCTTCCATTACAGTCCTTACAACTGACGTATCTATTACAGTCCTTCCAACTATTATAGTGTCATAGCCCTTATACATTACTTAGAGTGTAGTCCTCTTGCACCCATGAATTCCCCTATAGATGCCATTTCCATACGATGAGTATGTCCGTCTGTAATGGTAACGTGAATCTAGTCTCGATTTTATTAGCTCTCCCACTCATACTGCGGTTACTTTTCACAGGGAAACAAGCATCAGGGCTAAGTGTGGAAAAGGAAGGTCTCAGATTCAGGAATCAGGCCTGCCTGTCTGTCCAGCATATGTAATATTATTGGTATTTGTATGCAGGCCCAGGGTAGTGGACGGTGTCTCCACCAAGTCAAACTATAGACAGCTTTCAATGCCAGCATTATTGTCTGTTGGGATAATTTAATGGTTTCACAACTACTCAGACTTGAACACAAGCCTGGGCTTGTTTAACATGTCAGCCTTGCTCCGTTAGGTTACCAATATCCGGAGAACAAACTCGAACAAAACTTTCCTAATTTTGTCAAGGGAATGTGTTCATAGGATCCCTTTCCCTTTCGTCAGTCTTAAGCCGTCTTATGATAACGCTCATTTTTGGGTTACAAATGAAGCTTAATTTTTTCTAGGCCTAGGGAATTATTACTAGCAAGCAAATTCCAATTTATTCTTAGCCTGCTTGAGGGGCTCCCTTGAAATTTGAAATAACTGTAGATACATTTGAATTAATTGTAAACGATGTAATTATTACCACAATTCGTGGATCTTACAGGATAGCATTTCATCACTTGTACAATTAGTATATTTATATCCAAGTTTATAACAAATATTTTTTTATGTTAAAAATGTTTAAAATTATTATGTACTGTGTCGTAAGGCAAATACTATTGTGGTATCAGTGAAATAAATTATTTCTTTCTCTCTCTAGGTATACGTATTTGAAATTAATTAAATTAAATGAGGTGGACTAGGAATCCAAGGAAAATATAATTTAAATAAATATAGAAATGGTAGTTGGTTTTGGGTTTTAAAAATAGAGGGGCATTGTTGGGGATATTGACGTGTGGTCTGAGCGGCATAGGGTTTGTGGGGTGAGGCCGGGTTTTTTGAAAGAGTCCTATCTATGTAGGATCTGTATCTGAATGTAAACAAGGACGGAAAAAGACAAATAGAAGGAGAGTTGACACGGGTGATAATGAATGGAGGGAAAATGAAACGAACGGAACCGACAATTAGAAATTTGAAAGCTCTCCTTGTCATTTTGAATGAAATGGAAATATGGAAACGTGCTGACCGTCTGCTCTCCCTCTAGTAAATGGGAATTTATTGGTTGATATTGTGCTTTCTCGGTTGAGTAGCTCTCATGTGACTGGATGGATGGACTGGGCTCATGGGGCTCTGGCTTTATTGTTTATGACACCACTCGTCCCTTCCCTCATCCATGTCAGCCCATAAAGAAACAATAATAAAGGAAGCTACAAATTGATGGCTGAAATTAATGTACTATTTATCAAGTGAGACAATTTAATAATTTATGTCCTCCTTTCTACATACACTCCTCTATGCGTAACATTATTCACAAAATCAGTCGTAACACACCGGCTGGGGAAAATAATGTATGACCTGAACTGTTATTAGTGCTCGGGGATTATCCTCTCAGGCCGGCCAACACTTGCAAATGGCACTTCATGCATGCAAAACTCATATTATAGAGCCCTCATACTCCCTGCACATACTTAATTACACACACATTGCTCTACACATAACAAGATACAGTCCCACAAGGACTGACTATACACACTCGAATCTACATAAATGTAATATCCAAGCTGTACAAACATATTCGTACCTGCAGACACATTCACTCAATATTGTACATACGCCCAGACGGTGCCCCATGTGAAAATTCATCAACAAACAAGGTTGATTTATTTTCTTATTTTACAACAACTTGTTAAAATTAATGTCGCAGCTGCTCTACTGTGTATTTCAGAATTCCTTTCCAATAAGCTCCACTCGTGATCTTCCCAACATGCAATCTCACAGCTCTCAACAGAAAAAAAAATCCATTGCGTCCTTTATGACTGTGTAGTGAGACTGGGAGTACAGTGGCGGTTCATTGAGCAAGGCTGTCGTTAGAACAGAAATAATTATTATACAATATAATAAAAAACACAGTAATGTTCATGACCCCAATCAAGTAATAATGATTTTATGATCGTCTCTAGTATATATACTACAAGTCTTTCAGAGGATTTAGGATTTTTTTAATATATTTTGCAAAAATATTATATTCTCCCCCCTCGCAGCCGCACACATCATATATTTGCATGCCTCTGCACTAATAAAATTATGAGTAATAAAATCTTGTCGCTGTCAGATTGAAACTCCTCACTCACAAGTCCACGGCTTGTCTACGCGGACCACTAGGAATTTTTGATCCCCTGGGGATTATGCTTTGAGTCAACGTTCATTAATTACGTCAATGATGGTATTAGTTTTTAATGCAGAACCAGCGGCAGTCTTCAATCGACCTGACCCCAATGGATACTTGTCAGTCAATTTTATGCGCAAATAGATAAAAAAAATTTAGAACTTGATGTAACTTATGAGAGGGAATCAGTCTTTTAGCTTCAATGACAACTTATAGTCTTTTAGCTAATGGGAAGATATCTCTTGAGTTCAACAGAGCTGCTTTTGTACGTTGGGAATGAGTGATACTGTAAGTAGGAGATTAGACGTTTCATTTGTTGACGTAGTCAGTGTTAAAAATTTCAGGAGTAGAACTTCTCATAAACTCATCATTTGATACTGTAATTATTGCTACTGTGAAAAATTCTCTGATTATCTAGAGAGGGACGACAGAGCTCTGCTTGTATGACTATGGTCAAGTATGCACTATAATGATCCAGTGTGTATTATAATGATCCAGCGTGTATTATAATGATCCAGCGTGTATTATAATGACCCAGTATGCATTATAATGACCCAGCATGCATTTTAATAATCCAGTGTGTATTATATTGAGCCAGTGTGTGTGTGTGTGTGTGTGTTATAATGATCAAGGATGTATCACAATGCTCAAGCTATACTATTATAGTGATGCAAGTCTGTATTAAATTACAATGATCATACTTGAATTAGTATTGAAACACACAGTATGTATTTGAATGGACGAGGATAGAATCCTCTGGGAGAATATGCACTGCTCTAGTCAATTTGGAATGAAAGGGAATATCGAGTGAGACAGAGGCTCTTTGATGAGGGACGAGTGTTGGAAAGTATGGAGGAAAATTAGAGGAAAAAGTTAGTGGGAATGGATAATGTAATAAGTAGTTTTGGTAGTTATGGAAAGAGATACGAGCCCATCATTCAATAAGTGCTTTACACGTAAAATAGATCCATAAAATAGAGGAGAAAATCCCAGGCGCTGTCCGTACGGCGCATCTCTCCAGGACGGGGGCATCCGTCTTGTATTCTTAAAGTATGACTTGACAGGTTGAGGAATTGACAGTGTCCACATGGCAGGGATGGACGTGCCAATGACTCAATGGCGATTAAGGCCATCAACATGGGCCGATAAATGTGATAACATAGTAGTTAATGGGGAAATAACCGCAACACAGCCCAGCCGTCTGTGCAATAAATTACGGTTTCATTCCCCATCCATGTCATCCCATCTCGTTCTGCAATCTATCATATCATTTCCTATGCTCATCTCTATCTCTTCCCTTGTGTGCCTCTATGCGACTCGGTCTATACATATATGTATGGGTGAGTGCAGGCGTCCATAATGTAGGAAGCACACGGCTTCATGACACAAACTCACAAACTCACAAACACTTCCATATTATTTCCCCGTGTCCATAACTCATTGGGAAATTTATACGGGAGGCTTTTATAGTATTTTCTCCTCACCAAATATTCCCTCACACATTATATATCGTCATTAAACATGGAAGATCGTGTACACTCTCCATACACCGCACGAGAGAATCTCCGCCGGAGGAGCCCCCCTCCTTCACATTAAAGCTTCATGCCATGAAAGCCCTTTTAGTCAAGGCGAGTCCTCACTTTACACACAGTACTTTTACGTCCCTTATGCAAACCCTGAGACTTTTAAAGTAGAATGGTCTCTCGTACAAAACTTGAGCTCCCTGGCACTTCACATTATAGAGAGCATCCCTAAATTCAGAGAGAAGGTTCCTATGTAAATTCTAAATGTAAATCTTCCAAGTAAATATTGACACCCGTCAAACAGTAGACTCAAAGTCTATGAGTTGGTAATGTCCCAGAGGTAACAACAAGTTTGTTTCAATGAACATCCCCGAAAGTCAGGCAACAAATAAATATGCATAAATGTGCGAAAGGGCATACGACGAGTTGACTTAAGTGAGAGTTACACTTATCTATGTCCACAAGTGCACATTACCTAAGCCACTTTCCCTAGGATCTCTTGATCCGGGAGAATTTCAAGTGAGGTTGGAAAAAACATGATGGAGACTGCACTGTGAGATCCTTGGATTGCAACAGACAGGAGAGTCGTAAAGGATGGATTTTGTGATCCTCCGCGTGTGTTGACATTGTCCTGGTACTCAGAGGTTGGGAGAGTCATAACGTGGTAGGGAAGTGATGAGCCCAAGTGTCCATCAACACTCTCCGGATCCTCAGTGCTAATAAAAAGGAGCCTGTGTGCCTTTTATTAATAACTCTCGGGCATAATGCTCATCCTAAGGAGTCATCATGATCGAGTCGAGGAAGAATAATGTGGAAACTCAGATGATAATAAAGAGCCCACGAGGGAGCCCGCCATGTCCTTTTCCTCTCGTTCCTTTCCCTAACCCTCCCCTCCATGACACGACAACGTCTGAGATTAATGCCCATTTGTTTAACATGTGTGTGTGTGTGTATACGAGATTTATATTTAGCTATCATGTTCTACATACCCTGGGATAGCACCGTGTCATGCAACATCTCCCAAGTTTTTTGGGGGTCGGGGCTAAAACCAGGGAGGAAAAGTTTGGGTAATGGAGAGAGGTTGAACACATGAGGTCTGATAGCTATTATTTGTTGATATCCTTTCATCTGTACATTTATTTTTGCTCATCCGGACTCAAACACCCACGGGTATATTTATGATAAGCACAGTCGGATTTTATCACCAACCACAGACGTTTCAGACAAGGTTCAAATCTCGGGCTGGGTGACCTCTACTGCAATTTTATGGACAGGTTCAGCCTTTTTCGTAGGAGAGCTCTCCGGACAACTGGGATTGATTTGCCGAGACCTGTATCAATATCGGCTGGGGATTCCTCAAGTGATTTGGTTACTATAAAGAAGCTCCGTCTCACATAGGAAAAACACGTAAATTGGTATAAATTTCTGATGAGCTTATGGCGCCAAATTTATTTCCGTGAGGTCGGACATTTGCTTGTTTGCTTCTTAATGAATTGGACGGATTTGTACATAGGGGAAGGATTTTATTACCAGCCCACCGGCTGCCAATGGTTTACAATGGCTGTTGCGCCTTGTTTGAACATTGGTACACACACATCGACTTCTCCATATTATTGCAATATTGTGACTAATGAACAATTTTTTCCTAAATGTTCCTCTCCTCTCTGGTAACTTGGGCCGGATGATGAGTCAAAGTTTTATTGCACATATATTTCTATTGTCGGCCTACACAAAAAGAGCCTTTGTTGATTCTCGCCGTGTAAGTACGACGCACATCATAACTACTTGTCAATAAATACAAAACACATGAGAATTTATGCACTTGACTATTACGTGAATATTGGCGAGCCTGAAATTTATGGGTTTTCATGTTTCCCCTCACATGTATCCAATTATTCCTGGGGTTCAGTCTCTCTCTCTCTCTCTCTCAGTCAAGCTCTTCAGAATCAACTTTGAATTGGACTGGACGCTATGCTGTGTGTATGCATGCCAGTTAAATATTACCATACACCTGTTACCTTATACCATGTAATTAATTACATAGAGTCTCTGGACTAGGCAAGCTCAAGCCGTGAGTGAGGATGTAGACCCATGAGACTCTCCTATGTACTATAAGGAGATCCAGTGAATGCCTAGGACCTTGCGAGTCAAAGACTCATTAAATATTCAGACTGTCCATCAATCTCATAAAATGCATGAGTCATTTCCTATGAAATTGAAATCCGAGATGTGGAGTTTAATAATAAAAGTTAAGAGAGTCTGATATGTGACAATGATATGAGAAGATTAGCATTGTTTTGCAAATTTCAGTTCCGTGTCCATTGTCAGACTTGTCAACTATTCAGCAAAATATTTCTACAGCCTTTTCCTACTACGGCTTCATGAGATGGACTTGAATTGTCACCCCAACCACGTTCTCACCATCTTTGGCAAGGTTAAGAAAGACTCGAGACAGTTACTCCGCTCATTTCAAGGTAATCTAACAACATTTTCTGCGAGGAAGTTTCATCACTCTACAGTTATTAACTTTTCAAATGTAAACTCCCTCGTGGAGCATACAGACATTTACATGGAGGATCGTGGGTTGCTGACAATAATGAATAATTTCCCAACTTCTGCTCTTTCCCTCCTGTCGTAAGTCTCAGAGAGTTTTTCTCCTGAGAGAGGGACGTCAAAATGACTCAAGAGTCAAAGCGGAGCAAGGAGTCATAAATCAGCTTGACCCTCGGAATAAATTCAGATTTCTCGGAATCTTGAAACGATTAGGAGCTCACGCAATCAAGAGCACGTTTAGGGCCATAATTTTGAGGTAATAAATTTGTATCAGTGGTACTTAGATTTCCTAAGCAAGTGGAGTTTGGACCTGGCTGTGTATCTCGAACGCCAATCGTTTTGTATTGTTAAAAAAAAAATTAAAATGGGAGGCTTAACTCCTATGGATTGGAATGGGCGAACTGGTACGGCCAGTAAGTTACAAGGTGGTTATGGGAGCGATAGAGAAAAAGAGAGATCAACAATCTATATGAGGCTGTTCACAGTACTTATCACATCCGTTTCTCGCTTTTAAAGAAGATCCATATCATCTTGACATCGCTCACTCACTCTCTTGTTATTACTCACCTATGACATAATAATAAGACTAATATCAGCTTGTTTCATGCCTGATATGCTCCCTGATAACAATGAAAAATTTCATTTGAGATATACACTCACACACACACACACACACACACTCTGGGGAGTCGACTCCAAAAACTCAGGGGTTCGTTATATATTTCCCATCCTCAACTTTTTCCAAAGGCCCAAAACTTTTGGTCATGCCGGAAAGTACTTGTCAGATTTTAAGTCTAACAATAGCGTTCGGCATCATTATGAAGATAACTAATCTTGCCAAGTCAGTTTGGGAAATTAAACTTGCATACTAGGAACCTTACCTTTCCGAGCTTAATTTCTGTTCCATCTGTCGGTTGCAATTCCCTCATTATTGTGGTTTGTCAAACCAGAGCCAGTGCTTTTGAAACTAACTAGCTCTAGGTATTGAGGTAGTTTTAAAAGGAAGTTTGGTAACAAACAATTCGCTAAAATTTTTTTTTTTACCACAGTTGCAATTTAAAGAGTAATTGCGCTCGTTGGCAGAAGCCAAAAACATGGATGCTTGCCACAACAAAACAAATTTGTTGATTTCTTCTGGCAGGGTCAGACGCAAGTTGGGAAGGACACAATTGAATATTACCAGAATGTAGATACTATAATTATGTACAGGGTTCCAAAAATTATTTTTACTCTCTAAACTCATTAACGAAAATGAGGGAACAAAATATCTCTGTATTTAGTAAATCCCCTGGCACAATTTGTCTCTATATTTGGGACTGCGGTTGCCTGTGGTGTCAAATCAGCATTTAATTCCTATTATTATTATTTCTTTACAAAAAATATCGATGAATAATTTCTTTCTTCTTTCCTTCTTTGGACTGATCGAACATATTTTTTACTAAGGTGGAATTCTACTATTGCTGTCATGATTACTGTAGCTGCATAATTTCCCCTGATTAGATATATTTGAACCAAATTATCTACAACATTTAGTGCAAAATTGTAACGCCAGTCCACTAAGAAAAAAAAACATTTCTGAGTTTGTTTTTATGTAGCTGAGCTCAGGTGTACTCGTGGGATGAGTTCAAGGGAGAGGGAATGCTTCATGGGACACTGTACACAAGTAAATGAAGTTTATACTGCAGGGAAGAACCCCAGTTGAGAGAAACCCGGTCTGTATGTTAATAATATAGCATGAAGACCTGACTTCCTCAGAGATAAGCCATTGTTAATGAGACGTTCAGACTAAAGTGTACAATTATTGTGAAAATTGCGCTGCGAAAAAGAAATGGATTTCTTGATGTGCCTTTAAGTTAATAAAGTTAACTTGCTCATGTGTTCCCCTGACAGTGAAAATAATATCTTGAGAAATGGTTATATTGTGGAGGTGAAATGTGACCTGTCAGTCATTTCCTATATGGTTGGATATTTAGGTATTCATGAAGCATCCATCTTGATCTCATTCCTCTGAGCATAGTTCCACAACCCTTGGCTGCCTATATCTATGCACATGACATACAGACAGGGGCTCGTACACATGCAGCTTCCATGTTGACTGAAGGGAGTAGAACACATCACAACATGTCTAATGACTTTCCTGATCGCTAACAATGACATCCTGTCGAAACAAAAAATTTAAAGCAAATAAAATATCTCAGGATAATATATCATCCGAACAGGAACATTTACTACTTACTCATCTATCACGGTTTACATGGTATCATCTCCATATGTATCTACACTTACACAGACACACACACACACACACACTTCGAAGTCCCAGCCCTGGACTCGCCTATTCTGCACTACTCTCCTTATGAACTTCCTAAACTCACCTCCCGCATATAAGACAACACCGACGACTCTATACACACATCTAATTATTCTCCACAGACTATACGCTCTAAATTCTCTTAAATAGATACTAGAAGCGCTTCCAACCAGGGGAAATCTTAAGGACGGATTCAAGTCAGCTGATACGATTCCTCACGTCTGTCAGTCAATCCATGGAAATAATGGTGGGGAACGTGGAGTTAAATATCTTATTTGACCATTAAGAGGGATCTTAACTCTGTTTTTATTGCAGTGTAAAAGCCCCGTCCTCCTTTCATTATTTACCCCTTCATGATGGTTTCCGTCCACCATTTAAACCATTACAAGCTTTCTACTGACGTGCATAATTTATTTACACATTGTTCACATAATTCAGCGTCGCGGAAATCCAGACTTATTTTGGACAAGCTCGGCAGGATCCCTCTTCCACACACACGAAACTACTAAACACTACTACTACGGTAAGAGCCTGCGAGAGAGAGAGAGAGAGAGAGAGACTGAGACTGAGAGAGACTCAGAGAGAGAGTAACATTACAACCACATCTTCAGTAACTACACACCACATAACTGTTACACGTAATGTAATGATATATACTCGACAGCGTACTAGTAATTGTTCCTCCGTCAAGAATCAAGTAACCAAGCGTGTTTTAGTATGGTAGCCAGCAACTGACCAGCAAAATAAACTAAAATTGAGAATTGTTCAAGAGAGAGATAGCTATCAGATATGATGGCAAGAGTCTCATTTGAATTCTAAACATGTGTTTCCTTGATGAATGGCTCCACCATCGAATCAGCCAATTCAACTTTCCAGGGAATATATTTTATTACAGAGTCATTCCTACCAAGTGCATATGATGTAGAGGAGCATGGGCATGTACGGCTAAGGAGCCCTTGCTCATCAGAGATTGTGAAATTTGAGAGAAATGGGAATAACGTTCAGTGTCACATTCACGTCTCCTCTGCTACTTCATTCTCACTTAGAGTTACCTCTGGGGGTAGGGAGTACAAGGAGGTAACAACACACTCGGAGATAGATGTGTAGCTGTTTGTCGTCATAAAATGTCCCAGTGAATATTACAAACCACTGGTAGGAGTTCCCTTACTTTAAAAATACAAATTACTCTGCCGTGTGTAGCCCCATGTCAAATCTCCATACGAGCCTACTCTATACAGTACAGCGTACATTTCGTATTTACCTAAACACTATAATTTTGGAGGAGTCCGCTGTGCCGACGTCGTTTTGGGAGTCTCAGTTTAGCACTGACTGGGACTGGGAGTACACACATCCCCATGATCACGCATCATGCCGAGATGCCCACACCATTATTAATATGATCACCATTGTTACTACTGTAGGGTGTTATAATCCTCCGCAGTGATTGCAATTTCCATGATTATTTCACTTTTGCCTTGTGCTTATTACCTCCGAATGCAATTACGTACATGTACCTCCCAATCCTCTGTAACATCTATAAGGACCATGTTGACTGCATCTGGTGCGAGTCTCCGTAGGCCCAACGTCCTATGTATATGCTAGGTCCCATCGTATTTAATTCTATCTCAAATCCCATACTCTAAATGCTGAAGCAGTCCCATCCTCCCCGTATACAAGTGTATGGAGATACATATAGATATAGCCCGCACGTTACAGTCTAAGTGTGTACACTCCACTACCAAATCTACTCATCTGCTTTTACAACATTTTCCTGCGGTCCCGATGACACTAATATTACGGAGCGTACTTGGCATTTGGTATGTAAATACGGTCGGGATTCCACCCGATGATAAACAATTGAGGAGACTCGGTGAAATTCAAGCATGGAAATGAAGCATAACATGCAGTCATAATAATAAAATAAATTGTAGTTTACATTGTAGCAGCCAGTCAAGAACTGTTACTGCCAGGGGTTTGCTTTTGTTTCAGCACACTAACTTCCTCCATAGTCGTCGTATCTCTCGTTATGACTCATTTCACTGAAGTTCCATTGACAGCGTGTAAGTTTAAGTGCAGCCGCATGAATTTAATATGCATTTGTAGAAGTGGTTTCGGGTCCGACAACCGGTATGTCTCTGAGTCTGTTTGCTCACCGAATGATAAATACCAAGACTTTCTAACATGTTTACAAAGTGGCCTTAATATTGCGGTAATACCCTGAATCTTGTTTCACCCACAGATTATAAACTCCACACAAGTCTCTGTAAACTAGTATATATGTCAGCTGGTGTGTATATTTTGGGCTATATGCTGAGGCTGAGAATCACAGGGGTTTCGTGCCTTTTCCTCCTTGTGATCATCATCGGATTGCATGGCTTGGGAAATCATTATCATTGGTTGGGATAAAAGGCAATTTCTATTCAGCATTATTTTTCAAGTTTCCACACATTATAGTATGTACACTCCTACATTGATTTTAGAAGAGTCCCCTTACAGCTCCTTATCAGCTGTAGGAATAGTAGCAGAGGCTTGAAATAACAAATATGAAGGAGCACTAAGCGTTATTATTAAAAGCACAAGTGAATTTTTATTTAATATCTACAGTACTCATCATACGTTTCTCGTATAAAAGACCGCTTGCAGACGCTCACATTCCCTTGTTGTTGTTAGCCATGGCTGACTGAGTGTGTCTCTTGTATGGTATGTGAGTCTGTCTCTTGTGTGTGAGTATACTGTGTCTTTATACCAGGGGGACCTGTAATTATGCAGATGGATAAATATGTGCTGGGAGAGATGCGTGCATTTAGCAAGGCTGTTGTAAAGTATGAATGACAGAAGTTTGTGAAGCGACTTTTGGTGTCTTCGTGAGCATTTGTGTAGTGTGTTGGGACTTAATGGAAGTAGTGTGACATTTTGACTTGATCATTAGTATATCATTAGCTGGTCATTGTGTTCAATTGTGGTGGAGGGGCTGACGGGATGTGTGGAGGAATTATCGAATATTTTATGGTTTTATTCCTGACAGCTTTTCACTCCATGTGCTTGACTCTTAAGTACTTGCGAGTAAAATAAACATAATTTACATTTATTTGTGTGATTTTCTCTTTTATGTCTTTGTTATCGTCATCTCCTCAGCCATTTTGTACTTACGATTAGCATAATGCATCAACTTGTATTTTTTCCTAGTATAAAATAATCTAGTGTTGCAATTCCCTTTTTTCTGGCTCTTTCTCTCTCTCTCTCTCTCTCTCTCTCTCTCTCTCGCAGTGAGAGAAAAATGTGTACAAATCCTCGGTCCACATTAGAGGCAGAGAGCTCGCATGTTTGGAGTAGTACTGGGAGGGAAAAAAACTGTAGATAGGGATAACTCGTTGTCTTCACGGAAGAAATTATGAGATGGTGAAGATGCCGTGGCGAGCAATAACAATAAAATAAATTATAATCATAAATAAGGAATGTGAATCAACTTGAGCACTTAAGAATGTTACTACGAGGGATCCAAATAGTTTTTTCCTTATGAGTACATGTAATGGCTCTTGGAGTGTACCTCACGAGAAAAAGATCAAGCTTCTCTTGAGTAATTTATCCATCATCGCGTCATATCATAAGGTACAGGCTTTGCTTGATGGGCCGAGTGGGACGGGGCAGGTTACAATTACTCTCACAATAAGTGGTAGTGTATGGCACTTGATAGTGACAAACACACAGCTCGGCTCAGACATATGAGATTATTATAATGTAATAAATAAATAAACATGGGTAAATGCAAATGTAAATTATAGGGGTTGTTTGTCTCGAGAAATTAATTTACTCTCAACCTCACCACCACCACCACCACCGCTGCTAAATTAGTATGACCAACATGCTGAGTTATGGTGTCGCAAAAAAAAAATCCGCCACTGTGCACAAGTACTACATAATGTGTACAATTCCACTGAGGCTTGTGTACACAAGAGTTGTGTGTGAGTGAGAGAGCTTATCAAGTAAAATATTACTGGATTGGCAATGGATAAGATTTTGACATGCCAATTGGCACCAGCCATCTCACATTAATTGGTAATTACTGCCGAGCTCTAATCTCCTCTTGATGTACACAAACCATCTGTTATGATTTTCTTAATGGTCATTTTACATTCCAGGCCGTCCTCATTCCCTCGCAGATACTTCTACAGGATTAATCATTGCAGGTACTTACCCAAATACAAACTCAAGCCTGTATGTTCTATAGTCCCATAAACATCAACATAATATGATCATGGCACATGCAACCCCACTAGTGTTCTAATCATTTCCATTAAGCCACACTCACACCTGCCCAACCAACAACATTCTATTAACAATGAGCAATTAATTTCCCCAGGGCTAGAGCAGTACACTGTAGCCATATATACCTACGAGGATCCCATGAACACAGTCCCTGTCGCAATCATGTTCAAATGTTATCTTTGGTAATAGGATAATGGAAAAATAAATTGTCTCAGATTTTTTCCTTGCTACATATAAGCACACCAGTTTCGATATAGCCTGTCGTCGCCCTCGGAATGAATCATTGTCAGCTTTACTGCTGACAGTTAGCAACCTGGTCGGATTTTTTAACTTACAACTTCAGGAGAGATATATATAAGGGGGAACCCAAACTTGTAATCAAAGTAATTGTTACGCTCCTAAGTAATTATGACATACACATAAGTCATTCCTGTACCTATAAAGGATACTTGCATAAGCAATTAGTTCACGTTGGCATAAGAACCTCAACCAGAGTTACGATGGCATTCATAACCTATGTAATTACATACAGAATACATCTCGTATGTGTTTATTAGCACGTCTCACACACATGCATCTATCCGCAACTGTAATACTTGGAGGGAGCTCAGAAGATCTATTCAGATGACCGGAGCAAATGTTGTGGCACACATATGCACACCTACGTTACTAAATGCATATGGAACCATAAACACATATGCACCTACGTTACTAAATGGATATGGAACCATAAACACATATGCACCTACGCTACTAAATGCATATGGAGCCATAAATACATATGCACACCTACGTTACTAAATGCATATGGAGCCATAAATACATATGCACCTACGTTACTAAATATATAAGAAACCATACATACATATGCACCTACGTTACTAAATATATAAGAAACCATACATACATATGCACCTACGTTACTAAATATATAGGAAACCATACATACATAAGTACATGCATGTGGAACCATAAATACATATGTACATGCATGTAGTACCATAACCATACATATGCAATTACATGGATGTGGACGGTGAGTTTAAATGTAAGTGCGTAAGTTCACAATTATTTATTTATATAATGTTCTTCCACACATCCCAGTTTTTATTTCATAGGTCCGTGCATGTATGGAGTGCTCATATGGGATTTTGAGTGGAAATACAAGTACATGGAAATACTTAGGTGAAGATGGATGGGGAGTAGAGGAAGAAAATGACGGGAAAATTTGCTACCAGTAGTGGAGTCAGTCGTCATGAGGAGTATGAACATGATGATATGATATGAAGTAAAACAGGAGTTGAGCCCTGAAGCAGTCGTTCCTGTATGTCCAAATGTGAGAGAGAGAGAGAGAGAGAGAGAGAGAGATCTTGAGAGAGTCGACTGCAAAGAGTTAAAGCAGTGAGACCCAGGGAGACATACTCAGAAGGATTCGGCATCGTAAATGCGAGGACTGAGAGTATGTATCCGCCTGCCAGACACCAGTGAGGAGAGAGGCTTATGGGAATGAGAGAAGAACTCACAGGGAGTAAAGAGTGATACACTGTATGCTCGGAGCAGTTGTTAACTATGGAGTCTTGTGTAGTGGTGATGTGATGTCTTGGTAAAGTGCAGCTAGGCCGCTGATAATATTGATGGTGATGCTGGTTGGGAATAGCTGGTTTGGTTGGCCTGTCTAAAAACAGCAATTTATCATGTTGTTACGACGTTGTTTATTATTATTTATGATGATGAGGGTTTCTTAATGACCCTCCATTCATCTCACATTGCAAGTTGCAGCAGTTCAAGATCGGGTCTCAACTCAATTCAAAAACTTCATAGCTTTCCCTATTAAGTCAATGTGTAATGTGGATGTGGTGTGCCTGCCTTGATTTGTATGTACCTAGTCACTCCTCGTCCACAGTTCTTAAGACGAATCCATATTGTTACTGGCCTTTCTTCTTCTCCTGACTTGTGTCAGTGTGTCTGCACTCTCCAACATATTGCATCCTATACTACATTAGTCCCTCCATCCTCCTGTGGCTCAGATGCGTGTGTGTGTGTGTGTGTGTGTGTGTGTGTGTGTGAGTACTTGCATATGTAATTTCAGACATAGCAGGGAGCTCCCTATATGTTTCCTCCCAGCAGTCCAAACCATCTGCATTGCTCTCTTGGAAATAGGACTTATTACTGTGTGCATAATCTCTTGCCCCTAGTCCGCAATTCAGTCGCGGTGAGTGTGAATGAATTCAAAAGACTAATTTCAAATCTCACATCTGCATACGGAGTACGCTCGTAAAAGCCAGTATTGGCCATTTCTTCCTTCAACTCCACATTTGCTGGTCACTCCGTGGTCTCATCAACTGTACCTGATACCATCAGGCTCAATGTGAGTCTGGGATGCACCCATGCATATACTCCCTCTGAGGATGCGATACTACCCCTATAGAGCTCAGCCTAGGCTCTTATGCTGTACTTGCATACTGAGTGCGAATGTATTTCTACTAGATTCTTATAAATGTTAATGACGTGGGAGACAAGACTGTGGAGAGACACTTAAGCAAGGATTTTTATTATGACCACCATCACCACTGACTCGCACTCTCTTCTTGGTTTCACTCGCACTCTTCTTCAGATTTGACTCTTCTGTGGGCTTGAATTGCGCTGTCTTCTTCAGATTTGACTCGCACTATTCTGGAAATTTGACTCACACTCTTTTTGAGATTTTGGCTCGAGCTCTTCCTGGGATTTGACTTGCAATCTTCCTGGGATTTGACTTGCACTCTTTCTGAGATTTGACTTGCACTCTTCCTGAGTTTTGACTTGCAATCTTCTTAAGATTTGACTCGCCCAGGTCCTTAATATTTGACTCCTACTCTTCCTCTTGAATTTGACCCAAACCCCTTGAATTTTTTTCCGATGTTTTAAGTACAAGGGAATGAGGATGGCTGGCGGCCGGCAAATTGGCGACTGGAATGACAACAACGATGACTTTCAAGATGATCATCGCCGTAAATGATGATAACGGCCATGTGATGACGATCGGAGGGATAATGTGAGTAAAAAATCTGGATTTAAAAAAAAACTGAAGAGTTTTTACGCCATGCATCTCAATTCCATACGTCTGTACTAGATCCAGTGGTTTGTGGGAATGTGTCTTGAAGTCATTTGAAATGATAGGCCACTTTGACCATACGGTTCCATCAAGCCCCGTCCTTCCTCTGTTTGTTTCGATGATGATCATTGAGTTGTTATGATTATTATGATTATTGTTATGATTCCATATGGAGGAACATGTGGGAAGTGTGATGTGGCTAGGACATAGAGACTCATTATGAGCATTCCAGTCCAAGCCGCTCAGATGTGTCATATGTTAGCAATTATTATGAAATTCGTTTCCATTTACCGAAGTGTAATTCTCCTGGTACTTTGTCATTTGAATTATTTAAATTATTTCACACATTTGCTCACCCTGGCGTACATCATACCATATTTTTCCCCCCACTTTTGACGAGATACCCCAATAATTATTACGGATGTGAACATAGGGATTGCCAAAGTATGCTACGAATAACACATTTTACTCTATGTGTCACATCACGTTTGAGACTTTTCCCCTCATATTTCATTCACATTAATGTCACTTTTTCCCATGTGAGCTCAAGTTTATTAAACTTTTTCATATTTTTTTTAATTCGTCTCCAACTTCATAGCCTCCATCAATTCTGGTCGTTTAATGTACTTATTGTACCACATTCATTTCGTGAATACTTTCAGCACTACGTAATTCACATGTTCTAGAAAACTAGAGTTGGAGTGTCATACGGCTCAATTTTGCTATTCTGGACTATTAACAAATTATATTGTCGTCAACGTGAGGGACATGGAAGACAATGTGACAGCAGTCAATATTCACTTCTGATAGCTCAATAATGTTCCCTGCAGTTATACGCCTAATGCATTTCAATTGAGCCCGGAGCTATTTCAAATTGTAATGCGACAATATCTAACTCAATCTTACTTCAACCCATGAACACAATAATAAACCACGAGCACAAATACTCCATGAACACAAATAATCCTCACCTAACTGTCGAAATTAAAAAAAAATTGTTAAAAATGTCACACGTAAATACACAGTGAGTGGAAAGGAAAACAGACTCGTGTTTTTATTAAGTCTGATTCCAGTTATTTCCCAATTATTGTTGTAAACATTCAAATAAAACCTAAAATCCGGTATTGATTTGTAATCCTAAATCCAGTTACTTTGATTTAGGACCTTATTTTAGTCCAACTAACAAACCCACCCCTTTTTATAATTTAATATTACTTCTAGCCCAAGGACAACAATTCCAGTGCAGGTGCTGAGAACTGGAACAGCCCAATGACATAATTACATACATTCTACATTCTAAAACTTCCCAGTTCTCTATTGACGTTCTAAAAAGTTATAGCCTGCCCGACCCAATGAAGGGAAGTTTGTCACAGGCATAATTTAAGAGCAAAGGGAAAGGAGCTCATATGTACCCCTGGCAAGTGGGCATACCTGGAGGAATTAGAAAAACCAATTAAATTCATTCAGCAATTAAGACTGTAATGACGAAAATTGACCTGTGAAATATCGGGTGATTAGTGGGTAATAACCGATAATTTAGGGAATAGCTCCAGCCCTGACTATTATGAAATGATTGTCTTCATTTAATTATTTGCGCTGAAAGCTGTATCATTCCAACCTTTTAAAACCCATCTGTAATTATTGAATAACAAGGTAATATTACCAAACTTGGTTCCGGTCGTACCCTCTCAATGTGACAATACATGTTGACTCTCCAAATTTTCGAATTGGACGGAGGAGCTAAAACATTGAAACATCCAGACTAATGACCATTCCAATTCCCTCCAATCAAGGGGAATAAATTCAAATTGCCAACAACAGGCTCACCATATTTTTGCGAGTAGTTTCGTCAAGGGGTAGGAAATCCGTCGTAACTTCTGCACAGTTTAGTAACAATAAATTCAGTAATGGTTTAAATTTCAAATGTCATTTTAATACTCCGAACTACATAATGCAGCTACTCTGGCTATGAGGCTAATGAGAGGGTGATTTCCATTATTTTCCCTGCTCAAATTACACCATAATAATTAAAGACAGACTGTCGTATTTAGTATTAATTTTTAAGGACTTCCTTCCTCTTCCCTGACAATTTGTCCCTGTAATTGGCAGATATGTACTTCTGTAGACATGGGGAACAACCAGGGAAAATCGTTTAGGGTACAGGTTTTCCTACAAGGCTCTAATTCCCAGTATCTGATAATTATTACTTCATACATTTCCCTAATCAGCATTTAATACCACAAAATTTGGTACGGGAGAAATTCCAACAAATTTACGTGCGCAGTAAGGCCATAATTAGTGTTATACAGATTCGGGACCTTTTGCAAATGTCATTTCACGCTTTCCCACTACAATCCCACAACACACATTTTGCTTTTTACAATATTAATTACATACTTTTTCCTATAATGTAGTAAACACTAGGTATGCATCATACATCCCCTTTTATACTCCTATTACAGACCTTTTGCTAAAAGTATTTACGCTATTAGGGGCATTTGATACGGTACAATTGTACTCACGTATTTGCCTGTTAAATGTCATATAGGCAGCGTATCTTCTGTGGGATTCTTGGGGAAATTGTAAGAGTTCCAAGGGAGCTTAAACTGGAGAAGATGCGATAGAGAGAGAGAGAGAGAGAGAGAGAGAGAGAGAGAGGAAGATGATTACTTTCAGTGAATTAAATTTGAATGAATTTCCGTCCAGAAGAATGAATGGAAATGGCATGGGTAAATGCCTTCTTTGTTTTTATTGTTGTTATTTATGTATGGAACGAGGGAGGAATTGGAAGATAAGTTGAAAGTGGAGCGGAAGCGATTTGAAAAGCAGCATAAAACTGATGTTCGGATAGAAGTTTCTTCTGAGGAATGTTCCTGGTTCGGAAAGTTCCATGTTCCACATGCTCTACATACATACATACTATGGAGAGGTGGGTTTGTTTTCGAGGACTGTGTTACAGGGACCATAGCCAAGTCACAGGGTCAGAAGTGTTGGAAATAAATCAAGAAACTAATGGTGGATTGAACAATGTGTTTCAAAACTCTGCCAATGAGGAGGATGACGGAGAGATGGAGAAATGAATGATCCGAAGACTGTATACCCAGAGATTCATTAATCACGACAGTTCACTCATCGTCAGTTGGTTGACATTCCTTGACGTGACATCCCCATGCTATCATCTATTGTCAACATCCCACTAAATTGTACTCCATTCAACTCCCTGTCGTTTATCTAACCGTCTCAACTTCATTTTGCTACTGTTCTCCTCTGGAATCATCAGCCATAGAGAGATAAGTTAATAATGAATAGAACTCCTAGAACCAGTGTCAGCACCAACACCCATTCGTCTTTTCCTTTGCTCATTTCCCCTCTTATTCTTTCCTCAACGTCTTGTCACAAGTCCAGTGTTTGCTCTCCCTTTTTTTCATATATATATCTCTCTCTCTCTCCACAAATTCACGTCCTCCGTATATATCCACTATCTCCATCCCTAATCCTCCGAGTCACGGGATGTCTAGAGCATTGACAACTCAAAAATCTAAATCCTTACTCAAACTAACACGATGAGTCGTGATGTGACTACTACTGGAATCCCAGGAAAAAAAAACCTCAATAAGTGAACCTCTCGTCCAGTAAAGTCAATGTTTACTTGTGTGCACTTCTTTTATCAGCAGGAGCTTCAAGTCTGACGAAATCCTGGGCCCCAAAAAATAACGACAAGGAATCCATTCTCCTTTTTGGCCATGGGGCTCTGTCCAAATACACAAAATCAGACAGGCTCAAATAATCCAGGTCTGTTTTGTTCTGATGTATTAATATTTACGTAACCTCACTCCACTCCAGGGAAGTTCCTAGGAAGACTTTAACACAGCAGAGTTCCTATTGAGAATTTAGGATTGTGAGGCTTACTGGAGAACGCCCGTATATATATATACATACGAGGAGGAACCGTGGAGCTTAATTCTGAATCAAATTATTTAATTCCTAGTGTTTAGGAGTTAATTATTCTTTTAAAGTATTTATTACTTTTAAATCGTCAGCTTTGTCCTTGCTCATACAACTGGGATATGTAGGGTCTGGGTGTCATTTAAAATTCAAAAGCAATGTTTGGCGTTCTGTCAACTCCTGGGATTTAATCGTTCCGGTGCTCCTAAACTACATGGTGCTTCTAATTCCCCTCCCGTCCTATGATTATAATAATTATGAAACCATCCTGCTGACATGAAAGGTTACTACTGTGGAATTCCGTATTTCATTTCGTACCCTCAAGAAGGCAACGGACGGTTCTTAAATGAAATGATTGAATTAAAATAATTCGCAATAGTATGAATAATTGCGTAATACAAAATTTCGAGTACCTAAAATGTGTTGTTGTTTGGGAAAACGTTGGGGAAAACATCCTCACTATAAATCACTGCATGGAAGTGTGCTCTGACTTGTTTGCCACCGTGGTCTGTGGACTGTTATTAAACGTAACTGTTATTAACCTTGGTCAATATTACCAGTACTGATATAATGGCTGTCAATACATATTTTACATAATGGCACACTATACGGGCCCTGAGGACTGAGAGGAGAGAGAGAGAGAGAGAGAGGGAGATAGAGGAGATAACATTATGGGAATGTGGTGTTCAATGGATAAAGTGGCACGCGATAAAAGTAATTATTTAAAAATTATTACTGCTTTTAAAATTCCCCGAAAAAATCCAGACTGAAGTGGGTGAGCAATGGAAATCAATAACTGAACTGTAGGAAATGATTGACTTGAACCTGTCAGTCTCTATCCACTCAGCAACTGTCTTGGCAAAGTTGATGGGTTGAAAAGGCAACTGTCACAGTTGAAAAGGGCCACAAAAAGTTATTTATTTACCGTCATCGGGGTTTTATCATTTTTTCCCCACACTACACAAGACCTGAACGGTGATCATGCCACGGGAGAGTGTTCCGCCTGTGTGTATTGAGTCAACAGTAGAATTTGAAGCACACTCCAAAGTGCTAATTGTAAGTGTCAATATGGTTTGATAATGATGACATACACTATAGGATCGATAAAGGCTCTGTATTAGGTGAATAACACTGTCAGGCTAGGACAGCATGATAATTTTATTTTCCCAATTATCAGATATACAATTCTCATGTCTTCCAAGGATTTATCTCCGCAGTGTGTAATTACAAGTACTTGAACCGAGCCATCGGACTTTTAGCACTAGCATCAAGTAATAGGGGGTGACAAAAAGTAAATATTACTGTTCTACATGTCCTGTGTGACTGTCAAGTGTCAAGTGGTGGATTCCTGTCTGAATTAAAACTTCCAACGGAGCTGTTGCCCATATGTACATAGCCATGGGAAGAGGATCCTCCTACACTGATAACAGTCTCACTGGTCATGCTGAAAAGGGCAAAGGCGGTTTCAAAACTCTCGCTTATACTGTACACATGCAACCACTTTGTAGAGCACATTAGTGCGTGATTCCCTTACAAATTTTAATATGTATCTAAACATTTTTTATCCCTGTCTCTAAACATTATTTAAATAATTATGTATCTCCACATTATTGTAACATGTATCTAAACATGTATTTAATTACATATTTAAATATGCATTTAAATATGCACTTGCTCCTGTGTATGTACCCACAGAGAGTTAACAGTGACACGTCCAATTGTACATACAACCCTCCACTCACTTGTGTACTCCAATAATTGCCAGTGACCATTACTTTTACATCAGGCACCTCACACTCTTGCAATGGGAGAGACCCCAGCGACCATAGGCTTTGCCAAGGTGTACAGAGACAAGCTCGTAGATTCTAGGCTAATACAATTCACGAAGGTTATAAATGTTTACGATAGTTCCCATACATGTAATTAATTGTGTCTGCTCTATGGAACTACCACAGAGGCAGCTCAGAAGCAGGAGGAGTTGATGCGGAAATGGTGGACTTGTTTCGCACCAACTGAAGAGTAAAAGCAACTTTTCCGACCCGTACCCACTCATCGAGATATGAATCCATTTGAGAGAAAATATGGTTCAATTAAACCACATCCAAACTCCATTTTATATGATCCGAGTTTAATTTACACATGGAAATGTTTAAAATGTATTTTATGGTTTTTGATCAAGTTACTCTTTTTATAGTCCTCAATGCTCCTTCTATTAGGGTACATGCCCTAACCTATTTATCAATCCCAATGGATCTTTGTTTACGGAGTTTGAGTGCAAAGCTATTTATGATCTGCACCTCTCTGTCTCTTCATTTGTACATACTGGGGCTCCTTTGCCAAAGTGTATTTTTCCCATCAATCCCGCCAGGTACACATCTGTCCATAAAACATTGGGAAGACATGTGGATGGGAACAAGATAAAACCCTTGTCATATTTATAGAGCTACACGGCCAGCAATCAAATTCCCCTCTGTTTCATGTCTGATTTTACTGCCTCAAAAAATACACACTATGTAGTCACCACCGCAAAGCCCTCTCTCTGTGTATTTAGTACAGGTCCGTAACTGGGAAACAGTTAACTATAACACGAGAATGTACAACAATACGCAATAAAATAATTGGATAATTTAATAAGGCAATTCAAATATAATTATCCTAGTTAAAACATTCTCGGGTGTTATCATGTACACATATCATGCTAAAGCATCATAGTGTAGAATGCTCTGAGTATTTTTTTTTATTCCATAAGTAATATATCATTTTTTGAGATATCTATTTTCCAAGTATAATTTTTTTCCCCTTGTGCCATTCTTCTCTCTATTTTGAATCTATACAATCCCAGGGATGCTGTACATAATTACATGTACATATGTTTTTGAAGGTGAGTCAGACCATTCTACAAATGCGTCTATACAGTTCTGCTGATTGCTTTAACCTCCTTTCAATAGTTTATGGTTAATAGCCTCGAAATGATGAGGGATGATAGCTCCTAGTGCTACTTGCTAGTGGATGTTCGGATGATGTTATGAAAGCTATGCAAAAAATAAAGTGCTGATGAGAGAGGAGCTCAGAAACTTGAGAATAAGTACTTTTTTATATATATATATATATGAGTGCAATTTAATTGCCGACAAGACGTTGATAATAAATGATAACATTTAATAATAATAATAATAATATAATAGTTTGTAGCACAATATCTAAGTTTGTAACGATAAAGCAACAATTATAAAAAAACACAACAAGGAAGAAAGTCAGTATTGATAATGATAATCATTAGATATTAAAATCATACCATTCATAATTACCTGTTTTGTACACATACACAACCACTTCTCTGCTCGATCTGTGTTTGAAACAGAGATATTTTAGTATCGTTTAGTTTTTATGTGTAAGATTACATAGACATTGCCCTGTGTGAGAGAGAATTCTCGACAGAATCTTTTCTTTCCATAAATACTTTCCACAACTAATCCCTGCGTGGTACTGTAATGATGTGTGTCTGTGTATGTGTGACAATCCATAATAAGGGGAAGTGACTGTCTGAGGGATCAAGGGGAGGGGGGGAAGTTAGGTAATACATTCACATTGTCGGTGTAAAAGTGTGTCTGTGCTTGGCTTATTTACTTGGGGTGAATTGGGGTATCATTAGAACCTCACCATTAAAATTCGATCAAGCACAATAAGTTAAAGGAGTTGAAACATTTTCACTTGGAACGATTTTTTTTTCTGTTTCCTTGTGTTTCCATAAAGGTAGATATATATATATATATATACGTATGTTATGTATGTATATGTATGTGTGTATGTGAAAAATGATTTTCTATTTGTACATTTTTTTGCAGCGAAAAAAAAAATTAAATTATACACTTTACACATAATAATTTAAGATTTTTTTGTGTGATTTTCCCCGTGTGTTTGTAAAGATAAATGTACAGTCGTTTTTCAGCATCATGTACAACAATGTTCTATGGATTAATATATATATATATATATATCGATAATGTATACATAAAGAAGATTTAATTTTTCAATTGACAAACTTTGGTAAGATTAATAATGATTTTTCAAGAAAATCTGGATTCCATCAAAATACTAGTAATTAATTTTATATCGATATTTTTATCAGTAAGATTATATATGTATAGTAATTAATGGGCACAAAAATCCTTTTTATATTTTGTAACCATTATTAGTTTTCTGGGGAGGGGGTGATTTTTGTGTACTTTGGGGAGAGTTGGGGCTTGGAAAGTCTAAAACACAGTTGTTGATTCGAATGATAATTATTATTATTTTTTAATAATATATACTCTCGAACTTAGTCTCGTCTATGGTTCCTGAAGCAGTTCTTCTTCTAAGTTCACTATTATTATCAAATAACTTCACTATTATTATTTATGAAATAAAGTCAAATCAAAACAAAACTTTAAATTTTCTTATGGGTGCACGGGTGGTCCGATCCGTTGACCATACAGAGAATACGGTGAGGGGTAGTAACTAGCTAAGGATGGGGGGTGCGGGGGCACAAGTGATGACAGGGGTTTACCTCCAGCCCCACCATAGGGATGGTAGCGGGCCGCGGAGAGTGGACTTAGGGGTGGGGTGGGGTAAGTTCGGTGCATGGCAGCCGCAGCGGCGGCCGCCGCTGCGGCGGATGAGCTGAGGAGAGCACTCGAGTACAGAGATGAAGGACTGGACATTGACATTTGTTGAGCTTCAGTCGTCGAGAGATTGGTATGAGTACGGAGATGCTGGAGGAGTTCTTCCGAGGAAGGGAACCGCTTCCCACAGTACGAGTCCCCAACGATCCAATTGCACACGTAGGGTCTTTGAGCAGCAGCTGCCGCAGCCTGTTGTTGTTGCTGCTGAGCCTGTTGGTGTTGACTAATGAGACTGGAGGAGTAGCTAGCAAGGGCTGCAGCCGTTGAAGTCGGAATCCCGCTCAGACCGGGCGGTGGCATGAAAGGTAGTCCAATGGCAAATTTTTGGTGATCACACTGAACACAACCCGCAGGACACACACCCACGCTCTGCTGGTAAGCATTGAGTTGACCCGCAGCAGCAGCCGCAGCCATCAATCCTGCCGGCATCCCCAACTGACAACCCGTACAGTAAGGGTCTTTGCAGACGGGAACGATTGTCTCCGCACCTGAGGGTGTTTTCACTCGGGTGTAGCCCACGTAAGGAGAGCCACTCCCGGTGGCTGGAGGGTAGCCCATGAAGGCAGCAGCAGCCGCTGCATGATGTGATGGAGAGGCGAAGAAGGGAGGACGCAAGGCGGGGTTGGTGGGGTCAAAGCCCGGCGGATAACCCGCCAATGCACTCAAACTGCTCAGTGCGGGTTTCCCATAGTCACGGAGATCCTTACCCCCGCCCATATGACCATGCAAAACCTCGAGTCCGGACCGAATGATCGGAGATGCTCCTTGATCCTTGACGCTATTACTTGCAGGAGAGGCTTTCCCACTTTCTGAAGAGGACTTGGACTCACGGGAAGGCTCACTTTTTGAGGGTGACACTTCGGCATTTGATACACTATTCCGACCTGCCCCACCCCCGGTAGAGCTGGAGGGTGAGGTGGTTCTGGAGTTCTTACTCTCCCCCAAAGGGGAGGATGCACATGACTTTGGCGTTTTGGGCTTCTCCTCAGCATCGTGCTTGGCCTTGCTGGAGGAAGAGGAGGAGGAAGACGTCGGTGGGCATGTGGTTTCATAGGGTTTAAAGGCAGGTGAAGACTTGCCACCTGTGGATGAGGATGATTTCAAACCACCATTACTCCTTGGTCGGGATGACGATGATTGACTTCCATCACGTTGAGCTCCACCAACCTGAGTCTCTGAAGCATGACTGTTGCTACTTGTCTCACTGCTACATGAGGATTTCCTCTTTGAGGAATCACTAGAACTGTGAAGGGAGGGTAGCAGGGATTTTGTGCTGGGTGTATCCGCTCCGATTTGACTACAAGTTTGAGCCAGTAATGCCAATGGGCTCTTTTTAGCATCCAACTAAAAAATCAAAACAAAAACAAATCATTAGTTACTAAACCAAAAACAAATATCACACTAGCCTCAATACTATACAGTAGTCCCTTACAAATCCTGACGTGTCCATCACGCCATGCTACTCATTTCTCACTTCCGTGTCATTCCCATTAGTTCATTCTCTCAAAGCTCTTGGGAATCCCACTCTGGAAAATATTCCCTTTTTACACAATACAAAAAAAAAATACACACCAATCCAGAGTCCCACACCTATACCACACGAGCTGTGTGAGCAATTTCCAAATAATACACCATTTCACGTCCATCAATGCTCCTTCCCGTACACTACAGTATTCCATCATCTGTGTATGGGTTTTGTACCTTCCCACACCTCATTTGTCCTGAAAATCCTCACCCATACCTCCGAAAACCATTGGAAATCTATCAGAGTCATCCTTCCTAATGCACACGCAAATACAGAGTACTTACAAGAGATACACAAACATAAAATATTTCATGGGAAGTGCTAATATCTCCCATGAAGGAGATATTTCACAGAGACGGAATTTATGAGAGACACCTACACCCCCCATCCTACTGGATTAGTTCGGTCTGAAAGCCAGTGTAAAGGCCGGAATGAATTGAAGAGACTGGTACATACGAGGAATAAATGGAAATTTATGAGTTGTTCCAAATGATGTATGGTAGTGGAAGGCAAATTAACAAGACGGCTTTGACACCCGAGAGAAAAGATATGAAATGGGAGGGAAAAGTCCGTGAAATTAAATATTTTGCTTTAAAAGTTTCCTTCCAAAAAATTTCCTCCGATGAATTATTGCCTTAGTTTTCTACACAAAACACACACACATAAGTTGGGTTCGTGTGCGAGTATGCGAGAGAAAGAGAGAGAGAGAGAGAGAGAGAGAGAGGAAAGGAGGGAGGGAGAGAAACAGAGACAGAAGAGAGTGAGAGAGAAGTGAAGGTGACAAAGTGAACCGTTCACAAAATCTAATGGATACAATAGACTACATATTGAATTGCATAGCCCTCCCTATAGCCTTTGTACTCACACAGAGGGAACTCAAGGAATTATTTCTCGGCACAGTCGACGCCATGCACAATAGAAACTCGGAGGCAAGAAGAAGACGAATGGGAATGTGAAACAGGCACGAAAGGAAAAGAAATGACAAGGATTTCCCTAAATGTGAAAAAATGTGAGTAATGCGATGAATAATTCATCCCACCCGAACAAGAAATAAAATATACGCGAATGTCACATTTTGGGCGACAGAGCAACTCCAAATAAATTTTGTTTTTCTCTTCCTCTCTCTCTCTCTCTCTCTCTCTCTCTCTCTCTCCCTTATTCTCTCACTTGTTCTTCTCCAGCTCACTTACACTTCCACATGTACATACATAGCTCACTTAACACTGCAGTAGTTAATTTCTCCAAGAAAAAAATTACATCTCTCCTGGAAATATTCATAGCCCTAATTTCGCTTTCATAACTTTCATATAGTTACCAAACGCAGAAGGACAGAGTTGCTCAACACATTTCCGGAGCAAATAGAATCCCATTAGTAAAAACCTATCCTGCTGATTTAGAATAAACTTTTCATACTACCAAAATAATTCCCTCAGTTTTGAAACAAATATCCCGCTTTACTTTGTGCACCCCTGGAAAAATTGTTCACCTACAGAAACTTCGTACCTACGGACAAATTTCTGTTCCAGTTGTTTATAATACTGTTAATGGTTCCTTGATATCTTTAGTGTGTGCTTAAGTATACAGAAACTACGGATTGAAATGCTCGCTTTGAAAAATTAAATTTCTTTGTAGTACATTTTTAGACTACCTCCAGGGATTTCAGTCTAGCTCCTACTTTAACCTTCCCTGTTCCCTTTATTAGTAAATAGTAGATCCGCGAATGAGAAGACAAATCTTAGAGTGAATACAACTATACAAAAATTATTCCCTGGGTTATCACACGTGTATAATATTTGTGTATATTTTGGAGAGAGAGAGAGAGAGAAACATATACAGAAAAGCTCCAAACTAATATCAACTGTACACACACTCCATCCCGAATGGAAGGGTGTAGGGAGAGAGAGTCGTCGTTCCGGTAGTTCTCCTGTAGTTGTGTACCAGTTTAATAGGATACTTGAGGAAGAGGAGGAAAAACCACGGAATTATTAATGGTACTCCAAGGAGTTGTTGGAAGAATGAAAAATATTTAAGTAGGTAGGAGGCATTCTAAGAAATTGAATTTGCTCATTTACAAGCCTTCCTCATTGTTTCTCTTTCCACTGGCATAGGAGTAGACTTCTCGTTGCCGAGACACAACTTGATCCTTATGTACAAAAATATTTTTATGAAAACAAAACAACACCAAATGTTATTCTTTCCCTGAGACCCCAACAGTCTCGTTGGCAATTGAGAGTGCGAAAAGACACGGCTTCCCGAGATCTTATAAGAATAGGGGGGAAAAAAACTAAATTATGAAATAAACTCTCGTCTCTTCTACTTCCACCTCTACACTTTCATTTTGGCTACTTTATTATTTTTTAGGGCACTTCAGGAGACTAAACATCATCCAAAATTCTTCTGTCAGAATTCCATTAATAGAACATTAAAGTCATAGTGGCTCGGGATTCCTCGTGACTACAACTTCAACATTTCCAACTTAACCAACTTCCTCAAAACCTCACTGACCAAATCATTAACACAGGAAGCACCACATGCTACAAGAACCGTTCTCTAGACAATAATTACTTCCTTTAAAATGAGTCTTGGAAGCCCGTCGTTGAAATATTTCTTTAAAAAACATATTTCCTTCAAAAAATTTCCCTTCAAAAATTTTCCTTCAAAATATTACTCAAAAATACTGAGAAATAATTTTCTACTCAGACTTTCCTTCTTTCAAAATTTGACTCTAATCATAAAATCTTCCTAACAAAGTTTTTCTGACAAAAGTTCCCCAACAAAATTTTTTCCTCAAAGATTTTGCTCGTCATAAAGTTTATGATTTAAATTCTGAAAAGAACTCACAGCCAGAACAAAAAAGACAAAAACTTAGGATTTCAAAATAAAAGTGCCTCTAAGTTCTTTTGGACTCGTTTGTATCTATGTATGTGGTCTTTGGTCTCAAATTAGTATTTTTACCCTCTGCGGTAAATAAATAATTCCCAGAAACCCAAACCAGGTTTTGTACGAAAACCTTGGGTTTTTTTCTGTAGACTTTAGTAATTTGAGGCTGGGTGGGAATGACAAGGAAATTTGACGGAGGAACTTGAACGGCTGCCTTGGAATTAGAGATTAGACAAAAAATTTGAGGAAAAATAAATTGTGGAAATGGTAACTTACGGTAGTAGGGAGAGGTGACAAGTAGTCCGGTTGAAGGTACTGATTTGGGCCGGTTCCCAACATATTGTGTCCGTCCAAAACAACCATTTGGTCACGATAAGAAATCACAAACTGAACTCTCCAGGAATGAGGATGAGTCAAAACTTCAAAACATTTGGGAATCCACTGGAGGAATCCACTGGTAAAAATAACTTGTTTTACAACAGTCCCCCAAAAAAAATATTTGAGAGAAACTTTAACAACTTTCAGCAAATATTCAATTTCTATCACTTTTTGTTTGTCTCCAACTTTCCTTTGAAAAATAGGAAACAATCCGTTTCGAGAAAAAAAATAATGGTTTGAGAAGATTCCGTAATAAAAAATGATCCTTCTTGATTGCAAGACACTGTAGATATCCAGATATATCCAGAAATAAATCACCCCGTTCCAATATACTTGGAGATCCGATTTGGTCAACTTGAACAAACTTTGATGGGAGAAATAAACAACTTTGAACAAAATTCAACTGAGTTGAGGTCAGAGGAGAATTGATGTGAACTTCACCGTCCGAACGCTTCCACAGAACTGAAGTGAAGTGGTTGAGTTCCGAGAGTAAAGTGAGTTGAAGAAACTGCTTGTGGGGTTTACCATCTGCGCAGACGACTCCAACTGCTTTAGCACACCAGGAACCTCTCCGACCTTTCCCTTTACGCTTACTAACGCTAGGGCCATAATCTTATTTCCTACCCCCATCTATATACTTACGTACCTAACAGAGCTCAAAACAGAAACGGCTCTCATATTTTTTTTTCCACCCATAATTTGTAATCCCAACTAAATTTCTCCTGGAAGGACTTAACTCATCCGATCGGACTGTCACAAGTTTTTTTAATCCCTCATTGTGAGTCCTCATGCACCTTTAGACTCCACGGCGCTTCAGGATTTCCAAAGAATATGAGTCCTCATTTCTGGAAAGAATCCTAAAAATAATTCACTATTTTAAATCAAACAAAAAAGATATATGGGTCAAATCCCTGAAAAAAGGCTCGGATTTTAGTTCCGACAAAAATGTCTCAACTTCCCCCCAAAAAAATGTATTTACCACTAAACATTTTCTTTTTAACAAGTCCCTTTTTAATTCTTTCTTCAAAATTCTTCCAGTAAGCAGTGAACAGCTTTATATTGGTTAGATGTCAAAAAAATCATCAAGTTACTTGTAAAAACTAAAGTTAAATGCAAAAAGCCTCTTAGTTGCACATAAAAATCCTTCCTTGCACATAAAAAAAGTTGGACCTCAAAGTTGTACCTCGAGTATCATGTAAGAAGCATAAAAGTTGACTGTGAAAAGCCTTACAGTTACCTGCAAAAAGCCTTAAAATTGTCTGTAAAAAGCTTTAAAATTGTCTGTAAAATACTTGAAAGTTGCCTGTAAAATGCCTGAAAGTTGCCTGTAAAATGCCTGGCAGTTCCCTGTAAAATGCCTGAGAGTTGTCAATGAGAGCAGCCGGAGAAATTCAGGACGTTAGAGACATTGGTATTTTGCAGAAAACAATTCGTATTCAGGAATTAGGTCTGGCCAAAGTCAAAACAAATTTAACTACGGACTCTTATAGTAATTCCTACTCAAAATTCCAGCCCCCAGGAGTTAATTTAAAGACGGAGTTTTGAGGGAAATTGACTTATTCCTACCATTACCATTAAGATGGTTGTAGTAATGTTCAAATAATGGAGGGGTGATTACAGCCGATAGTGAAATAGGAGGATGATTGTGGAAATTAAATGGAATAAGCGTAATGACTCTTATTAAAGTCCTTATAAAGTACCATCAATGAGTTACATTTAGTACAGCAATTTGATGAAGGGCCCATTTGACAAAACGTCCACTTAACTCCACAGCTCCTTCGACAACCTCCAAAATAGACCACAATGACGGAAGAGTAGTCATCTAGATTGTCCTGAGTAATTCACTCCCTCATTGTTTCAAATAATTATGTTATTTCCAAATGGTCTTGTACTTTCCGTTTAAAAATAAAGTCCGATATAACTAACAAGCTCAAAGCTGTCATCCTATTTTATGAATACACAAAAGGCTAAAGCTCTGTCAAAAAATCTGACATGATAAAAAAATAAACCAAGGGAGCTGGAATACAGGCTCTTGATGATGGGAAGGTTGATTCGAGGAAGTGTCTCTGTCATGGCAGGAGTGTGAGATGTCCAGTGAATAATTCCTTTACAAATGGAGGCATTAGGCTCAGCAGGCGCTACTTGTCGGGGGAAGGTGAGTAAGAGGGAAAAAGTCAATTTCTTAAATCCCCTCCAATAAAATGAAAGGAGAGCGCCCGCCGCTGACAGCTGTGTTGTTTAAAATAATCCCAGTATTTTCATAATAAATAATAACAATGAAGTTTAAAATCTGAGATCAACTGTGTTTCTTGGAGGGGTTTCTAAACTTCAAATCCTAGACCACTAGTCCCCTTGGTAAGGACCAAAGGTGTCTATTTTTTTCCTGTCATATCAAAAGAACAATAGGGACTTGCTCCCCTCCATAATATGACGATAATAAACCCAGGAGCTTTTTCTTCCAGCATTTTTCCTCATTCTAAAAAGACTTACTGTCATTCACAAATTTATAAATAGCTTTGGGAAGGAAGTGTAACAATGGAATATCACGTGTCCATAAAAAGTATCGCTTTAACCATTCCTGTCTATAATTTCCCCTTTGTTTTCTCAACACTCATTCCCGTGCTCTTGGGTTATATCTAGGAGAGAGAGAGAGAGCCTGTAAGGTATCATACATGTGTTCCAAGGCTCGTAAACCATAATGTAACCAACATGGTATTAACAATGTAATCCAGGTCAGGAGATTTAGCCTCAGCATTTACCTATGCACTGGATAGAGTTGGGAGGGTTTTGTGTGAAGTCATGTATTTGGACATGTCAGGACTGGATATCGGTTTGCAGGTGGGCTTGGAGGAATTTTGTAAAAAAAGATGTTATCCTCATGTTTGAGGCGTAAGTATCCAAGTCGCTACGACTTGAACATGCTCATTTGTATTATTTATTTTTGTCCTGCCATGTGCGATCATATTTACATAGTAAAGAGTCTTTACTACCGAAGACAGTGCTAATATGCTCGAATACTGCAGGGCCTCCACTCTCCATGTGCGCTATGTACCCCCATGTACCCTCTCTCTATGGCTTCGTAATGGGATGGACAAGTATTTTAAGGAGTTTTGAAAATTCATGACATGCTAATCCGTCCCCATAATAATGTTGTCCGTTGGTGTAAATTCGTACAAAGTGCTCCGCTGACTTTGCCCTCATACCTAATTACAAAGTGTATGACCAAAAGAAATCCTCCGTGCATGTCTTCTGTGTAATTGCAAATGTGACATTATGTGAATGAGGGATGAGACGGGACGAACACTTAATTGTAAGTAAATGCCAATATTATAATACGTCAGGACAGAATGGACTACTAAAGGAACAAATCAAGTGCCTGTCAGGCCTTACATAGTGTCCCACGACTCATCCCCCCAGTTGTAATTGTCTGTATGTACACAAGGAGAGGCACTCATGCTCATCATATCTCAGAGTCCCAATGCTAATAGGAGATATATGAGGAGAAGCGATTACCATACAAGGGACACATATCTACCTATAGTAGACACAAATGAGGAATATTCTATGACATTATTACAATAGAGGATTCGACAATTCTCTAGGATATTATGGAGATGGGCTTCACACGCATTTACATGTTGGTCCTCAATAAGACATTGGACGTCTCCTTATGACATGTAAAGTAAAACCTATGGGATATTATATGGTAATCTATGGGTGAAAAGATATGTGTTTATTACGGTGATGGAACCAGCTCACCATTGTCTGTGAGGCCTTGAGCACGTAAAAATGACACATTAGCATAGAAACGGCAGAGTGCATGTTGAGTTTATGATAATTTGATGGGACGTTAGCACTTTTGCTTGACTTGTTTTAATTCAAATTAAAATCTTAATGAATAAGAATCACATTTATATTAATTAAATATTCACTCCTTCACAATCAGGGGAATTCTGATGGAGCCGTGTTAATGTGTGTTTTGTACAGTTAACTACATCCCCAGCTACTAGTTTCCATACTACACCCATGGCCGTGCCATGGTCTTTCTCCCAAGTGTGCATACGAGAATCCAGCACATACTCCTTCCTTTGGAGAGCCCATATGGGCTCTGGCTCGTAGGTCCTCAGCTCATATATAATTATCTGTGGACTTGTACTTATAGGTAAATACACTCAAGCACATAATTATATAAGGTCTTGAAGAGTGTCAGGAACCCAGAGCCGTGTCTGCACTGCCGGCAAAACTATGCACTCATTACGGGGAGAAGTGGAGAACGAGTCCCGAAGAGACAGGGGAAAAGGTGCTCAGGTTGCAAAGTCCTGTATAAATTATTATTCCCATACATAATTCATGGACGTTCAATCATTCATGATACTCATCTATTTCTCAAGTGATAAACATAATTCGGAAAATCAATTAGAATACTGAGCATGTCATGTAGAATGGTTATAACGAACCTGTGTAATTACGATCACCTCTCACATAGCTCATTGGAATAATTCCTGTCGACGTTTATTATTATGACTGTACACCAAGACACAAGTAGATGGGAATTATTAGTCCTTTGTAGCTTGTCATGGTTGGAGGCGAAATTAAAAAAGCCTCACTACCTGCTTTCAAGATCTCAGTGTATCTACTGTCTATAGGATGTATCTACATATTTCAAGATCCCTATGTGAGTACGTATCTACATACATATATCATCTGTGTAGAGCATCTCTGGGACTCTTTCCAACTGGTCCTGTGAGCCAGGCTCCGTACATACAGTGCAGTAGAGTGGAGCAGTAGTGATCGCTTATTCATGTATTCCGCACAACTACTTTATCCTAATGCTAAGGTAAATAGATATTTATTAAAAACTAATTTCGAGGAGCATAAGAAGTGATAAATAATAATAGACTAAAGCACACCATAATTATCATATTCAATGGGAGATAATTGAAATTCAAGCTGTCGCTCACCAAGAATTACCTTTCAGGTCCGTCAGTCACATGAAATGTAACGTCAAAATTCTTTTCATGATTAAATATGAACTTGGGGATGCAGTCAATTTACCACCTTGTCCATTGTGAGCAGCGTCATATACCATAGTCATGGATCTTCTCACCATTTGCACATCGGCACTATATCTATAGCCATGCACGTTATCCTACAAAAATATACAGTCCAAGGAGCCATATGCTACAGCCCTGTGAGTATCTATACAGTGGCACAATAGTCACATTTCCACATTCCCATACATTGGATCTACATATATCAGCATATATACACTGTATTATAAAGTTGTACAAGACCCCTTCAACATTTCTCTCGACTGTCTCAGAAGTAATAACTGGTGTTCGTAAAGTGCTAACTGATCACCTGCATAGAGCACTGAAAGTTCTGTCAGAATGAATTACATGTTCAGTGTACAATGAGATTTTAAATTGCTACATTCCTCCAATTATCATGCGAGAGGTTCTGCGAGAATGTCTCAACTCTTCCCAAGCCCTTAATAAAATTGTCCGAGTAAATCAAACGAACAAATTAATTTCCAAAGGAATCCATTCATTTCACTTATAATTGCCCAACAATACTTGAACAATTACATACTGTAATTACTTAACGGAACAAAAAATTAAACTGTACCGACGGCTCTAATGTAATCAAATGTCTACATATGTATGGCCGTCGATAGTACAATACAAAATTATACATTTCAGTCAAGCACTCATAAATGCTTCTTGGTTGTAGGTTTTATTCAAACAATTAGTGAGGATTCCACTTGATTTAAAAAAAAAACGTGCCGTTTAATAAGGAACTTCCGATCTGTGACTTTCCCACGGAGTTTCGCAAGAGTGATACCTGCTCCGTACAAAATGCTCCTGATTTGCTTCAATTAGTGTGAAGTTTTCAGCGATTGTGCAAAGGGTTTCCGTCCCTGTGTGGTCGTACATACTGGTGTGGGAAGATGTTGACTGGTGATGACCACAGTGGTGGTCGGGAGGTGGAGAGGTTTTACTGCGTTGCGGAAAGCCCTGCGAAAATAACACGGACTGGCGTCGGAAAAAATGACATTTACCTGATGTCTTCCTTGCCGTTGATCATGATGACGGCACGTCCCAGCCATATGCGTGAGGCTCAGGGAAGTGTCCCATTAATTGCTGAGGTAATTTTGAATGGTACATAATTATTATTATAGTTGCGTCGTAGGGACGGGAAATTGCAAAGTGTCCACTCCAATGTATTACTGACAATCAAATAATAGTTTGAAGTGGGTCGATAAAAATGGAGAGATCTATGGACTTGTTTTTGAAACGTTCCGAGGGCCACAGGTCGGACTAATTAACGGGACAATTCCGGTTTGGGTGTCATCTTCAAGTGGGCAACTTCAAGAGGCTACTCACTGCGACGGAGATGGGGTTGGAGCAAATCATTTGAGACAGTTGTAATTATTACAATGTCCAACCTTGTTTACCCTCTTGAGGCCCCAGTTCGTGAAACAAAGTATCGGGATTTAGGACCCATTGAAACAGAGTGGATGAGTCAGTCTGGAATTTTATTTGGGAGATTTTTTTTTTCCCCAGTGGACTACGAACCTCAGTGGACATTGAAACTAATGGAGGACCCCAATGGTAATGCACCTGGGCTAAACAATACATCCGTACCCTCTCACCCTTTGGAATTGCGTGTCCATGTAGTGTAAAGGTGTATACGCACCACGATGCAGACATTTCTGTAGGAGAGATTTCGTACTTTGGAAGAACCACCTCAACTTGGGAAATGGAAGGGATTGTGAGAGTATTCATTTATCTGTCAACCAGTCAGTTCGTCAGTCCATCCGTCACTCAATTTTTATAACAAATTATTGATGATGATAAAGCTGACGAAGAGAGATAAACTCCGGTCGAGTATCGAGGAAGGCGAAGCCCATCACCTAAAGGTATCCACAAAATGCAAAGTAATAGTAAACAAGTATTCCTCGCTCTTCTCGCACTCCCCATCAATATACACAATCTTACATAAATTTCATGCATCAAGCTCATGCCATGAATCCAAATGAACTGACTATTTGACGCTCCACACAGTTCCCTACAGATACCTTGCCATTGTTATTAGAGGGAGGCTGAACCGTTCTTGAAAGTTCACCATGATTATGATGCTCAAAGTACTCATTACGAAATGAAATTTATTGTATCATTAACTCTGAGAAATCTGTTCGATTTTTTCAACTAATTCTAAATAAAATCTCATCTTCCCCTTCCTCAAAAAAAAAAAAAAACACCAACAAGCTCTCGTCCGAATCTCGAAATGTACATAGCCACGGCCGGTCTTGAGCTCGTCGTCTCCATCAGAGGAGTTTCTCTTATACCCAAAGGTTCTGATTCAAGAGATGCAAGGAGTTAGAGTCCTCTGAACGCTCGACCGCCTCAGAAAGCCACTTTTGTGGGGCACTGACAATATCATGATCCTGTATTTTAATATTCATCGTCGCTTCAACATGACGAATTGGCATTGTGGTTGCAGTGAGTGCAGTGAGTGTGTCTTGTTGTTGTACATATGTATGTACAAGGCTTCCCCTTTTTTTCGCAGCCCCTGTAATATTAATACAGCTACGGACAGTTACAAGCCTACCCATAAAGCAATCCTAAATGCACTGAAGACAGTCCCTCACATGTATGTACATAAGGATACACGAGCGTTGGAGCTACTGAAACTCGCGGAGATAACTTGTTGTTTTTTGTGTCTCTCATCTGACAAACTTGTCTTGCTACTTTGACATGAAGGGCGCTTGCATGCTGTAAAAGTCTTAAACAGACATGTTATTTTATCAAAACATTTATTACTAATTGGATTTATATACCAACAGACCAGGAAGTGCTAAATGCACAGCAAGTGATGATTACATGATTACTTTTTTCACTCAGGGTACATGCATATATAAGAGACTGTTTCGGAGTGTAGACACATGAGATCTACACACAATCACACACACACACACACACACAGGAACCCTATACTTTCTGAGCTATGGGCTGTATTTACTATTACTACAGCTTCAAGCCATTAGAAATGTCGTGGAGCTGAGGCAATTATTACTGACTGAGTGCAATATACAATATCATAGGGGTTGATAGTCCGTGGGGCAATTAAGTCATACATATTGACTTTAGAACAAAACAATATCTCTAAATGCTTGATATTTTACTTACATTGTTTTCCTTGTGTGTATGTGTCTGTGTGTGTGTGTGTATAATGATACGTCTGTATATTAAAGTGTGTACAGGTATAATACACGCTGACGGTTCATGGCCGAGATCATTGTTCAATCGATTCATCATTTTCAACTTTCGTGTCAATTGTCATCACATCATTCACTGTACACTTACCTGCCTTCATGTGTGTTTCACTCCTGGGCTCTATGTGTTTCTAATTTCTACATTTGAATTCGCTACAAATGTGTGTGCAGATGACTATATATGTACGTGTCTGTACTCGACTAGGATGGATATATAATTATGTACGTGTCTGTACTCGACTAGGATGTATATATATGTACGTGTCTGTACTTGACTGGGATGGATACATATGTACGTGTCTGTATTGGACTGGGATGGATGGATATGTACGTGTGAGTCTTAGACTGGGGTGGATAAATATGTACGTGTGTGTCTCAGACTGGGATTTTGTATACGTATGTATCTGTGGATGCTTCAATGCTTTGATTGGGTTGGATTCGTAATTCGTACATTTGTATATAATATGTTTGAGTAGGAATAATGGAAGAGATAGAATTATTGGACTCTCTTAACAACTACTACACGCATGAACACTTTGAGAAGAAAATTTAATGAGAAAATTACATTACTCTGGCCTGACAGCTCTAACTACTTTAACATAGACGATATTGTTACCTCAGGGTCACCTGCCTAGTTTGTCCTAATGTATGTAATCCCGAAACAATTAAAAATCCAAAGGAACATAATATCACCCCACGATACCACCATTCTCTTGTTTTTTCTCACATTCAAATCCTTATTAGTCACAGTAGTCTTGAATACTTAGTCTGATGGTTAATTCAAGGAGTGACAGGACCTTTCTCTGATGAGAGTTAGTGAGGGAGCAACTACTGATATGTGCATGGCAGATAAAGGACATAAATAATAAAATGAATGAGGAAATTTAAAATTGACAATTATCGTGGCAATCAATACTCACTCAGGATTCTATTAACTTCTGTAGGCAAATAATGATTTGTGTGTGTGGGGCTACTGTGTGGTGTGCAGAGGGACCCGTCATCACATCATTACACTTCTCCCAAAGCCTCAAGTTCTCCTTTTTATTGGCAACAAATAAAAATAGCACCCGACAATTTACTACTGTTTGTTCGGAGTCTCCGTCCATGGATACATACCCATCGGTCCTAAGCCGTAGGGGATTAAGACGCCAAAAATGTCTTAAACAACGGGGGCTGTGACTGCGTCGTGCCGATTGAAGAGTGAGTTTTAGTAATTGAAGGATACGTTGAGTTTCCTATGAAAAATGGTAACTATTAATATGAAGGTATGAAAGATCCGTGATAAATTTTGGAGGGGGGACGGAAAACATTTGAGATAAGATTGTGACTTAAATATTTTGTGGATAGAGTACAGTGCAGAGATCATCCTATCATAACAAGCCTTTAAAGAAGAGTGATGGGTGACAACGTTAGAGATCCCAGAGCGTTGTTCACCAGTTATAAAACTGACAAAATCGAAAAAAAAATATTAAGGACATGTGCCAGTAAAAGTGAAGTTGAGTAAAAATACAAAGTGTTTTCTTATTTTCATCAAAGCACATAATTTCCAAGTAGATTTCATCGTCTCCGCAAATCCTTTCAATTCAACCTCGACAGTCCTGACAGGATCTTACTTACTAATCGTGTGAGCACATCTAACTTGCAAATGTTACCTCAACGAGCCCCACACACATACTAAACAAGCAGGGAGCACCAGTGCAGAGACAACGACAAGCCTCACATTAAATACCTACACATATGATGACACCGTCAAAATCCAAAGCTGACAACATTTATGTACTCCTTCTGCCTACATATGTTCAAGCATAAACTTATTATTGCTTGAGTTTCTACAACTAGTAAATTTGTAAACCAAGGTAGTTTTACAGTCACTTCAGTTTAGAGAAGACAACTTCTGCCTCTCTCTCTCTCTCTCTCTTCCTCGCTCGCTTGCTCTGGCTATACGGAGCTATCTCTTGCATTTACATCACTCTAATATTTTCTCCTGTAACAACTGTCTCAGGCCGTAGTCAACAGTTTATATTTTTCCTACTACTTACGACTCCCTTCCAAGTATAAGCGAATGCGTAGGAACGTTCCGAGACAGTCATAGATTTGCGGAACGAAATGTTCGAAGCCTGTTGATGGAGGAGTCATACACTGGAACACATAGTCAATTGCAATCTCTCTAGTTGACGCAACGAGCTATAAGTCAGTGGAGGCAGGAGTGAGTTCACTGCCGAGCTGCAGGCAAATAGAAATAACTTTAGGTAATAACAGACTTCTGTCATTCTCCTGATAGCATCTTGATTCATCTCGACATAACTTAAAACCTTCTACAGCTTTTATGCTTTGTCTCTGCATTCACTGACTTCGTAAATGCTTCTAATTACACATCCAAGTATCTGGTAGCATCTATATGAGTTTTTAGGGAGCTCCGAGGATCTACATCCGTATGTAATTATCTCTAAGGAAATTTGAATCTTCATCCGTATGTATCTCTAAGGAACTTTGAATCTTCATCCATATGTATCTCCAAGTAGCCTCAAATCTCCATCCTTATGTATCTGCGAGTAATTTGAATCTGTATCTGTATCTGCAAGTATCTAAAATCTGTATGTATCTGCAAGTATCTAAAATCTGTATGTATCTGCAAGTATCTAAAATCCGTATGTATCTGCAAGTAATTATATAAAATCTGTATGTATCCGCAAGTATCTAAAATCTGTATGTATCTGCAAGTATCTAAAATCCGTATGTATCTGCAAGTAATTATCTAAAATCTGTATGTATCTGCAAGTATCTAAAATCCGTATGTATCCGCAAGTATCTAAAATCTGTATGTATCTGCAAGTATCTAAAATCCGTATGTATCTGCAAGTATCTAAAATCCGTATGTATCTGCAAGTATCTAAAATCCGTATGTATCTGCAATTATCTAAAATCTGTATGTATCTCCAGGGATCTTGACTCTGTGCGTATCTGCAAGCATCTTGAATCTGTATGTATCTGCAAGTATCATTGAATCCGTATGTATCTGCAAGTATCATTGAATCCGTATGTATCCGCCAGTATCTCTATGAGCTTGAACTTATCCCGAAGCATCTTTGAAGTCCTACGTATCTTTATTACAAGCATCTTTCAATTTCTAAGCATCTGTATTGTAAGTATCTTGGAGTCTGTGAGTAATAGTGGTTTTTTGATGCATCTCTCTTTATGTAACCAATTATGTATCCGAAGATTATGCACGGACATAAAGTGCCACAGCCATAAGTTATAGGAGGAGAGAATCAGAAGAGTCCTTGATGCGGCAGTTCCCACTGCACACCAACTCCTAATACTTCGGAGACTGGAAAGTTCTCTGAGGGAAGTTGATTTGAAAAATGAAAGCATTTGTGTGTTGTTTACAGCGGGAAATTTGGCAATGGGACTCTGATGTGATTAGAGATACTCAAGTGTGAGAAGTAGTGAAAGAGTGAATGCCAGTATAGTGGAGGTACTGTGCCCCATAGCACTGTGGACGATGAGAGAAGAAAGACATCAAGTTTTTCTAAAAGCCCAGAAAAAAAAACATCAGAGACCAGGCTGGAAGAAATGAGATAGAAAAAGAGTGAACAGGAAACTGATGGATGAAGTGTCTCGGGAAGCCATAATGGCTCCCACCTGACATGACAGATGCCTTGGCAAACTTAACTCTCAGTAAAGTTGAGTTCAAGCCACACTCTTATTACTTGTCCATGACTAGATCCCCCGTCTCTTCTCAGATGACTCCCATTAATATTATTATTACGAAACTCAACTAGATTAATGAATATCATTCCTCATCAGCCTCACTCCATCCCATAATTATCTCAAGGATTCAAATTAGTTCCCATATACTGGACTAATTATTTTACACAGGTGCTCCCCTTCCTTGAACACCAGCCTATGGCTCTGATCCCAAACACTTATAATTATTATAGTTAGCTCCTGTTCCGACACAAGTCCTCCCTTCAACAACCAACTCCCACAACCACGACAACCCCAATGTTCAGCTGGGAATCATACTCTTGGAATATTGAAGTCTTTTATACGACTGGGATTTTTCATTTTCACAGATTTGCATTTTCTAAATTTAAAATCACATATTTTTTTTTTGCCCTCTCAATTATATATATATGTAGTCTTGCAATTAGCTGTAAAACCAATTTTGGTGAGCAGAGGATGGTTCCTGAGCAGGGGACGAGTCTTGTGCGTTCCAACGAACTTAAAATGATGACGGTTTAGTTCTCTCAAAGGCCCTTCGGTTTAGTCGCTTGACATTCGAGAGGCTTTTGAGAGAATGAAAGTTGATGAGACTTTAACATTACTCGCTCTACATTAAACAGAGGCTGTAGCACTCCTTTAAGTGAAAAGAATTTCCGAATATCCTTCCCACACACGTATAGATCCTCCAATATACATAAGATACACTCAATGCTTGAAATATACGGATATGAGATTTTAGCACGAGAGTTGTTATGGATGGGAATGGTGGTAATAAAACTCCAACAGGGGACCAGCCATTAGAAACCTACCATCAAGTCAAAACTTAAAAGCTCATAAATCATCTTTAGGAAATTTCAATTTTCTAATGCTCTGTCTCTGCTTGTGTTATTACTATCAGATGTGTTCTTCACATTGAGTGCTCACCCTCCCTCTGTCTTTCCCCAAATTTCCAAGGGAATAACAAAATCCGAGTTCATTTCATTGAAAATAAGGAAAATTTTCCTCAACTCTTCACTGTCGTCGTCGTCAGGAGATCTCAAGTCCTCATTGAATTATCTCCAAGTCACAAAATTACAAGTTTATACTCTTTCGGCTGACTGTGAGGTCCTCCTCAGCTCCTATGGGCTCGAACCCAGCCATTCCCTACTCAATTGACCATATGAACTTATGCACACAGTATACTACTTATGCTTGTTAGTGACGACTGACGAAGATTTCATAATTTAATCCCGAGTCTCTGTCTCTCCCTCCTCCCCCACGTCATCCCGTACTTTGCTAATGCTACAGAAACGCCATGTGAGTAAACAATGCTGTAATTTTCTGTTTGAGATTCAAAGCCCGATAATGCCTTTTAGAGATGGGGTCATAAGCGGAAGCAAATATGTAGCTTTATTTGCATCATCCACACAGAGATAATCATCCTTTGTAAAATCGTTGTTGTCAGCAGTGGGCTAATGTCAGAATCCTGGAATGAATTCTAAAGCCCTGTAGTAAAAAAATAATTCGACTATAATTTGAGCACTTTTTCTACGAAAGCTCTTTTTTTTTTACTACAAGACAGTATCAGTGATGATCCTAAAAAAGCTTTCCGGTAAAGCTCTCCAGATACCATGCTTGGAACCACTCATGTCATACTGGCTGTCAGCAGAGGTTGGGTTAAGAGGCAGTCAGGTGAGATCATATATGGGAGAGGAAATGATAAAACATATTCGTAATTTCCTAGTCTGATAAGCACAGATTGAACAATCTGGCAGACCTGACAATGGGAACACATTCCCAGCTTTGGTATTACCTACTAATGTTTACACACAAGATCATCTGCGATTCAGATTATTTAGCATGGACTCAAATCTACGTCAATCAGACTCACACTTGGGATTAGACTTAATCTATTTTTATAACTCCTCCATTCAAATGCACCGTGAGTAAGTGTCATTTACTTCGACAAGCCCTGTGCTAATAAGTTCAAATGATAGCTCTGTTATAACCACATTGTAAACTCCTGCCTCAAATCCTGTAACTGTTCATCGTCTGTTATACTCATTCCATTCAATTTTTCCTTTGGATTATGCAGCAACCCATATGTGCCTACTCAGGGCATACGTATGCACGGGACACATTTAAGTACAGTACATATGTATGCACAGTACAAGTGCTGCAGAGTGCTATTGTACAAGCAAAATTGTATTGAATAGTAAACATTTATTAGGAAAATCCTTCTCCGTAGAAAATTACATAAAAAGTGTATTTGTAATATTTCAATATTTGAATGCTGAAAAGCCACATTGCTGTATTATTTGGAGAGGAATAATAATTATTAGCGAGGGTAGTGCAATAGTAATTGATATTAGCCAACCTTTCCCAATTACTCATGTCAACATTTGAGGATAAATGTTCAATGACTGCAAACGTTTTTCCGTGTTTGCTCTCCCAGAACATTGGGATGGGCGTTGACTGCTCCACAACAAATCCAGAGAGCCAGGGAGATATGGGCTTTGACATAGAGAGATAAAGATGCACAGATTGGCATGAACCTGCAGATGCGTTGCAGGAAATATGGTGCACAAATAGAGACAAGTCCTGTCGCTATGTGTATGTACGTGTCAGGCTGGACGACGAGGGAGTCATAAAATAGTAAATGCAGGAGACAACAAGAGGTCCAAACAAAGTTCCAATGATTGTAGGAAAAAGCCGCCGCCGCCAAAGCCATTTAAATCCCTTGTAGTTTGGAGTAGCTCCTCGTACTTACGTGTGTTCACTCCGAGGATCATAACATGCTAAGATCCCTCAAAATGAGCACACTCGGCCTACGATTAGCGTCAGTGTACTAACTCAACTGTCAGACAGCCAGACATATTGCAGATCCCAGTGTTTACAGGATGACTGTATATATTCCTACAGACAACAGTATCTTTTCTCATATAGCATGAAAATAAAAACTCTTGTTTTCGTTTTCCAGTCTTTCCTTTTTTTTTGATAACAGAGAGAGAGAGAGAGAGTCATAATGTGCACCACTGAGAGTGAAAATGAGGGGAAATAGTACTTAACGAGGACGCTTGACTTTGAGGAACTTCAAGGTACTTTAAGACACTTGAAGGAACTCCCTGTGCATTGGAATGAGTACATGGCAGAATGGGAACCCTCATGACACCGTAATCACTGCATGGATCCTTATGGTGTGTGTATTCACAAAAGCGGTGGATTGCATGGAGTTATTGTCCATTGTATTATTTATTACTCGGCATAAACATGGAAATTGCAGGTTGCACTTCTCAAATGGACCCAGTTGGAAATGGGCTTCACTTCTCCATGCCAAGGCACAACTTTCAGGCTAAACCCAAGACTCAGCCTGTCCGCTCCCAACATAGCTCAAATCCTGTGACTATTTTTCTCAAACCAACTCCTCACTCAAAATCTTGAGTCAAGATGTAATTACAGAGAAGTATACATGAAGACATGCACAACTTAACAAGCTCTACATGTCTCGCAAAGAACAGAACAATATTCAAGTAATACGATGGTACTAAAATCCACGCTAATAGTACCCCTGGAAAATACACTTCAAATATTTTTGGCTAAAAGAAACAAAATTATGAGCACATGGTTGGTACAGAAGCATCGCTAATTGCCTTAGTACTCTAACTAAACCCAATAATTAGTAATAATTATCTGCAACATTTTAAGAGTCTGAGCAAACGTTTTGAAAAGGGATATAAATGAACACATTCAAACCCATGTCTAAATAATGGAGTTTTTAATTCTAAAATGGGAGATGTGCAATTTCATGATATATCCTAAGTTTCAGGGAAGGTTCTTAAAAATTTCCATTGCATTTACATATAACATACACAGAGAGCCATTAATTTTGTTCAGATACTGTTGAATGTTTCTTATTAGCAAAGACTTGGCTCCTTTTCCCTGTTCAGTTGATGATGAGCTTCTGAGAGTTTCTAGTTCTTCAGGAGCATTTCCTCCTGGATTTGTCTACATTGTGCCAAAGGACGCTGAAGCTGAAAGAGACGAGACAAGATTTCCATAAGAAGTTACGTGTAATACAGAGGGTAAGGTTTTCAAGGATATGAATGAAAGCTTATTCTAAAAATTACTACATACTATCTTTATAGATACTGGAAAAGTGTATGTATGGGCTAGATCTAATGACAGAAGTAAAGTTTGAAGGGCTCTGGCTTCTAGTAAGTATGGTGTGTGTTATGGTTTTTTTTCTGGAGCCCCCGCTCCTCGTGCTATTTATCAAGTGTTGAGGTTTTAAGAAGCTAGTGTGTGTATGTTTGTGTATGAATATGTACATACACAGTGAGCCGCCTCATACAAGCGGGTCAGATGAATCACTTTTAGCTTTCGGCTCCCTTTGAATTCAAATAAGCACTAATTTTTGTTTTCCAACTTTGTTTTCTAACACTTTTCAAAAAGATTTGTTGACGGATGCAATAAGCACCGGAGTGAGGTTTACAACTCTCATAGAGAGTCTGACACAATGAGGAGACTTAAGTGAGGTTGTAAGGAGAAGAATGTTCCAAAACCCGACAATATGTGTATACACACTCCCGCACATGGACCATCTCCCCATAAGACGTTCTCTTTGACTACTTTGACATGACAATCAAGTCGTAAAGATCCGGAGGTTTTTTTCCCCCTGAAACATTGTACCTATTTAAATTTCCCATGCATGTAGATACATACATTTGTATTTACTATAGGTCCATGAGCCCGGGCTTGTCGACAATGTGTACGGTTCCATAAATACTATGCTGGAGGGAAGCCGTCGTCGGCTTTGAGTCACAATTAGATGCTCAATCTAGTAATTCCATTTAAATTACAAATAACCATATATTGCTTTAATTTTAACAATTCCCCCTGCCGACAGACAACATGCATGATGCTAAAATATACCGATCCACTAATACTTCCTATTAGTTACTCACACAGCATGAAATTCCCATCCTGAACCCATAGCCACGAATCAGTCAGAAGCAACCATCTGTAAACTACTTTCATGCTCCGGTATTATTTAATGGCTTCCCTGTGTACACTTTGTCTCTCTCCTCTCAAAACCCTGTTTACAGTCATCCATTAGTAGGAATTTCCAGGTCGCTCAATGGTGTAATTACTCTACCAAAATGCTTTTCCCACATTGACCAAATACTCCTCATTGGAACCATACATGCTCCCACTCCAACATTTATAACGCTCAATTTCCCTCTTGAAAAGATAAAACCAAATTAGAGCTACATACATATCAAAAGCATCCGAAAACATTTCCACTATTTTAAATACATCTCCCAATTTTAAATTCTATATTTCCTCTCGACAATTATTGTCCTCAAAACTACAAACGAGGATAATCATATCAACCCAAAAATTATCCCTTGTCCAAAACAGTTTATTAATTTAGATATCCTCCTGTACCAACTCCCATAATTACTTTAAAACAACTAAACCTACTTTGTACCTGCCCAATAAATAATATTTGGTTGCATTTGTAATCCTCGTAGAAGATTGGATTTGAGAAATATCTAATTCCTGACTCACATAATAATATCTATAAATTATGCTCCACATGCTGGAATAAATCAGTAGAGGAGAACAAGATAATTGTCGAAATAAGAAATCATACTCTCAAGTTTAAATTCATTTTGTATATAGAGCAATACTAGTAACGTTCGGGTGGAATGCGTCAATTTCCATACAGCGATTGCTGGCATTTACGAATATTTAAATTATGGAAGGGTTTATGCGATGCCAAATTCAAGTAGATACTTCTGTGTAGAGGGAAATGAATAATATGGAGAAATATCAAGCACAACTACATAACTGATGAATGACCAATAAGGCCATTAAACTGTGGAGCCCATACAAATGTCCCATTATTCACTGAAGGTGTACAAATGTGAATGCTAAGCAGGACTCAAGTGCTTCTGAACGTTCCCTCTGTATCAGTAATATTTTTGGCTCGTAGCTTGACATTTCCGTATGCACTTGTCACTCTGTAAGCCAAACCACATATTACAAGAGTTGACAGTTGACAGTTGACAGAGCTTGCTCCAAATGCGAACTCCCGTGGAAATATATGGATCGTTGGCAGTGCTCATTGGGGATCAAATTATCCTAAAATATAATAGACGACAGGTATAATTGATCAGTCTTTGTATTAGATGGGACATAAAAAAATAATAATTATGCAAGGGCATGTGATAGTAACGTGCTTGGATGGGGAAATATCGGGGAATCGCCCACAGAAATCCCATTATTTCGCTGGGGATTTTTGCCCTGGAGATGAGACTCTGTATGAGTCCTACTCTCTGAATGAGTGTGTGGTTAAAAAATCAATTGACAATCAGAAGCCATTGACAAGTTCATAGGACTCTCAATTAGTTGATAGAATGTGCAAACTTGACTTTCATTATCACGGCACTGATTCCTGGTGGCATTCGTATGCTCGTCTGTGTTGTTCCTTCTGGAATAGGAGATGAAGCAGCGACAGCTATATATGCAAATTGAGGGTAGCGAAACGTGAGGCAGCAATCCCAGGGAAGTTGCATACAAACATGACAGGGAGCTACGGAGATTTGAGTATATGTTGGAGTATGGTGAAGCCGAGCTGATAAAAGAGGAAAGTGTATTGATGTACAGGCATTGTGATGGGACACGGGTGGGGATGGATGAGGGAAGAGATGTATATAGTGTGGATGTATAAACAAAGTCAGACTAAGAAGAAACCCTGGAAGGCTGACTGCTGAGCGAGAGCAATAAGATTCCTATTTCAAAGTCTACAATGGTGAAGTGGGACGGCTCAAGTGTCAAGTGTTTGGCTTCTGGCGACGGCAGTCAATAACTGACAAGATGAAATGGATGGATTGATGACGGACAGAAAGCAGTTTATTGACACGGACGTGACAATCGGCAGCAGGCGACGACAATAAATTTTATACTGCGAGATGTGAAAATTTCCATGGGAAATTCATGGCAACCTTTCGGCTCGAGAGTTTTATCAAAGACTGGGGAAGCGCAGCAGTCGACAGGAGCACTTAACTATTTATTATACCTGATTCTGCTCCATTTTGCTCCTCTAACACGGGCTCTTAAGACCATTCTTATTACTCATAAATACCGTGTGCTGCTCCCTCCGTCCAAGCCTTTTGCATCAGCTCGTGGTCAGAGCTATTGTTAGTCTCGGAGTCCCAAAACCTGGGTCATCCTCCGAACCTATCACATCCCCCTATCCCAATACATCCAAATGCCATTTCTCCAATCATTCTTATTTTCCAAACTGATGAGCTTCCTTTTCCATCCAATAAATTTTAAGACTGAGCTTGTCTTGTTCTTGATAGTGAGACTTATTATTGATCAGGCTCTGACTGGTATTGTTACTTAACTCAATGGTTTCACCGTTCTGCTCCGCACAATCGTCACAATTGACCCATTCGGTCCAGTAGGGCCAGCGTCAGTGAGCCTAGTCACTTGTGTCGCCTTCCAGACACGAGGGACATATAAGTGTCATATCTGGGACTCGCCGATAATAAATTCGATTCTCTCCCTCTGTCAACACTCTGTTCACATCAAGCCCAGAGAGGACAAACATTTTGACTGTCCGCTCATCTGACTTTGTTTTATAATTCAGTAGATTTTTGTACTGGTCACAATGTGTCGTCTATGTGGTGCGGCTTGAAGGGTTTGTCTCAGGATTGGATTTCATCTCCGAAGGCCAAAATATTCAATGAAAAACAGAACCATAAACATTTGAGGATCTTTATGGAGATAAAAATCTTAGCAAGTATAAAAATATTTGCTAACATTCTCCATCTCAATGTTTATATACTTCAGTTCATATTGACTCTCTGAAGGCATGGGCCTGGAGATTAAATTCTGTTTCCAATCTGATCTCAACTGTCAATATCCTCAATAAAAACTGTGACAAGTACAAATCCCAACTGTATTAAACAATGAGAGGGGAATGAAAAGCAAATTTGAACTTAACTCTCGGGACTAACTTGTACACTCTCCTATCTGTATTATTTGCCATTGTGGGACGCTAGGACAACTGGAGTTGTAATCTCCAATCCTACTATTTCCCTCGAGTTAAAATCCTCCTATGCAGTCATCACTTAATATTGGACTCGTACGTTCATACACTCAACATACCCTCACTCCCATAGTATGCTCAATCCGAGTCCAACACCATTACTCCACTATTAGGCTCAATCTCAGCCCAATCCCATTACATCATATTGGTCTGTATTTAATATTGTCCCGGACTTAATATTGGCCCAGACAAGAAAGTAAATAGTGTAGGGTCTGAAATGGTGTTTATCAAACATTTTTAAAAAAATACGAAAAGCTATGAAGAGACCCTTTGTGACAAGCTAACTAAACCTTCGACACAATGAGACTTAAATCAACAAGTAACAAGTAGGAACTTGATAAGATAGTGTCTAAACATACAAGGAACGTTGAGTCCTCCGAAGTTAATCTCCGAGTTTACATTTATAGCTTTCGAGTCTGCTCTTCTCTCAGGGAGGAACGAGAAAGGCCCCAAAAAGTTCTTCCCTAGGTGATTTCAAGAAGAATAAGAAACTTACAGGGGGGAAAAATATTCAAACAAACTGCGTATTAAACTAAACAAATAATGTCAAATGTTAGTTGTTGTGTGAACAACTGAGAGATCTCCTAGACAGACTAACATTACGAAAGGGAAGGAGAAGAATAGAGGACGAGGGACCACCATGATAAGAATCTGGCATCGGTTCCTTTTGAACTCTGAAAGCTTTGATTATTTCTATGAAGCTATCTCCAAATCCTGTCTTCCAGTCTCCTTCCATCTATCCGCCAGATATTTCTATATTTATTATAATAATCATAATGATACTGTCAGGGGCTCCAGACACTCAGGTACATACTCCCACTATCTCAAATCTCACACAACTACCTCAGCCCTACATAAAGCCCTACATACAGCCCTACATAAACGAAAGTACTCGTAACAGCCCCAGTGTTTAAATACTCTGGTCATATTTACATATACATATGTATATGTAATGCAGAGCAGTGCTCCAAGAATATTATTCATTGTACTATATGAGGTCCTCACTATTTTAATACAAACAACTGTAACTGCAATCGCTATATACAATCCATTTACACTCGCTTTACTCACAAGGTTCCTTATCGCTGCCGGTGTTCAAGTTGTAGGAATAAGTCCTGTGTGTGTGTGTGTGTGTCTGTAGAGTTGTGTATCTTGTATCTACAGAGTGTATACTCACGAGGAGAAAAATTACCTCAACGAGAATACCTTCCCCTCTTGAATGCCAGAGCAAACCTCCAAGAATAATGTAAGTGTTCTAATTGTAACTTCAGTCCTGTACACATGTTGGATCAAGAAAGAAGTCTTGAGTCTTGTTAAGACCTGTAATAGAAAGCCATTGTGACAGACGCGAACACTATGGAGAAACCTCATATGTGCAGAGGCACGTTCGGAGAGCACTTGCTCAAGTCTAGGTATAAGTATACCATTGGTAGTGTCCGTACGTAGGTACATATGGGAAATGAGGAAAAATGCTCGTATATAAATTTAATGAGTATGTGTCTGTCTGTCTCCTGTGGACGATGGCTGTCAAAGACTCGGAGCTGTCATAAGAGTGGGGCTGAAACCTTTGAACGTCTCTCATTTGGCAGTTTGGATGACACGTCAAAGACCACGAAAGACGTGATGCACGCACTTCCACAATAATGTCTCCTGTCCTCTTAGCATTCCTTTATCTAATTCAATATGTCTTCCTCACTTCTCTCCTTGCTCCATTATCATGTCCATTATATCCTGCCATTTACTCCCATGCAGTTCCAATTCAGTCAAGGTACTCTCGGCTTGAGCAGACACTCTTAGTATGTACGGCCCTGGGCACTCAAGCAAGCCCAGGGAAATTTCCATATGTGGACCTATATAGACACGTCCTCCAGGCAGCTTATTTATTCGTAATTTTATTGTGCTTCGAACATGACTGTTACATATTCTTACTCCTATTGAGCAGGACCTTGGGTCATTGATGACATGATTAACTCATGTTTCTCTCTTTCTTTCACTCTGTGCTAATTGACCCTCCGTGTCTATACTCACAGTACCAATGACAACCGCAGGTTCCACTGGCAACAACAAGTGTTACACCTCCACTACTAGCTATGTATGTAATTATCTATCTATACCTTGCTCTTTCCCAGACCCTGTCGGGCCAGGAGCCGGAGCAAGCACAAATCAATCCTGTATTCCATTGGAGTCACATGTTCCGAGCCAAATGTGGATTCCTTGTCCAATTTAATAATTCCATAACATTTTTTTTGTAACTTTTTTTGTTATCGCTAAAATTGAATTTAAATCCCTGGAAATCAATTGCATTTGATGATGCAGTCAAGTGAGCAGCAGCTGTCGATACGGATGCAAGTGAGAAATATCCCTGACATTTTAGTACGTAATATATTACATTATAGGTATTGTAGAGTCAATAGAATAGCACTGTGGCTTGTGGCATGTGCACTGAGCGGAATGCTCGGGGAAAACCTGATGCCTGCAAAAATATAGTACCCTTTTTAATGGTCTAATGCACACTTTAGCATATTATACATCCATAGGTATGTAATTATGTATCCATTTGCATGTATAGGAGCGTATAGTGAATGTAAGAACATGGGTCGACACAGTCCTAGTAGTAATTATATAGACATGGAGCATTGGGAAGGAAGACGACAAGGAAGTACATAAATTTGGAGAACAATTTGAGGGGGGAAATAATCATGTAAACTCCAGCAGGGGAATATTATGTTTACGAATAAAAGTGAGGCTGTCCGTCCTTGTCTTGTCAAATTGTCAGCCGTGCTTTATAATCCTGTATTGTGGATGTACTTTAGTCTACAAGGAGTTCAAATGATGAGTGTCAAATTCATCTGATAATATCACTGACAGGCTTAAATTATTCAACAAAAAGACAGCTCCGAATGACATTTTTTGGCCCCAGCCCATTTTCTTTTCCATATTACTCATCTCGACGATATGTGAGTTCTCTTTTCTCTACTCTCCTGTGACGCCGAAGCGATGAGCCGCAGAACCTGTCCTGTCTCATCTCCTCATGCCCCTTTCATACATACTCCCAAATATACCCTTCCTCTATCTCTATCCTCTGGAACTTTCTACTCCAAACCAGGGATAAAGCCTCATTTGCTAAACACTCTCACAGGAAGTTTTTAGTCATACATTGTCAATGTAATCGATACCAGAATTTTCCATATGAAATTCCAACTTATACATTCTCAAAAGTAACGATTTCAAAAACACCCCAACCAGTAATTCCCCCTTCCGAAAGCTGTGACCTAATTTACAAAAACGAGTAAATATTTTTAAAACCCCGGAATAATTGCGAGAGGGACGTGAAATATCCCATCTAGGATTTTTGAGGACGGAGAACCAGTAGTTATTTTAAATACGGTGTGTAAATTCCAGTGGATGAGTAATGCTCAATAAATGGTCAATCAAAATTTAAATCAGAACTGAGAAATTGCTGTAGTTCGGAGAAGTAATAATAATTGTAAGTTACAGGTTATTTCTCATTTGAATGAATTACAAGAATTTAGAGGAAATCACAGACACGACTCAGACCCCTTCCAAATGTCTGACATTAGGCTTAATTGGAGTTTATAATTGAAGGGGGCTGAAAGATTATGAAGCAGGAGGTTTAAATTATTATTTATTTTTCCGCAATCATCACCAGCGGAACAGCGACAGGAGTTCGGAACTATTCCAACATTTCCCAGTGTGGTTGTAAAACTGCTCTGGGAAGGTTGGACATATAGATATGCTCAAACAGCCCGTCATTATAGAATACATTATGCAACCTCGGGAGAGCCCGACTTAAATATAGGTACATAGGGATGGGAAGACAGACGCGTAGATATTTTAATGGAATAATTGTGATAAATGGACTGACTACCTTCGTATCACAGGTTCGTACTTAATAACATAATAAGCTCAAGTTATTTGGCTTGCTCCCCTCATAAAGAGACTCAAAGTGACTGAGACACGTCAGCGTCCATTTAAAAGTGCTTGTCTCTTAATAATCCTCTTACAATAAATTACTCTTATATAAAATAGTGAATTTTCCAGGAGCCTCATTACCTCCCCGTCCTTTAACCAATCAAGTTTTTCTCCATCAAATGTTCCACGACCCAAAAAAGTTTTCATGTAGATAGTAGAGTGTCCCTGTGTATGGATGTGTCAATGTTTTTTTTTTATTTTTGAAAAATGGAAGGTTACACTGACGACGACGGATATTTCCCAAGAGATATTTTCTCCGAGGAACTTCCTCATAGGACTGTTAGGATTTAACTATTAGGACATATTTTTGAATTAGATTAAAAGATGGTTGTAAAATGTTGTCCAACTTCCCATCTCCTGTACACACAATACCCCTCCATTATGAATTCAAAGGGAGAGACAAACTACAATATATTTCCCACTCTACACTCATAAATTTGCCATCCAATCTCATCTGCCGTATGACAAGCAGAACCTCATAAATTGCGTAAAAATCGTAAATCACAGAACAAGATCCGCACACGCTACTACAACACGTATCTCTCATATTCGCACTTGGCTCTTCCCTTTTTATCTATAGGGTTTACCAAAACCTACGAGCCTATGTATGTATGTATGTAGAGCCATGGAGGATACATAATGTACGGGGGGCTTTTTGCAAGGCTCAAAAACATTCTTGAAGCTCAGTACGTTTTCAGACCATTCATATCTACGGAGAGCAAGCTTCATTAAATAAATAACACTGAGCTCCAAGTCTGTAGTATTAAGTTTATGAGGGGATTGAATTCAAAACCTTTGTATCTCCTCCAGTGACGTGTATTAAAAAGCCGGAATGATGAATTTTTTCCCCTCGAACATGACAAACTTGCTCTGAGCTCATTCCTTCACTTGAAACAAGTACAGTAAAATATCTCCTGGGCTGACTGAGATACACCAGTACAGAATATTTACAGTAAAGTTCCTTCGGAGTCAATTTAAAAAAAATTCAAATAACCTTCGAGTCGTGCGATTCAGTTTCCGGTAATAATAAATTGCCATTACGTAACTGTCAGGAAGGATAAGGAAACGTGGGGTAATAATGTCAATTATGGTTTTCTGAAGGTAAATAAAAATCAGTCGCTCTTGTTCCTCAGCAATTACACCTTTTTCTGTATCCTCCTAGTCCCCCATTAGCGTCCATGACTCGTACATATGTTCTTGTGTTAACATGCATTTTTTTTTATCTCCAATCCATTCTCACTATTACACACAATAATTGCGTGCTACGCCAACAAATTAACCACCAGCTAATACAATGGCTTGACAAGGAGTTGTTCAAATATAGATGCAAATATGCAACACAATACCGAGCACTCGTACTCCATCCACAACTATGTAATTATCTATTTACTCTCAGTGAGCGTACATTTATTTAGCTGGAAGTGTAAAATCCTTCCATGTGTGTATACGTATACCTCTCTTGAGACATGAGTTACGTGCTTGATACAAGCCCTCATGTACTACTACAGTATAAGACAGAGATGAATAAAATTTGCATCTATGTAGTACTGGATATGTACATAGATACTCCATTCGTAAATTACACATGTACGGAGAAGGACATATGTACATGATTTTAATTCCTATCCAGATAATATTACAGATTACATCTCTGCATATCTGGTGCTTGTAAGGAGCTTAGCATGCAGAGTAATATGTCATCTAATAATTGTGAGAGTTGTGTATGTACACAATCCGTCATGTAATTGTGAGAGTGGTCCGTCCACAGTATGTCGCTTAATTGTATGAGAGGGGTCCTGAGTATAGACACACACACAGTGGGACTGAGGACAAGCTTGGGGAAGATGGATGGAGCTACCTGAGTTAAAATTATAAATATTGTTGAAGTGTCTGCATATGTTGGGGCTGTGAGCTCTGAGAGTAATGCATTGCGAAATGTCGCCAGCAGAGTTAACATTCTCGTCGGAGCTGCTCAAGAGAGGGGATAGTACATACGTGTCCTCGAATTTAAAGAGAAAAAACAAAGATGACAATGGTGATTAGATGACTGTCTCAAGTCAATGCTCGTGATTTATTTACTTTAATCAGTTTATATATATTTTGTTACTCACTTATACCATTATCCTGTGAGAGGATCCCAGGCAGGGGAGGCGGTAGTGGAGACCCCAGTACCACCAACAGACATGCATAATTCACATTGTGTGTGATATATTTTCGTACACACACAACACTCACAACACACAAGACCAACGATGACGATGGATGTTCGAATTGGACATGTGAAGTAAAAGCTTGAAGAGAAAACAGCGTCCGACATATTTTATTACACAGTAAAGTACATTACCATGCAGCAGCTTCGCTCTCAGGAGTACTGTACATGCATCATTGTGCCAGGGAGATGTGTGTGTATGTATGTATGTGTGTGTGTATGTATGTGTGTGTGTATGTGTGTGTGTATGTGTGTGTGTGTGAATGTATTGTGTGGCTTAGAGCTATACAATACAATATCTTTAGAAGAACAGGATTTACTTAACATAAACATGTGCTTATTTGCATGCCGTTCATTATCATATGATTAACAGCCGATGTTAAACTCATCTTTTAGCGAGATCCATCATGGATCCGTGTTAGCATCATTCCCCATAACAACTCCTGGCAATTACAATTATTCATCTTTAGCCGTACACTTAACCATTGGATTGATGCGCTCTCGTATGAGTCCCATTTAGCCCCTGTGATAAGAGTACATGTGGGAGCATATGCACGTCCGTGTCTACGGACTATATAACTTCATTCGTAAATTACGACCAGAGCTAGTTACACTGTCAGTGTCTGTAAGTAGTACGTTTTACAAAATATTTATCCGTGGAGAGACGGATTGGGAGGAGTATCTACATATATAGGGCTCTGGCGGATTGTCAGGTACTGGCTAATGGGCCCTAACACCGTGTGTACATATGTACAGAGCCAATTGGCAGTCTTCATCCATTATGTATTAATGTATTGGAGGGATAGTATTGCGCGGAAGGATGAAGTACTGATTATTTACTAGCAATTAAGTGAATAATATTACAATCATGCTTGATGTATTCAAGATGATCAAAGCATTTCTTTCGTTTTGCTTATTTATTCATGTGATTATTTAATATATTATCATCAAAGTGTCGGCGACAGGTAACTGACAGGCAAACATAGAAATTCAAGTTCTCATCATCCCCATTGTACTCAAGCTGTTACTCACAGTTTCATTGTATTCCCAATCTCTCTCCTCCTTCAGCTCGCCTTTTCTATTGAGTATGTACTCACACACTCTCCATTATGATACTCGAGGAGATTCAAGTAATCAGCTAAAGTGATAAATGTTAACTTACGTTAGAGTGGCAATTCATCTCAAATCTTAATTCAAGGCTGACGCAAATCAATTGTTCAACCTTAACAGTGCCGTTCTCGAGATGAAAGAAGCAGACGTTGATGCTATTTAGCCAGGCTCTTCACACTCCTATACAGACACAATGCCTATACTATATCCCCTCTCGTGATAAGTACTCTATACATATGAGACATATCTACGCCTTTGACTACTACAGACGTGGAGTCAGTAAATATATGCAGGAGTTAGCTTCACAAAAAAAAAATCCTATGGGGCTCTTTCTTGGCAAATACAGTAAATACCATCTCTAACCATAAGTGCTAGTGCATGATTGGAATTTAACATGCAAATTCAAGGTAAGTCCCACAATAGCTGTCAGTCAGCACTTGAATGCATTAAAAGATCCAACCATCAATTTATTGGAGACTGTGTTGATGCTCTGCCGTTTCTCACATTGCCCTAGGTCAATTTTAAACCTTTTTCTCATTACAGCGAGAAGCTCCTGTGCAAATTATCCCTCGTAATTTTTCAAACAGGTAAAAACAAACCACTTTTCAAAAGTAGTTTGCCTGTCACTCTCTGAAGGGCTTATGGATGCTCTGAGGGTTTGACTTGACCTACCATTTTCTCTCACATTGAGTTTCACCTTTATATTGTGTTTTAAATTCATAATTGCAATTTATACTTGGAGTGAGAGGTTCACAGTCTTGGGGTTTTGATTTCTCATCGTGTACTGTACATGAGGAGGCGGAGGGACAAGTGAGGCAAGTTTAAAGAAAAGTGTGGAAAACTGCCTCAAAGGATGTTGGGGAAGTTTCTTTTTGAGTGCGCGTGGACTTTTAATAATTAGCATCCTTTAATGTGTAGGGATTCTCGAGGCGTAAGGAGTGCTTGTATTAAAAAAAAATTAGTAGTACAATATGTTGAATAGGATTTGTATTGGAGATTTTACAAATTCGTAGAATAACAATTATTCTTGGGATTACCAACTTGGTAGTCAATATGTGGAGGGGACTCGTCTCTCTCTCTCTCTCTCTCTCTCTCAAAGGATGGTAAGATTTGAGAGCTGAGTTTCCAATCACGACAATGGTTATTAAGAGTGAAGCGAGGTGAAACACGCCTTTATGGATGTTATAATCTTGGTGATTACGTTTGGTGTATTGCAGGGAGTCAACGCTTGAGCTGCCTTGGTTTTGTGGACTACAGTGAGTGTGGATGAGTTTGCATAATAACCTGAAGGTAAGTTAAAGTGATGGATGGAAAACACCTGGACTCCGACTGAATGGGAAGGTAGGTAAAAAGCCGGAATCACATTTGTTATTCCATGGGGGGTAGAAACACACTCATGTGCCTCGATGCTGACACACCGTCAGGGAAACACACTGATGACTCGATATAATCCTTAACAACCAATACCTTGTATTATTCCAGCCATCAAATCCACTACCCACTGCCCAACAATTCAACAAACGACCCCAGACAATCCACAAGCTAAACGATCAACTTTAACTACACAGGAGGTATACGGGCAATTGAGAAGCATCTTCTGTGGCAGTAGACGAGAGGATCTGAGTAGTAGCTCTTGGTTGTAGTACAAATCAACTATACTAATCACTACCTGCACATATAGTCAGTCACCCAAGAAGTCAGCAGCAACAGGAGAATTGAGGATCACCACTGAGTCCAAAGAATTAATACTAGCCATCAACAGTAACTCAGCCAGTCAGTCAGTAGTAAACCCGTAGATGCTTATTACGGTTCCCTTGTCCACTACATTTACACACACACACACACACACACACACACACACACACACACCCTCACCACAAAATAACATGGGTTCTGAAGGCTTCTCAGCTTCACAACATTAAACTCTTTCCTGTACGTTACAACCCATCTCAGAGATACATTACAATGGATCGTGTTCTTTATAATGCGTCCTTTCCATTACAATGCATCTTGTTGTCCATAACAACGCATCTTGTGAGCCACAATACCTCTCGGACAGTATAATGCACCTTCAACATCACAATGTAATTTGTACACAAGGAAAAAATCTTGTATACACAGACAGATCCTACAACTCTTGCCCTATAGCTTATATGTATATCTGTAGAAGCAAGTGTACGCTCCATACATTAACTTTTTTAACTTTGATAGTTGGCATTCATACGTACACACCCGCCGTGGTTTACATTAATGTGAAGAAGTGAAGATCAACGAGTCGATTGAGTATTGTCTGCTCCTTTTCTTTGTCTGATGATGAATCGTCTGACAATCGAGGGTTTTATTTGATATTTGATTGCTCCCAGAATTGTTGATGTGCGCCCTCACCATTAATCCTGCGATTATATCATTATAAAACCCCGTCCCATTCTCAGATTTGAAAGTAGCATTTTTCCATTTCACATTTTATTACTCCATGGACTTGTCTTGGGAGATGAGACCTTGTTCAACTCCACACGGTAATGATAGTGGTGGGACAGGGTCAGGGCTGGAGAGGCAAGATCCTACCCGGATTTAATTTCTGGAGGCCATACCTTCGTATAGAGGAGGGGGAAAATTATTAATCAAACTTAATGAATGATAACAAATAAGAGGAGAAATTATAGGCAGGAACGCCAGAGAGCGAGAGAGAGAGAGAGAGAGAGAGAAATGATAACAATAATAAAAATCTGGGGGAAGGGTAGTATAGTCACATACCTCACAAAATATATGCTTTGAGTGGAAAAAATCCCTAATGACATGTATCTCTTCCCTAGATTTCCTTCCTGGTAGTATTTTCTTCTCAACGTAAACTCCTTTGTTTTTTTTACGCTACTTTTTATACTCACCGATGATAGCAATCGGATAAACTACGACTTATAAGCGTAATTTTTTTTTTAAATCTTCCAAGACTCAAGTGAGACAGTTAATTCCGTATATTTATACCTGCCTCTGTGAATTCTGATGGGTACAATTATGATAACTAAGTTGTGCATGGAGTATGGTGAGATGGGTATCGGGGGCAGTATTCCTACAACAATATTTATACACATTTCAAATATGTTTTTATTCATCCGGAACTGAACAGGAGCTTTCATTTGTGATGTAAGCCTCTCAAGAGATAACATTTGGAAGAAGAAGCCTTCAAAGAACAGTAATTTTTTTAATAGCTTGGGATAGTTTTGATATAACAATTACTATGGCTCAGGTATGAATGCTTGAGTATCTGTTGAAGTCTCTACAATTGGGAACTTGTGTAATGCTATTATTACTACTACTGGGGAACAGAGGGAGGGGAGGACTGTGGTAATACATAATAACCGTAGTGCATAAAATAGCATGCAGGATGTTCGGGTACTCTCTGGAATTAACATCAGCTCTTGCAAGGGTAACTGTGACGGCTGTACTGGCTTCCAATCGATTTGTTCTGGTAGCAGCTACCACAGAGTAGCAAATGGTCCATTTCATTTGTTCTTTCATACCTGTGCATATATGTATGTACATGAGTATCTACATGTGTACATAACATACGTGCTCCCTTATAGACTTTAGAATTATTATTGTAACTTCCCCTAGAGTCGACAAGTCTCTGTTTACAAACTTAGCTTTCCCTATTACGTCCGTCCGTGTCAGTATTATTCTTCTATGTTTCCCTATTACTGAAGCTACAAGGAGTCTCCTATGTGCATGCACCTGTATATGTAGCCATAGGGCAAGGCTTGGAAACAATAGTGGAGCTTTATGTAGATAATTGAATGGAGGTGTGGAAAGTTTTTGCCTGGTTTTTTCTTTGGAATCCAGTGTAAATCAACCCCGTCAAGGTATACGCTTCCATGTAGGAGCACGATTACAATCTGGAATTCTATTCATTATTTACAAATACAATGATACTTGAAGCAATTGTATAATAACTTACGTATGCCATGCAGATTGTTTTGTATCTCTAGTCTTTATTATTCCACTAAAAAATCACTCAGTATGAAAATACATACCTGATCTCCTCAGCAACTCCGCTCTTCCACCTTTCCAGTGGAGTAGCCCTTATTGATAAATGATTTAATGATCTTTCCGAAAGGCAAACGTACAATGGTCATATCTCTGTTACTCAATGGATTCTAACCATTCAAATATGCTTCACTCTACCTTCTCGTTCATAAAGATTCAGGCTTGACACATGCATACAGCGTGAGTTAGGATGGGGCTTCATCTGGTCTCTCCAGTACAAATTTTAAAATATGTATTAAATACAGTACACTTTGACTGTAACAGATCTCCTTATAAGATTATTCCTTACAAGAGATTCAGTTTAAATTTGGATCCTATTCCTTGCACGGAGGAAAGGGACAGTTTTGGGTAGAATTTAAACTCATGTACTTTAAAAGGGGCTTGTTTACTTGAAAAACATTTTGAAAACAATTTGATAAATATTTTCTAATCATAGGAGGAAATGGGTAAATGTGATATGGAGATTTGAGGTTCTATATATAGATATGTAAGGCACTGTTGAGTTTGCGAGGACCAGCGCTGTAGAGCGAGCCTGAAGGACGAAGAGTGATGGGGAAAAAACGGAGTGTGTCAAACAGATGCATTGTTTACGGAATTCATGCTGACTCGACACTCCACACTTTGGAGTGTCTGTCGAGCATGTTTGTGTCTCCATGGGCTTGTGTTTGAATGTATGCATAATACATATGTCTGTACAGTCCCATACATAGATATGTAAAGGCCTCTCGTCCGCATATCTAATAAATAAGCATCCAGGGTTTAAGATATCTCCTGCTAAATACCCTTTATTTTTCTTCACACATTCTTGGTGTAGGCTTTCAATTTATGTCCCGTCCTTTTTACAGGGATCGTTTTGAGTCCCCTCAAAGGAACCAGCCATCTCAAGTGGACAAGTTAATCTTCCAAGTTGGAAGAACAAGTGTAGTCCCTGGGCTGGGCTCAGGAATCACAGGTTTTTAGTTTCCGGTTCGTACGATTTCAATAGATAGATACTCGTACATCCTCAGTTATTCTACTCAAGATTTCTATAAGGTTCGAATTTTGAGTCGTTCTATTATTTCATAGAGTAAGATCCAATTCGAAACCTTAACTTCTAACATCTACTCACTCCTTCGAAGTTCCAGTGTAATTTTTGGAATAATATCGTCAATAACGAAAATAGTACGAAAACAATACCGTATAAAATTTACCCTTCCAGAAATCTTCACAAATTCATTGAATTAAATCAGACATAACAGAAATGATAGGTACAATTCTTTGAAATTCTTCAGAACCAGTTTGACATTACTCAACTTCCTATATCTAGCTATTCTTCTAAGGAGAAAAATTAATTTGGAAATAGGGATGTTCCCCAGGATTTTAGCTCCTAAAGAGAAAATACTCTTGGAGAAGGAAGCCTCAGGAAATTCCCAAACAGCTGACAATGAGCCAGTTGAGTTTTCAGTGTTGGTAAAACTTGTACAAGGATTTATTAAATTTTGAGAGAAATGTTGTCTCTTGAGTATTTTCCCTGTCAGAGGGACAACATTGGTAAGGTAGGTCGTTGGGACGTACAGAGAGGAAAAAAATGATATTTTTTGCAAAGCTGGAAGTTGTGTGGGTGGGTGCGTGTGTCAGAGGAAAGGCTTAACATTACATGAATAGATGTAACTACACTTTTATTCATCTTCCGTGCTTCTCCAAAACGTTCCTTTTGTGAAGGAGAGTTTGATGTTCGGGTGACTAGTACGTCTCTGTGTACATACGTGAGCGGAGGTTGGGATGGGTAATAGAAAAACCCTGAATTCTCAGTGCGTGGGGAAGTAGATAGATAGATATATATGTGGGACTTGGGGCTGGAGTTATTTTCTACTACTTGTGGAGTTACTTAAATCCTTCAATATTACGCGTCCTTACGCATTACATAGGAGACAGCTTGAAAAGCATTTATGCTCCGAACGCCTGACATGGTGTGGTTAGGACATGGTGTTATGTATCCTGGCTTCATGTCTCTGACGATGTGTATGTGTTGTAGAATGTGGAGGGAGCCCAGGAGGCAGACGAGTAAGAGATGTCTTGTTGATTTGTTGCCGGTGGATGTGGATGACATGAAAGTTGAGTGGAAGTGGAAGGAATGGACATTTTACCGTCGGGGTCTTTTGTACTTCACAACAACAATGACGTTCATAAATACTGACCGCGACGTTGATGTATATGACCCTTCACTGGCGTTTTAAGTGCTCTATGTATTTTCCTCTCTTTTCCCTCAACTCTCCCCCGGTCTCACATCTACTTACACACACAAGACTCAGGCTTTTGGGAACGATGTACTTCACCTACGACTCCACTGTCTCTATTGATCCTGTTATCTTCTGCATTGGTTGGTTCTCTCCCTGGCGGTTACATATGAAATGGTCCTTGGCCATTAGTGATTACGAGAGTCTGGACTTTGATTTCCAACACTAATCCCTCCTTTCATGCAATTTCCCTATTGTTTTTGACACGAGTTCACCTTCCCGAACAACCCTCCCTACCCAGATCCAAACCCTACGGGCCACTGATGTGATCACTCTCAAGGGTAACCCGCATCTCCACACTGTCAGGGATCTCCAGTCAAGACTACAAATTTCATATGCTTAATATTTAAACACTGCCCTCTCATTCCCAGCACCCGTCATAAAAGTAAGACTTTATAGCGAGAGTATAATTTAGCATAAGGTAAATGGGAATCCATAAAATTTGTTCCCTCCCAGGAATTCATTTCTGTGTTTCTTATCCCGAGATCTCATGGGACACAAATTCTGGGATTTTCGAGCTCCAATCAACTGTCAACATAAATTCAGTGCAAATTTTAAGGTTTTAATCTTTTACTCTGACCTTCAGGTCATGGGAGGTACCGGAGCATTGTACCGTCTTCCTGATAAGAAAGTCCCGGACGGTTATTTCAGGTTGAGGCAATGACCAAATGAGCTACCCTCAGCCAACAAACTTGCGTCTGCATAAACAGGCGGAACGTTGTACTAAAAGCAACCCTAACCTAAAAATATTTACGACTATTGACATCACTCGAAATTATGTTACATATTCATGAAAAGTTGGCTTATTGGTTTGACATTTAGGGAAGCATATTGGGTATAAATGAAACAACGATTCCCTCACAATAATACACCGGATTCCCACTTATAAATTCCTCTTTACCTAATTTAAGGAACGAGCAGTACTTTTCCGGAAGCTGGAGAAAATGTACTAAAATGTAACAGAGACATGTACATATGTACACATTTACTAATAATATCACCCCAGGACGAAGGGCCAATAATGTGCAAGTAAACAAGTGGATACTTATTTATAGTACAAAATAATTTTATAATGGTAACGCCAGGGAAATATTGTATAGTTAAATGAGGAAACTTCCAAACTTGAGGTTCGGACAGATAATGGAACAAAATAATGAAGTTTCATTGCTGGACTCTCTAATGTAATAATTACCCCTGGGAATCACAATTTGTTCAAATGACAATAGACGGATGATTAAAATTATAGTAACGAGAGGCAAATCCGACTCAAGCCATGGTACTAATTGAGACTGACTGTATGGCGAGAGTTGAGCTGAATTAAATTCAAATAATGCTCATACTTATGTCAAAATTATAGTCATCATCCCAACCCACCCTGCACTTATCTCTTGCGAATATCATTCAGAGGACTATGTGTAGTCTATGAAGACTGAGAGTGAGGTACGACTGAGTTCCAATTTTTTGCAAATAACTCCCAGCTCTTATTTACTATACACAACTAATTAAAATAAATTGTAACAATTGCCTAGAATTCCCCAACGACCCCAATACTAGCTTTGCATTGACTCACTCCCAAGGAACCGTCCGTCCATATGGATGCAATGAGGAAATATCCTTTTTGATAAGGTCCCTGAGTCCTTGCGCCATACTTTGTGTCCATAACGTAAAAATAACGAAACGTCTCGCCAGAGAAAATAATTGAACAGAGAAAATACAGTGATTACGGCCTGAGTATAGAGGAGTGTGTGTATAAATGGTAAGGGAATTTTTATGAGGAAATTACTGCTATAAAGTTTTTGGAAATATGATTACCTCACCCAAGCTCATTACTTGGAACGTTACCTTCAACAATAATAATAATTCCCGGGAAAATTGAAAGCCCAGAAATTAGGACGTCCTACCTTCGAGCCGTGGCTTTAAAACCCCATGTATTACTTTTACTCTTATTTGTAATTACCTCAAATTTTCATAGAAGGAAAGTAAAGAAAGCTCATATGTTTGGAAAACACTACGTTGAGACCATACCGGAGCCATTGCTAGTACATAAGATGCCTTAATCTCTATAATCATAGGAGTCCCTGGTGCAGGCATACTATTACACTCCTGCCATTAGTCATACAGTACATAGGGACACGCTGGAGTTAGAACAGTTCCTTATACAGAGGAGTCACAGTGTAATCTGTCTACAAGAGACCTCCGTATTTATACAGCAATTACAATATTACAACCTTGATTAGGACAGGGACACCAGGAATTAGAACTTATTCCCATTTAGCGTAACGCTAATTTTTCTGGTTCCGATGGAAGACCCAAAAGCACCAGCTACTCCAAAAGTTGTACCTTCCAGGGATGCTTGTACGGAGGGAGTGCCTTGTATGTATAAGGAATTATATCCGAGATAAACGTGGACTATTAAAATAAGAAATTCTTGAGTATGAAGCTGAAACCCTCAAAAACGAGCTTACAAACTACTCAGAGGAATTATTAATGCCACAAAATAGGATTTTCTTTTTGACACCAGATTTTGTTTAGCACGATTACATGAGACTTCCCCTCAACGTAAAGGATAAGCTTACAGTATTATAACTCACAGTTAATTTTAGGATTCGGCATGAACCGTATTATGTTCCATAAGGCTGGAAGCACTACATAAGTGAACCAGGGTGCTCTCAAACTATTTTGTCCACTGTGAGCGAAGTTTTTGATGATGGTTATATACATATATAGGAGAAACTATTACAAACTAAAAGTTCTTACAGAAAAATAGGTGTCTAGGAAAATCCCGAGAGGTATATACATAGATACATGCACTGGAAGTACCATCCATTGGATTTCATACATATAGGGCTGTAAAGGTAGGCGCCAGTCGACTCAGCTGAATTTGATACGCATACCTTCGTGCATCCATCTGCCTTGATTTAATGCCTAGTTAGCGTCCCTCCACTTAAACTCCATTCAAGTCTGCAATCTAGGCTTCTCCACCTTCTACTTAGCGTTAGTTGGATGCTCACGTAATAGTATCATACGAGCCATTCCGAACAATTGTGTATTTTTAATGGTCATCTCCGTATATACTTGGTCTCAGAATCAGTCTGGGAAAAAGCATAGGACTTTTTTTTTTAGCTACAATTCCCGAACCGCATGTGCACTGACAAACACGAAGGTCTTAACTGGGTTGGGCTATTTAATGCTAAACTCATACTTTTCCTGCTAATAACCCAAACCGTCCCAACTTGCAACATTGTTTTCACTCGCAATAATTATTTCCCTGTATGCACTCCCATAAATCCCTGTGAGAGCTAACTCTCCACTGAGCCTTTCATAGTTATTTATATTTAGTAAATAAGTACATAGGGGTAGACAGAGGCGTTCGTATACAGCATAATTACATATATTTACAGATCCGGAGGCATGTAATCTCCCATGGACGCACATACGCAGTTATAAGGTATCTTCCTGGGAACGTGTGCTACAGTAGATTCTATCTGAGACAGGGTCCTTGAGGGGGGGGTATCTGTTTGGGGCAAAATATTTTGGCACACTCCCGTTTATTCCAATGGTAATTTTTCCCCTGGTCATTGAGAATGTAAATTTTTGCCTGTAACTTTGTTCTGGGTTGCTCTCTCAGAGAGGGTGCACTGTAGTGTGGGAATGTAATCAGACTTATAAGACCCTTGTAATAAGAGTCACTTCAGACAAGTTACAATTCATGCTTGAAAGAGTACCGTTGAAAGTTATTATTAATGGGATTTAGGTTAATTCCAAGTGTGAGAACAGAATGTGCCCTTCCATGAATTTCTAAACTTTGCTGGTATCAGGGATGTTCTTACTGTATGTAGATAGCTGAGTGTATAGAATTCTATTGATAAAACTGGATGTCAATTGTTGACGGAAGCACTAGGGTAATTACCAACACTACAGTAAATTACCATGGGACAGAGCTTTCCTCCTAATGTAACCTATGAGAATGTAATAATATAGTATCAGTCCCCTGAGTGACTCATTTGGTGAATTCACGTGTGTGGTTCGGTACACATTCACGCAGTTACTTCACAGTGGTCCCAGGCGGCCCGGAATATTAGAGCAGTGATGTTAAATGGGAATGTAAATACGAGGATAAGTAGATTGATAACGCAGGTGTAATCTCCTGGTAAATAATGGTTAAGTTGCATGCTCCACTCCACCACGACAGGAGCAAGAAAATACTCGAAAATGTAGATATTTATATTGTAGATTTTGAGTGAGGTACAACACATATTTCCTACATATTTTCCCTCACACTGTAGATACTCCGAGCCCGTCGGAACCAGTGCCTTTCAACAGAGAGTTGTCTGGCTCTTAATTATGTCATTGGGGATCTGACTCTATGAAAATCTAGATAAGTGGAAGGTGTGCATGTCACAGGTTGTTGTTCCTATTATCACCTGTACTCCTTACTGCTAATGAGTAATTCCCATGGGGATACATTACTCAATGTTGACTTGAGTAAATAGAGGAAGCAATTTTCTTATTGTGATATTTCCCTTCCGTCCCCTCCCCTACCCCCCCCCCCCAAACTTCCAAACTTGTACAAAGTTAGTTATACATATGTCAAAATAAATCTCCTTTTTGGCGCTCCTTGTACAAATTGAGTAAACACAGGGAGAAGGAAATTTCTGGGAGATAAATGACTCTAGAGATAAATTACTGGGAGATAAACTGTGTCGGATTTTTGAATGGATTTCTTATAGAATTTTTTGAAGGAAAGCTCTAAAGTTGGACGGTTGGTTTTTTCCCTGGCGTAAATATTGCAGCAGGATTCATGCCATATGAATATGAAAAATGATTGTCGAGTGTATGACATGTACAGAGACGGTCTCTGTACTTGAACTAATGTAGCAGAGTAAGATCTATATGAAGCGGAGCCTTGTTGATTCTATCGTGTCCGTGTAGTCTTTGGAGCTATATGTATGTATTTGTGTATGTATGTATGTATGTGTGTTTGTGCTTGTGTGTGTGTGTGTGTGTATGTACACGAAGGGAGAGAAGGGCCTGAGAGGGAAGGAATATTGCGATGATATTTACCGCCTTACAGTCGGATGATTTATGAAGATGAAGAAGAGACACAAAGTGGGAGCTAATAATAATATCTGTCTGAGATGAATGAATGTGTATAAATGAACCTACGAATGAGAGAATGAATGGGAAAATGATGGCCCTGATGATGATGAATGTCTGCTTATTAGGTTTATTATGCATCACGTCTCCTGTAAATATGTGGCGAGGCGCAAACGAGATGGACATATGCAACGCACTCCTCATCCACCCTTCACAATGGGAATGACTGACTTGTCTATTATGGAAACGGAAAGCCAACAACGGCGACGATCAACTTCATCATCATCATCAGCATCATCATCATCATCATCATCGTCATGACGATCAGCTTGGGAAAAGAAGGCAGTCAAAGAAGACCTCCGGAGTCTTCATCTTCCTCACATCTCTTTCCTCTTTCTCTCGCTAATCATATTGAGCCCTGAACATTTTACACTTTACTTATGATCGTATAAATCCATATTTATAATTATACACACATATCTCTCTTCAGCCCAAACACAACACACTACAGACACAGGAGACACTCCAGACAGTCACTCATCCCTATCTCATCCCTATATCTCTCCAACCTTCCCATGTATATCATTTTTGCGAAAGGCATTTTATTGTGCAACTCAACTGTCGCCTTGAGCCCTGAGGAGTTTCACGTCATATTTTGCAAACAGAGTTTAATGTTTCAATAAGCCACTAATGCTCTGACGTTCCCTATTTGTCCGCAAGGTTGACACGTTACATTTTTTAGCATCCCAAGCTCAGCCAAATTTCCCTATTATCAATTCTAAAGCCTGACACAGACCCATTAATTTATTACATGCGTCCAAATTGGAAGTAATTACACACAATTGCAAGGAATTTTCTACAAATTTCATACCAATTTCAAACAAATTCCAGACATTTAATTTACTATTACAATCACACACACACACAAATTAATTACAATCAAACGTCGTCCAAAACGTCATCCCTGCCTAAGCAAGCTGAATGGAGCTGACATTGATGTAAATGAAATAATGCTATAAATGATCAAGTGAGGGAATTAATTCAAACGGACGGAGAACCACAGAACTGAGATGCGAAAAATCTGGGACTATGGGAAGGTAGAAAGAAGCCTTCCACTACCTTGCCTTCTGAGTCTGAGTCAGAAGGCTGGATGACACTCAACTCATTTTGCGGTAGTTCCGGATTTCCTGAGACACTTGAAGCCTCTATTAAAATGCTGAAAGGGAATTTCCTCCCTTGAGTTGACATTTAGGTTTGAGAACTCACAGGGCCCTGGTAATTCCGAAATTCTTGGAAGAATCAGATGCTCGGGGAAAAATTAAGGAGGATGGAGATCCCGTTGTACTCCTGTAGAGATGAAGGAGTCCTGGAATAATTTCCCAGCCTGTACCTTCAATTCCGAGTGCAATGTGTCCGTAGAAGAGCGGAGTGTGTGAGTGTGTTTGTGTGTGAGAAGAACAAAAGCGTCTTCGGTTGTTCTGAGATTTGCGTTCGCACCTCATTCATCATCATTTACAATGACCGGAGCGTGAAGGAAGTATGGATGGAAGGTGGCTGCCAGTCCTTTCACTTCCATTTACTGGATTCAGTGATCATGTTATTTCCACTAGTCTTTTATGCGCACACATAATATTAAACCTCACGTACTCACCACACGTCGACCGACAAGAGAGACGCAGCAACAGCACCAGCAACAGTCCATGCATACTGTATAGTTAATCATAAAACGTAAGCATTTCCATTCACAGGGTAAATATAGCACGAGAACACATACACTACATATTTACAATAAATACATACAATAGATACATATACAGTAAACACATTAAATATATAAACAGTAAACGCATGCAGTACATATGCAAAAAACACATACAATACATATGCAATAAATATATACAATACACACAGTAAATGTTACAGCTGTACCCAAAAAAATACAGACTTTCAATACAAACACTTCTGGGAGAAGCTACAACTGTATCTCCACACAGAGAGAAACTTACCGGAATAATTTATATGTAAACTTTTCCAAACCGTAAAGTCAGTTGTTGCTGTCACGTGCATAAAATTTACTCTTACAGGAACATCTATCACTTTCCATAATGACTGGTAACCAGGACCTTCTGGGAACGCTACCACTGCACATGGAGTACCTTATACATGTACTCTACCTGTACACAAGTTGCAATTGGAGTACCGTAAGGGTACTTGTTGCCATCGTACTACATACAGCCTTACCTACAAACACCTTCCCCGAAGCCTCACAATAAACAGTGTGAGCTACGCATATAACATTTATCTCTCACACATAGCAGCAAAGGTGTAATTAATACTCCAGAGTAATTGTCCATGGACTTCTATCCGTACAGGGCACTTCCCAATCAGGGTACCTTGTACCTTGTATGTGTCCTGGAAAAATAAAACATAGAGAAGCTACTGCAGAGCATGTCCTTACAAATGAACACGCTCCTATAGGATGACAAACCTGTGAACACAAATGCATGGGAAATAACAGAATATCATGTGGTAGGATAATAGCAATGTACAGTTCCATGACGGCAGTGGGAGTTGTAAACACATAATTACTACTGATAACAAACGAATGACTACACATGCTCCTGGAGCATGGATTGAAATAAGGCGTCCGTCCGTGACATTGGAGCATAAGTGTCGAAAGAAATTACACGGATTAGATCCCTGATCCCAGAGTGTCTGTCCACAGGGCTGGGAATAGTATCAGACAGAAGGAGTCAGTTGAGAGAGAGAGAGAGAGAGAGAAGAGGACGATAAAATATGAGAGGAAGGGGATATGCAGATGAGTATGTAAATCAGGGGGAATTAACGGACTCCTCATAAGTTTTACTACTAAATGCTGGGCTATGCTCCGACGTCTGCATAATTAATAGGAACGCATGGATCTAATGATTCCGAGCGATTCGTTCGGTGATTGTGAGCATTTTCGTTTCCGAAACGGACCGGAGCGAATCTCCATATATTATATGGTGGACGAGGGTTAGGGGCACTAGTTTGGGCTGAGGGATACATCCATGTGAGTTCCAAGGGAGAAACGGAAGGCAGAGAGTCAACAACTGTCGATGGGTCGACAATGTGATGTAACGCTTGGGAAGTCAGTGAAAAGAAAAACAAAATGAAACCAAAGTAAACGCAATGATTAATTAGGTTGAATGGTGTGCTTGAAATGGTCGTGTCGACTTTTATCCTCTCTCATTTTTCAAATAATTTGTTACACGCATTTCACTTTTCATGGTGGAGTAATTATACCTACAACGGGAATCAATCTTCACGCTGCATTAGTTCACACCGTATATATGTCTGTGTGTTGAGACTTCTTTTACGTCCACTCTCCATTGTTTCATTATTTTTCTTTTCAGCTCTCCTCCCAAAAACTCACTCTAAACAACTGGCTCGGCACGCATTGTGCAACTTGGGAGTCATCAAAGCGTCCGTAGACTAAATTACACACTCACAGTCAGTCCTTAATGGCTCCACATATTCTTTTACCTTCAAAATCAAAATCCTGGGAAATCCCAAGAGGCCTGGTTTCATGAGCAGCTTCCAGGAAAAAATTCTTATTTGGAGTTTGTCAAAAATCCTATGTTTCAGAATTCATGCAGACAATCCCTAATTTACAGACTTCGTGAGACATTCCCTAACTTACAGAATTCTTGAGACAGTCACCTAATTTACAGAATTCAAGGGTCAATCCCTAATTTATAAAAAATTTGAGAGTCTCTAATTTGCAGAATTCAAGGGACAATCCTTCATTTACAGAAATCATGGGACAATCCACAATTTATAGAAATCATGGGACAATCCCTAATTCACAGAACTAATGCAAACATTCCTAATGTAATTATACGAAAAGAATTTCTAGTATGAAGATTAAATTCCCAAATAATTTGGAATGGAAAAATCACAGAGACATCCAAACTGCAAGGGAAGAAAAGGTTCTAAAAATTGTCACCTTTCCCCCCGCAAGACAAAACACGACTCCTGACACCGTCCATAATAGCTCAATAGACTCCAGCGTTGAGAGCATTGAGGGCTCATACAATACATATCACCATGATGAGCTAATTTATTGTTCCTTGGAAACATACCCACAAACATACACACTGCATCCTCACATTTTGCCAAGTAATGCTCCCAGCTTGTTCCTGTTGCTCAGCTAATTGTTCAGTTCACTCGGGCTCATAATGAAAATAAATTAAACAAAAAGGTTAATTCACAGAATTTTTGAGCCTTCAAAAGCAATGGCAGAGGAATTTTTTTTTTAAAGGAAATTTCAAAGCTAATTTCAGTAGTTTGACTCCTGGCTTGAGCTGTGACCGCAAACATGGAGGATTTGACAGAGCGGTTCGTAATTTGTTTGAGATTACCTCGGGAAAGCTGATGGTATAGGAGTGTGTGTGGACGGGGACTAAAGTTTAGCGACAGTTTCGAGGGTCTCCACCATGTATGACTCAACATCCCAGTGAGAGAAAGGAAAAGGAACAAAAACGAGCGGATGAAGAAGACTGACAGGGAACTCATTCCATATTTCATCTGGCCATTTATATTCATTGGTTGTCATTTTAAATTGTGAACGATTTTTTATCATTAATTACCATGACGTCAATTTATTCCGCTCATACGTATCCATAGGGTCTTTCAGCAGAGCTCTCAGTTTCCTATAAACATTGACTCTGTGTACATGGATATGTACATGGGACTCTGGCTGTGTGTGTACATTTTTACATATAAATCCACACGTAACTTACTCCATTAGATATGCCAAGGGATCCCTTTCGACAATGAATGAGCCACTGATGGACATGATACTTGATTGTTGATGCGGATCCACAATTCAACAAACACGTTACATAAAGGTAATTATGGATAGGTCCCTACCTTGTCCGCATTTGCATATAAATTACACGTGTGTGACTGTTACACCAAAAGTAATAAATATAATTACGTAAACTGACTTACGCATTTGTTTTTTTTTTCAGGGGAGGGGGCAGTTCAATAAAATCCTGTAGATATTTACAAATTTCCAGTAATTCAAACTGTGTATTTCTGAATACACATAAACTTCATATGATAGGAATTTATAGACATAGGAGAGTGACGCATCTGGTCAGGATGATCCTTGATGACGCTGTGGGACACTCCAATCCAATCGTTTTGCTTTCCTTGTAATACGTATAATTACAATTTCCTTCATTTGACAAGGCATTAGTGAGTAATGCTTAGAAAATTGTGATTAATTGTCGAGTATTTTGTCACTCTGGCAATCATCTCTTGTAAGAGGAAATCTCTGTATGTACTCCATGCCCAGATCCACAAGAGCCAGAGAAACTCTGCTGGTTCGCGTGGGTGCCTGACTATAATACCAATAGTGATTTCTCTTGAGGGTACTTCTCCTATAGATTTATTTCCAGTATATGTAATTACATACGTACAATATATATATGCACGTCCTCTGACTGGGACGGCTCCTATAGGGAAGTGTGTACAGAGTGCATATGGATCCAATGGGGATGTATGTATGTACAGTGTGAAAAAAAACTGTTGTCTTTCCACCAAGACAAGTAGTAGTCCCAGGATTGGTGTGGACTGAGAAGGCCGTATGTATCTCCATCTCATACTGTATATAGAAGAGTAATAATATTTGAGAGCCTGTTCATATAATTATATGAGAGCTCCGGCCCACTAAGGCACAGCAAGGGTATAGTACAGCACCAGCATAAAAAATAGAAGTGACGTTAAAATAAATTAGAATTTAAAGTCGAAAATGTTTTCCATTATAAATAGCTTCCGGCTGTGTGTATCCCATTGTAAGTGACAGATTGTCAGATATTAAACAACTTTTGTCAAGGATAAATCTGCAGCAAGACAATAGACATTTCGTATGGAGCATTTAACTGACAATCAGTCTCCAATGTTTTATGCACGCCATAATTCTTGGCAGGCGGAGGAAGTCCTACGGATGCTCCAACACTCAAATACATATAGGATGTGAGGGATTCTAAAAAAAATCCTATAAGGATTATGTCCCTATCCATAACTATACAAGTGAATCTACTTCCACACATGAGTTATAATGAAGCTGTGGGTGAATTTCACTGTCCCATTAGACTCTGCACCGTCCCCAGTCCCTACATACTAAGTACATTATGACTAATAGAACTGGATGGGAGTCTGACCTTGAATTTCCTTGCAGAAAATCACTTTCACAATTTTCTGACAATTTCATTCTTTTAAAACATTAATTTTTTTTACAGAGGCTTATCTCCTTGTAATCTCCCTGACTGAGCAGTTGATCAACTATTTTACAACTGCTACTGAATCAGTTGACAATTTTTCTTCCCAAACCCAGGATCTCATGGGAAGTGTCATTTTTACAGGAGACTCTCAGCCCCACTGAGCATTTTTGTCCTTTTCCTAACCTTTGTTGAGACTTGTTTTTATGAAACTTGCTTTTATTAATTTTTTTTACCCCAAGACCTGGGAGGACGTTTTTACAGTTGTATTTACTCATTTGTACATGGATCTTGTGTCGATCTGAGTTGATTTCCTTACTGTATTACTGTATTCCATTAGTATAGTTGGACTCCCATTATTAAAAATAAAAGCCCATGGATTTTCTGGTGCAAATCCTTCGTCCACACTGAGAGTCAGAATGAGTCACTATAAAATGTGTGTAAAATCACGGAGGTAAAATTACCTGTCAAGATTGAGCCTCTTCCATGTAACTTGTTCTTTATGTACGGCGTCAGCACACATGATAAAAGACTCGCATCAATTTCCTCTCTTTTAGTTTCGCCTGTCGTCATTTTTAATATATGACTCGTTAATTTTTCCCCGTGCAGACCAAAATTCATCAAGAATTTTGCAGGCGTTAAAAAAAATATGTAAAGTGCTCATTTACAAGAGCCTTTGAAGAAGGCTATAATTCTTTGAGGTCCACACTGTGGAGCGTATATAAGCATTTGGAGCATTAGTTAGAAAAAAATCTTGGGGAAGATAGGATGAGACAGATAATCAAGGGAGGAATTTCCATGAGGGTCTGTGCTTCCTCCAATAAATTAATTCTTTACAATTTAATTTCTCAAGATAATGTGTCCAATTAGAATAATGCAGTCATAATTTGAGGTCTCTGCAGATCAGCGTACCTGTGCAAGGTCCCTCTGTCTCTCTCTCTCTCTCTCCTCTTTTTCAGCCAATGACCATAGGCTCTATGAAATTCATTTGAAGAGTCATAGTTTGCCCATGACTGTCCTGCTTAATTGGGACTCCACTGGTCACGAGAGGTTCCTTAACGGGCAGGGTGCATTAAGTTGTTTAATTCCTTGTAAATGACACGTAAATAATTAGGATTTTGACGGAAATGAGCCCTGTCATGTGATTTGTGGAGGAAATATGCAAAGATTTTTTTCCCTCACATTATGGCAACCCACACGGGGGAAATTGATAAGTTTGCAAGACAATTTTCCCTCATGTTTTAATAATACATTAGTGGAAGACTCCTCGTAAATCCTTCCTCGGATGACGGGCTACAAGCTCCGAGGACAAGTTTTCTGGTCCGAGGGTGGGAAGTAACTATAAATTAAAATAAATTGTCAGTCACAGCATTAAAAAAAAAACCTGGACGCTCTCCGTTTATTTACAAACTTTAATCTCGTTCTAGGGAAGGAATGATACCTCCGGGAAATAAAATACATTTAAATTTTAAAACCAAACTGGGAAACCAAGTGGTGGGATCGCCTTCCCGAAATTTCCTTTGACAGTAAAAATTGTCATACATAAAATATAAATAAGAAATCTCACTTGATTTCCTCCTCTCTATTTTTTTTTCACACTCACATGTGATTTCACGACTTTTATACAACCCTACCTTATTGTTTTGCTCCTATAAACTCCACCAGGGAGGACAATCCTGAGGGCTCTGGGGCCTGGACTGGGGTAATAGTAGTGTGGGATTTAAAATTGGGGAACTACAAGTGTTTTTATTACTTGGAGGAGAGTATGGTTCAAGTGTGTATGAATTTTAAAGTGTATCAAAGTCATGAAGAAAAATAACCCTTTCAAGGGGGCTCACTTTATATTTCCACAGTATTAAATCCATGCCCTTTGGAGAGGATTTACAGTCTCAATATGGATAACGGTCAGATACACTCCGTATGGATAGTTTTCATAGGATTATTACAGCCGTCATATATCTACTCCCTCAACTCAACTTCAATTTTTTAGAGTATTAATAAATTCAAAGAGAGAGAGAGAGAGAGAGAGCGAAAGAGAGAGAGAGAGAGAGAGAGCGAAAAAGAGAGAGAGAGGGTTAGATTTTATTTATTTTTAGCCTCGTATAAAGACACTCAATCCCACTTCAACCATACAGGACTATATTATTCATATGTTCAAATCCACATGGATATTATAGGGACAAATCAGAACGGGACAGTTCCCCTCCGCATCATACCCCACTTATCCCGCAATTTCACAAAAACATTTCACACCACTACGACACTCATTTTATGGCCATTTCCTGTAAACCTATTTCACAGGAGAGCCTAGTAAAGGGAACCGAGATTTTATGGGGCTTGGGGAAAAAAATTGGGAACGAAAGTCTGAGGAGTGAAAGTATCAAAATAAAATTTAAATTCCTCCCACCGTAAAATTATAAGAGTCGACGGACTTGTCCCGTAGAGCACCGAACCGTGAAGGATTTTTCCTGTGAAAAATCTTTCAAAGAATTTAAAATTCTGGTCTTTTTCTAATAAAGCCCGGACTTGTGTAATAATTCCTATTTCGGGCTAAATAGTACAGGAGCAATGTGGGAAGTTTAAAGGGTATTTGTGAAAAGGGATGATCCTCTATGAGAGACAAATGACTGGAGTCTGTTTTGAGCCTACAATGGGACAAGACTCGTTGATTCGAGTCGAATTGGAAGCATTGGTTGAGAGAAACCACTATACTATTTTTTTTCACCCTTGACGTCCCGCTTGAAATCAAAACACAACATAAATCTTGAGGGAAAATTGGGAGGGTCGCCGACGGCTCCGGGACCGGAACAAATCTTTGAAATATTTATCGTGTCACCAATTTCAACATGGCTCATGTCGTTAAAATAATAAACTACACGCTCATTTTTCATCTTCCTCAAAATATCCTCTCTCTCTCTCTCTCCGGATCCCATCCACGGGTCCAGTCAGGAGCTATTCTCGCTATACCAACACTCGCTACTCTGTGTACACGAATCCATGTCCATTGCTTCTATAACACGGGGCAGACTGAAGAGAACGGTCCGCATTGCCCAACACAGTAGTTCCCTAAATGGTACGACAGCATGTGTCAGCATCTCCTTCGGATCTCCATATAGAATTTTGTAGGAGCATATTATGAGGAAACTCAGATCTTCCTGTCTAAAGGCTTCTTTCACACTTACAGACTAACAGACACGACAGAAGCGGATGGGATTCCCTTGGGCTAAATATTTCCCATCCAGGAACACACACTGGTTAATTATTGAGGGAAGAATTATTTTTTTTTCAGGCTGGACCAACGTTAGAATTAGGAAATCACAAGGATTTGAAATAGAAATAATCTGAGGAAAATATTTTTTTAAATTAAATAGAACATGTGCCCATGTGGCTTCAAAATCTCAGGAGTTGATTTCAAAGTTTGTGGAAATGAGATTTGAAAAATGCTAACGAAATGTAAAATAAAACACGGGGAGGGATAAACATGTCAAGTGAGGAAGAAAGTGTTGAAAGTCATCGGAAAAGTGTATGATTAGCTATTTAAATTAATCGTTTCAAAGTACAGCTGAACATGTTGGATATGGTATGTACGTCTGGTTTTTATTTACTCTACCTTTTTTTTTCATCCGAGGACTGGTGTGTATCCTGTAACAGAGAACTCACAAGTTACAGTTGTGAATAGAGAGCTTGTAGGAGTAAAGTATAGAGGGATGACAATAGATTGGGCATAAAGAATGCCGATGAGTGACGCCGCAGAATGTGCGGGGAGAGAGAGAGAGATGAGTTGGGCGGACGCTTCCATATGCTCAATAAATGAAAGGAATCAAGGAGACGCTGCTGGAGACTTATGAGACACAGGTGGAGGTCTCTTTTCCCTCCTCTGTCTTGCTGCTCCGATTTATCCCATTGTCTGATCTCCGTCTATCAAATGCAATTCATTCAGGCCTTGTGTGTATCTACTGTGTATGTGACTCGTCTCATTCGGAAATATTATTCCTGTAGTTCTACCATATGCACAAAATGCTACCAAACAGAAAATATGAGGTACTCAACACGTCTCTTACCCCAGTGCCCATATATGATGCTCATACGGGATGTCAAAATATGTTTGATACCCCAATTACATTGACAATTCTCTTTCAAATTTTTTAAAATTTACTTCCAACACCCCGGGTAAAAGTTTCAGGGTTTTATGGCTCAAATTTGGATACTCTTTGGAATATGTTTCATTTAAAATATCTACAAATTTCGAACTTACAAATTGTATTCAAATTCTTAGCAAAATCTTAGGCAAAATTTTAATCCAACTGTGCCAAGTTTATTTTAGTAACTTCTCCAGGAAATTCTTAGGGAATTCTGCAAGAATGGTTAGAAAATTCTGCAAGAATGGTTAGAAAATTCTGCAAGAATGGTTAGAAAATTCTGCAAGAATGGTTAGAAAATTCTGCAAGAATGGTTAGAAAACTCTACAAACATTTCCACAATTATGTAAATCTCTGGTTAATTAACACTAACAGCCTGGCACAAGTTAAACAGCTTCCTGACCCGCCCATAAAATTTCCCAGGATTCAGAACCAAAATACTAATTTCCTATGCTCAAAAATAATTCTCTTAAAAAGTTTGTTTCAATTTTTCAAAAACAAATATTTGACAATGAATTAAAATTGTAACCAAACATGCCCCAAGTTTTTGAATTGCATGTAAATGAGATTTTCGGGTTTTTGAGCAGAAATTCCTGAAAAATTTGTCGGTAAAAAAGGAAATTTTGTTTTTAAATAGTAAGGTAAAAAAACTTCTTACATCACTCGACTGCTTAAGAGCTAAAGGGGGAGTGGGAATATTTCTTGGCACTCTCTCCATACCTGGACATATGCATGTGAATATAAGATGCATGCGATTGTACACAACTGTATATATGTATCTATCTATGTACATCTGAGCACACACACTCACATTGAATGTAACTCCTCAGGACTGGTAATAATAATGATGATGATGGATCCTCAAACTGCACACGCAAACAAAAGCCGCTTTCAATTGAGGGGATATGAAAGAGGAAAAAACCAACTTGTTATCATAATTCAGGGCGTCAGAGTACAAAATATTGACACTCATCTAACATTACCCACACATTCCCACAGTTTCTGGTGCCTTTTCCGGCCCAGCTCCTATTCTTCCCTTTCAACACAAATAATGCTCATCGAATTTGAAATTATTTAAATTCAAATTCAACACACTGTTCCAAGGGAGAATTTCCAGAGGAACGCTGCGAAACTCCGATATAATGACTAAAATTATAAAATAAGACAGATATCTCTTCTAATTTAAAATCCTAGAGAAAATTGTATATTTTTTTATTATTACTGTCCTATTGGCTAAAAGCAGTATAAGTAAAAACAAATTCTGTAGGAGGATTGTGTATGTCTGGCTGAATCTTTTAAACGGTGAAATTAAAAACTTAGGTAATTTCCCTCTTCGTTAAAAAAAATAATGTTGAGTATTACAGGGGATTAAGGGGACCTCCACGGAGTGGTGTGTTAAATGAAGACACACTCATTGCCAGACGGATTCTAATGGAGAGACATGGCTTGGGAGGAAAATGAAATAAAATCAACGGTTAGACACTCATTAATTGAGTACTACTTCCTTTTCTCAGCCCACACAACAGCAGTCTCGGAAGCAACACGTAACACAGGGAGAGAAACTAGTTTGGTGCCTTCAACCCCACATGTCAATGCATGGTTCGCTCCGAGTCTATCATCATGCAAAGTAATTTATTAGCATGTACGGAGGAAATAAAGGCCTTCATCATAGTAATTCCAAAATAAATAGAATCATCCCCAAAGTCAATTTGGAAGTGAGATGGACAATTTCCACGGAATAACTATAATAATCCCATGTATCAGTAGTGACCTACCACATGCACTCTGACTGGCTTCCACCCTGTCTGACGGCAACAGGAGCTCTGTACAATCCATATGTACAGGTATGTACGCACATGTATATAATTATTACCACTGACATATCATCTCATCCCCCTTACAGTGTCATTGTATTTCCCCTCGATCATGTCTATTGGATTTTTTTTACGAAGCTTGTACCCTACAAAATAATTATTTATAAATACTTATTATTGTACCTCCATAAATATCTCTAATCAAAGATGGTCCTACAAGTTAAATTACAAAAACTCGAAGCGTGTCTCTATAACCAAAACCAAGCGAATACTCTCATGCAGATAATAATCCTTCAATTTTAAAAGAGGTCATTAATTTTTCCCTTAGATTATCTACTTTAAGGTTAACTTGGGATAATTACTTTACAATGTAACTGTCTGTTCCTTCAAATTCACGTTTTTTCTCAACGGTGTGTTCTTTCAAACCCCACGTTTTTTTTTAAATCAAAGGTCAAAAGTCAAAATTTTTGAAAGTTCGTTCTTTACATTTTTGTAAGTTCGTTCACAAGTCAAGAGAATATTTTTAGTTGTAATTAATTGCGGTTCGCAAATATGTCCCCCCTTTGCTTCTAAATGCTAAATGCAGCTTCACTCTGGTTCTTAAAAACAGATGCTAAATTATAAATAATCTCGTAATATTTCAAATGTGATGGGCTTAGGATTGAAGGTTATTTTTGCGGGTTGATGTTCGTACAGATATATGTCCCTGAAGAGGCTGGGATATATATATCCGTATGTTATAAAATAGGAATTGCTGCCACCTGCATTTCTCTATAGTCATTTTCATATGAATACATGTACGGAGAATTTTATATAGAAGAGATACCTCTGTATAGGAGGGAGTTGAGCAGGAAGGTTAGGACAGGGTTGACTGGAGTGTCTAACTTAAAATGAGTGTGAAGAGCTGTGGTCTGGGCTTGAGACAATATAAATGAGTGGTTATTTGCAAAAGTGAATGAAGGAGTGGTTGAGATGACGAGCTTAATGAGCGAACCTGAAGTGAGCTAATATTTTATGTCGCACATTCATGAGCATTTGTCACTTGTTATATTTCCGTGTAGGTTTCACTTCGCTCTTTCTCTCTCTCTCTCTCTCTCTCTCTGTCTCTCTTGCTCTCTCTCTCTCTCTTTCCCCCACATTATGCACTCCATTGCCAGAGTCTCCCAGCTACTGCCATTACCTTCCAGGAATATAACTAAAAGAGCACTCTTCATTATGAATTATAGCTCCCAGGAATATTTTTCATTTGGAAATTTCAACGTGGTCCTATTTAATACAACGGAGCATAAAGGAATGAAATATTAGGAGGAAGCACTCCAATAAGTAACCTGCGACTGCATGCACAGGATAGGGAACATTTATCACCGATGGAGTACCCCAAAACCACATTGGATTTTTACCACAAAAATATATCCCTCACGAAGACATTTCACGGGAGAACAAGGAATTTAAGCGTAGGTTACCAAATCCCCCTGAAGTGGGAAATCTTGAGGGAAGGCGAAGGATGATTTCTCCGGGCCTTGTATCTCTGGACTCTGGATTTTTATAAGAGGGGGGAGGGGGGGTTGGGAATAATGTGAGCGTGACAATAATGTTATGCGTATTGCGAAGTAAAATATGAACCAAATAAGATAATGCTCTAGTGTTTGGTGGCGGGTCTATAGGATGCTCCCTGGGTTCAGTGGAACTGTGTGTCTTCCTCCAGTTCCTCCATATGATCCTCACGGTCTATCTGTATATACACTGAGGTTCCTAGACTGGAGGGAACTTAAGTATAAGACCTGTCTCGGAGCAATAAGGATGATGCAGGGACGACTGTCGGAAAAATGAGGGCCCCGCTTGGATAAATGGTTGAGGGAAAAATGCAGAGTGCTGAGACTGGGAAGAGGTAATAGAAATGAATAATATTGAGGATTTTGGGTCCTTGCTACTATTACAGCCCTAGTCTAGTGAATGGTGACAGTGGCGGTGACAGCCCAAGTATAAAAAACACAGTTGGACTACCGTTCCCGATTTACTCAAGCACTTTCATCTCTCACTCTCTGGCTCTTCCCCGTATCACTTGCCATATCTTCCTCACTCCTGTAATTCCCAAAGTTCCATGTTCCTCAGGAATCTGGAAAAGAGTTAAGAAAGAACAAGATTTATTCCACGTCGCTCCGTCCTATATACACTCCGGCACTGCAGAGGAGGCTACGCTCCTCTGACAGGGACATGCATCCCTTCCTACAGCCCTCCCTCCCTGTATCTCCTCCCATGCATATGCATTTATAAATGTCAGGGAGATTTTTCCAAGGAAGAGAGCCTCCAAGAGCTGTTGCATATGCATGTGTGGAGGAGTAAGTCAAGTATTACTATATCCAGTGAAGTATTTTAGGAGAGAGAGAGAGAGAGAGAGAGAGAGAGAGAGCCGAGAAAGAGAAGTCACAAGTCTTGAGCATCCGTGGCGGTCGAAACGGGCAGGAATGAAATGGATGGAGTGAAATAAAATGGTAAAATGAGGAACACGACGTGCTTATAAATCATCCACGAGCCATTTCGAATGAATGCAATTACAGTGGGAAGCGAAATGATTAAAGAGGATGATGATGAGGACAGAACCGCACAGTCTTGAATATACATCACTGCATTATGGCTTCCCTCAAGACAGCTCAAGGGCCATTCATAAAGTACACCAACTTCCCCCTTGTCTCCAAAAGTCTTCAACCCTTTCCACAGCCAGTCAAACTTTTCCTCTTGCATGGCCCGCATTTCTTCTCCCACACTTGAGATGACTCATCTCTCTCTCTCTCTCTCTCTCTCTCTCTCCACACACACACAGACACACATATACAGACACACCAGCAAATGCCGTAGCTCACTGGTTACGTCTGAGTCAGTAGTAATTTAAATGACTTAACTTCATACAATATTATTTATTACGCTCAGAAAATTCCTCGCAATTCAAACACTCAACCCTCCGAGTCCTCATACTGTGTTTGGGTTTTATGTGCAAATCTTAACTGCGAAAGTGGGACTCCTCAGGGTCCCTCCTTGGGGTTAAAATTTCTCAGGCTCCATTACACAGGTCACTGTGATTTGGCAGTACAAAGCTGCTACGGGAAGGGAGTCAGCGGGGACTTCCCATGGAGAGTTTTACAATGTGAGTACAATGCTAGGCTCCCCATTAAGAAGGGCTGTAATTTGCAATATGGAAAGATACTGGAAAAAATAGACTATAGGAAGCAATAGCTTAGTTCAGGTCCCTCTCCAATTCCTTCCGGAGGAGCAAGCGGAGTGGTGGGAGTGAGTACGTGGGGATTAGGAATAATCGAGCGCTAATAATTGGGAGGAATCTGAGAGTAGTTAACTTGTTAGCATGACACTAAACATATGTTGCGGTTTGGGAGAACAGCACCAGTTGCTAGGAACGGTTTCCTCAGATAAATCAATACAAGAGATAGAGAGATACAGATAACCGCACCGTAGAGCACGGAGGGGAGGGAAGGAAAAGTCCTCGTCGCAGCACTGTGGCAATCTATTTAGCACTTAAGAACCAAGCATGTAGGATGAAAATTGAAAGAGCATTGGAATTTGGGAACAAATGTGGAAATTGGAAAGGCGTAAAAAGTTGTAAAACCACAGGAAAGGATACTTTACTTGTTATCATTTTGTCTCTCCTTTAGTCGCTCCACTGCCTCCCGAAACCGTCCTCCGCTCTTCCAGGGCATGTACATACGTCTGTACACTAAAACTGTCCTCAACTTCTCCCTATATAAAAATAAACGTCCTCTCAGCTGTATGTAATTACTTGCAAAGAACAACTGTGCGAGCATTAGTTCCCTCCTAGTCCTTTTCCCTTCCTCGTACATACTCCGACCCTGGTAATACACGCATTTGTACTCCCTGCTCCGTCTGTAGGTGGTCTGCTAAGGAGCAGAATTAATCATCCCCGACTGTTTTTAAACACTACAGAATTTCCCTGAAACTACTGGGAGGGGCATGTGATCCCGCAATGCATATCTCCTTAAATTCCATGAGAATCTTCCATTTGCAGGTTTATTCCTCAATCCTCTCCGACTCCAACTGTCGTTCCGGGTATACAAGTAGATACACAAGGCTTGTTGGAGGCTGTCCAGTCAAGTTTGCTCCTTAGCCCGGGCCTGTGTGTCTCAAAATATGTATACCCCTTGTATTTGGGATATGACTGTGGAGGTATGTAATTGTGGCTGTACAAGTATAAATTGTGCACTTTGGTCCTGGAAATGGTCGGTCACATAAGAAATATTTGCTAGGAATCGTTGCCCCTGCTAGTGTACTCCGGCAGGCAGAGTTGAGTGTATCCCTATGAATGTGTGTAAAGGCATGTGAGGCATGTGTGTAAGGAGGAAGAAAAGGCCCGACAATTCAGTTTGACACAAAGGCAATTGCACTCGGAACACAAGTCTGTCTTGGTGTGTAGACACTACTCCCACTACGGCTTCGCACCATCTTGTTCTCACTCGGTGTTTTCTAATGTTATCTACTGGAAATATCGGGCGGGTTGGATGGTTGCTTTGGTAAATGTAATGTGAAGTAGTCCGACAAAGACTGTAGCTGTGGAGAGGAGAGCAGTAACTTCCTCAACTCATTTATCTTCATCAAGGAGGAGAGGGAAGGGAAAAAAAATTGGGAAGGAGAAAGAAAAGAAAAATAACACGGAGCCACTTTATGGCATTCATTATAAGTGCATGCAGAAGATACTAAGACTTAGTCTCTACGAGTATAAGTACAGTCCCTTATGTAGATCACGGTTCAGCTCTGGGGATGCACATAGAGCCTGTAACCTTTACCCACTGCGACAAGTTACTCCATGCAGAATGCAAAAGTCTTGAGCAGACTTTACACGAGTAATTTGTGTGTTTGTAAGTACAAATATATGGAGTAGGAACTCATGTGAAAGCCTTGGTTATTGGGTGGTGGGAGAGAGAGAGAGAGAGAGAGTGAGTGAGAGAGAGAGAGAGAGAGAGAGAGAGAGAGAGAGAGAGAGAGAGAGAGCGCAAGAGGAATGAGTACTCGGTTCGGGTCGCTCAATCTTAAATTTATCTTTCCTTTTGACTGCCTCAACGAGGGAGCAAATGGAACCCATTTGACATTTGCCAAACATAACGGCCATCCAAAGCTTCTTCCAAGGAATAGTCTATTCTCCCAATTCTTAAAATTTCGACGGGTCGTCAGGGAATGTTTCAATTTTTCCATCAACTTCTCTCCCTCCCCTAATTTCGTCCCTTCCCAACCCCATCGTATTTTCTCATAAATGTTCCAAACCTCGAACCTAGGTGTGATGTGTCAATTCTCTATTTTAAATTCTAATTACGGGACCAGTAATTGAGGTTGGATGTAAACAAAAGCATCTCAAACCATTTGCTAGTAAAGAAGGGAAAAATTAGTTTTACAACCGAAATTTTAAATACAAAAATTAGTACAAAAAAATAAGAAATTTTTGTATGTAAGATCTTATGCTTCTGTGAGTGAATGAAATTAATACAGATGTGTCAAAACCTTCCCCAAGGAGTCCAAGCAGGGTATATGCTGGAGCCCTTATTTTAAAAGAATTCCTCTAATTTTCCTCAATTTCCCCTGAACAGGCCCAATTGCGGAGAGTAATAACAGTATTGTTTGGAAATTGTGACAAAATGTCATTGAAATGGGATGGGATGAATGGCACTAAACATTTTTCGAACCAGTTTGAAGACACAGCCCGGACATGTGAGATTTGGTTGGAATGTGCTCACATGTGGACCCTCTATAAACATACATACGAAGCCCTCTATTTTATTTATACGCTCAGACATACGGAGTGTGAAGACTCACTGAAGAATGTCATTCTCAAGAAATCCCGAGGAGATTTTTCCAAGGTAGGGAATTTTCCAAAGGGTGGGTATAAAGTCCAACTGGGGTTTTAATGGGAAGGAATGTTAACCATGGTTAGTGGAGCGTTGGGGGGAGGGAGAGGACTCTGGAAAGTATTAGTGGACTCATTAAACACAAGAATGCTTTAAAGTGGTCTATTTAGCCGTAAATTTCGTGAAAACGCCCTCCCCGATTCCCCTGTTGATAACTGACCAAATTACAAGGACCGTATGGCTTTTATCGTTATGGTCCACTAACATTCTTACTTTTTTCCACCAAAATTACCCTCACTCCCACCACTTCCACGCCAGTTTCAGGTCCCTCCGAGCATTCCCATCCTCCCGTATTTCCTCACACTCCCCACTCTTCCCTCACGGTGTCTCTCCGCAGTCTCCGAAGAAATTACAGAATTTCCCGTCCATTCCCACATTCAGCGGAGACTTCCAGTCAGAGTCGGATGTCTGCGTCAATTTCGTAATAATTCCTACTCACAGTGCCCCTTTCCTCAGCTTTACCATGTCACAGCTTACACTCCAGCTCGGAATAGTATCATAGAGCTATGAAATAATTACGTCCATAAAATTACATACAATTATAATCCCTTTTAGTTATCTACTTCTGCGAAACTGTACTTGCTAATGTGGGCGGATGGAATTGGGATGATTCAGATATAAAGGAATAAATTGTACGGTTATTATGGTAGGAGCTGCTCCGACTCTATGGTTGTCGTCGAGAGAGAGAGAGAGAGAGAGAGACAAGCACTTGTGGGTCCTTGGTTAGAAGGGGATCAAGGATCCTCCTCTTTGCTACCACTGCGACAGAAGAAGATAAATCCGAAAGTTTGGGTGACCCAAGTATGGAGGGCAAACTGATGGGGAAATTTCTGGTGTAATCTTCGGATCATTAGAATGGAAGTAGCTGTCAGCTGGGGAAAGAGTAAAGAGTGGAGTCGACGTCCAAGTGGTAATAGCACATTTGTTTTGCTTTTGCTTTTCAAGTTTTGGCATTAGCAGAAAGTAAAGAGGAACAGACAGAGAGAGAGAGAGAGAGAGAGAGAGAGAGAGGAAAGAGTGGCAAAATGGGAAGTTGTCAAATTAGTCTCTGAGTTGGATGAATGGCATCAACGGAGAGTCTCGACGTTCAATGATGAATGAGAACTCATCAATCACTCCCAGCTCCCGAGCTCTACACTCTTAGAGGCATCTGTACTCTTGAGGCTACAGTCTCTTTCCCAGACCTATCTCCTCTATACCTTCTATAATAGGATTCTCTATATTTTCCTCTCGTACGGAAAAACAAGGCAAAGGCAGTTCACACCGGCGTGCTGATTGCAAAACCAGGGAAATCTCATTTTCCGGGTGGACTCCAAATTATTATTCTTTTTCTCTGAGGATTGTTCCTGTAACTTAAATTTAATTAGATATTACACCCAGCAATTATTAATTTATCAATCGCCACTCTTTTTGACTACGAAAATTTGTATTTTTAAAAGCTTCCTGACAAGACCCCCTTGCACTGAAAAATGTGACTCCTACTTTACCCCAGTGTTTTCGGGCTGGCTTAAAACATAAAATTTTGGGAAATTTTTGGAATTTAGCTGAATGATGTGCATTACTTCAAAGTAAGATCTTCGTCGGTACGGCGTATTACCAGCCATGGGTAAATGTATGGATACTACAAATCCTGCATGACATACTTTGTTCTTGCTCAGTCTCAAGGACCAAATGACACTGAGCATGTTCTCGGGTGGTTTGGTTGAGTGAGGCTACATATTTAACATCCCGTCAAGTCTCTCACATTCGAGTTCTTAAATCCTCTATGGCATGTCATCATCTCTCGTTCTTCAGCACGCTGTTCAACTTCTCCTCAATCCTTGCTCCTGGTGTCAACTGACATCCCCGCCCAAAGTGTCACTTACTGGAATCTGCCAACTACCAGGACTAATAACCACCCAGCTCAGAGTCAGAGCAACCACCGAACTCCCTACTACTCCTTCCCATATGTAAAATTCAAGCCCTGTCACAAGTCTTTAGAGTATACGTTGTCTCATCTATGTATGCTTGTAATCTCTCATACAATATTCAAATTCAGGGATATTTCCGGACATTTTCTCCCTCTCTGGGCCCCCATGCCTGGTCTACACATACAGTCACTTATAATTTCCCGAGATTATTAATAATTAGTGATTATATTTGTATAAGTTATTCCTATATATACTACTATCTATTTAAATTTAAACCAATTTTTTTTTTGGGAGAGCGTTACATATGTATGTACAGTATGGGATTTGGAGGGAGAAAGCTTTGAGGAAGGAAACGTACGAGAGAAATTAGGGAAATAGCACCATGGTCTATTTTGGGGTCGGACTATATGGAAGCGCAGTTTCTCAAAGATGTGGCACAGCACGACGAGCTTTGACTGAAATTAAATGGTGCGTTCATTTCTAATGTCAACGCTGCTGTCAAAAGGGAACCAAATGGTAACTGTCTATGTCTCTTTCCCTATAGTGCTGGATGTATCTACATATGCCCGTCCTCTAAAATTTGATATTTGAGGAATTTCCCTGATCCTCGCCCCCGTTCTTAATTTCTTCTGGAAAATATTTAAAATATGGGATTCAATCCTACTTGGGTGTGTGTGTAGTCGTGGAAATGAGCTATATCCATGAGGAATTTTTCCTCGTCCAAAGTCCATACTGAAAGAAATGCTATTTGACATATTGACGTCACATTAGTGCACACACACACACACGCACACAGGGAGGGAACTAATGCAGAATAAACATAAGGTAGGGGCACAATGGGGAGGTCAGCAAATGAGCGTATTCCAGGCACATCTGGAGATGATAGATGTCCCAGGCCAACCCGCGCAGGTTTGTGTACATTCTATTAAAATTGACGGATGACGTGGCCAACTGATTGATTCCAGGCCACACTCAAAGACACCGGTGAAAATTGCCAATAAACGAACCCACATGTAAAAGGCAATGACTATGACGAATCGGTACTTCAATGGTATTCACGGCGGATAATCCCACGTGAAAAATTCCCCCCCATACCAAGCCAACTGTGTACATAAATACTCTCAAACTTCCCGAAACTTAGAGACTCTAGGAATCTCCAGAGCCAAATGTAATCCTTCCCTTCCACCAACTCTCCTCCAACTGTTCCAGGGGAAAAAAATTCTGAATTTATAAGGACAGATTTGGAGAATGTAAATAAGAGTAAGAATTTAAGAAATAAATTCCTGCTAATTAAACCCAGGTGAAACAGAAGTTAGGACTGGGATATAGAAAATAGGTCCTTTGAATCTATGGACTACCTGGAGAATCACACAGTGTATGTGTATATAATATGAACATTGGTTGTATCTCCCCTTTAAATCTTCCCCTGGTGGAGTTGACAAGCACGTTAGGCAGCTTTATGCTGACACCAGGACATAACTTTGGGCAAGTGGAGGGCTTAGATTCCTTTCGTGAAATTCCTCGGGAAAATACCTGAATCCAGGAAGATACCTGGGCCGAAGATGCCTCCCTTCGCAAGTGAAAATTATTTTTCCTTTCAAGTCCCCTTAAAACCTTGTCATTTCCCTGCATCTCGCCGCATCTTCCTACAATGTCCGATAATTTCCTCCCATATCGGCCGACAAAACTGGGGCTTCTAATCGCTGTATAACTCCATCGTTCCTTACGAAACACTATTACAACCCCCGGAAATTCAAAACAATATCATAAAAATCCCAGTACCCGTACGTGCTGCTAAAAATGGAAACACTAAGATCTTCTAAAATTATTAGAATTTTTCTAGACTGGATTTAATGTGAGCACACAAAGCAAGAGTTTCTATTTGTTGAAAATCTTGTTTAGAACTAAATGGATGGACTGGAAATTGAAGCGTACATAATTTGAGCATGGTACAACATTAGTAGATACAGAAACTGAGGGAAAAACTCGTCAGATTTCTCCGATTTACAATGAGGGTTTGACTCCTTTCTGAAAACTCAATGAGTTACAGGCCGATCAGGTTACGAAAAGTATTTATTTTTGGAACTTATTTACGGTACTCTTTGAGAGATACAATCGCAGGTGCTCCTCCACTCCGACAGAGCTGAGGGTTAGGTAACCCTTTTGTTTATGCTCAGTTCGATTACAGTTGGTTTCAATTATCTCCTTGTGAACTCACATAAAAGGTACTGTGGCTGCTTGGAAAAATGGATCCAACAATAGATTCTGTGTTTAACTGGTGAAATAAAAAGCGGAGCAGTTACTTTTTAAATTATTTACCTGTGGTCAGGAAGACCTGGAGTTTTTGGAGGGGCCAACGGTAAAATGCTCTATGATACATACACACAGAGGCCAGCAATGATTGTGTACGAAAGAAAAATAATTATTATGGTTACCAGCGCAGTGGAGGAAATAAATTAGAATTTTTTTTAAAGAAATGTTCGTTTTTAGAAAATACACTTTGAATTTTGAGAGGAGCTTGGAAAGAACTGTTTTTTTTAGGATCTGTAAATAATAATGCTATTTGTGAGTATAAATTACTCTGTAAAAATACCCTTGCAGATGTTAATGTTGGATTTAGTTCTAAAATTGTGTCTTTCATGGGTGAGGAGGAAAAACTGGAATAGTAAATCAGGGATTGAGGATTTATGACCGGAGTATGTTTCCTCATCGGGCCCTTGATTAAATACGGAGAGTTTGGAGACTCTCAAGCGTGCCTCTCATTTTTGGAAGTACAGTACCGGCCTGTTTGTTTTTTTTAGGGATAGTTTTTGAAAGGAGGATTCATTTTATGAGAAATATGATATTCTACGAGGGAATACCGGTTGTCTGATGGGAACTCACCTCACTTGCCTTTTCCTCAGTGTGACTGCCTCCATAGTATCCTTGGAGATAAGAACATGATGGATTGTCGAAGCAGGAGTTTAGCTCCATTCTTAGATTACGGAAAGCTTGTGGTTTGTGGGGCTCTCTGAAAAATGAGAGCAGGTGGTAACTTACTTGTTGATTTAGGCAAGGCTTATTTTTAGAGCTGGATCCTCCACTCCCTCTGAAATCTACTTCTCCGTATTTTTGATCGGATTTTATTTCTCATTGACAATATCATCTTTCCCTGTACCTATACCTACCTACTACAGATACTCCGTATTTAAATTCACAAAATTTAGACTCTCTTTCGCCTTTTGTTTGTCACTGAAAATCCAACAATACCATCGAAATTCCCCATGGACCCTCAATCCCGTAGACAGGATCTTGAAAAAAATATTTCTATTTATTTATGTAGCTAAAGTCCAACGCCACAAGAAAGTCCCAGTTTCCCCACAATCCGGATGCGATCTTCTCCTTGCGACTTCAGAAACTGGATTTTTCTTACGGGAATTAACATGGGAAATTTCAAAGGAGACGTAGTCCCCCCTTCCCAACTTTGAAAGAATTTGGGAATTTCGACCGCTCCATAGTAGCATCGAAAATTGGAGGAACTGGCCAGAGCAATAGACTTCTATTGACCAAAAAAGTTATCGAAGAGTGTAACGTGTGAGTCAAAAAACAATTATTAGATATGTATTTTGACTCTTAACTTACGATCCATCTGGCGGTGTTTATTTGATATTTGATTTTGAAGTTATGTAATGCTTTTGGGATAGAATTGATGTTAATTTTTTTTGAAGAGATGCTGGAACCCCTGACAAAGTCCGCATCCTCAGATTTGATATGTGAGGGCATTGTGGAGGTAGGGTTTTGACGGCAAGAAATAATTGACTGGTGGGGCTTTGGGAAGATGCTGAATGTATTAGAGGTCTGCAACGTTACCTGTAACATCTTGTATCTCCGGACGGTCGTCCTCAAGAGGAGGAAGATAGGGAGAGCTGATTAGGTAGACATACAGAGGTGAAAATGTCAGTTGTAACATGGTAGTAAAAAGTGATTTACATATCACTGTCAGACGGGAGACACGAGGGCCGGCGGCAATCAAGAGTTTTGTTGTGACTTAGCTGCCCTCCCGTGGTCACCTGAACTGGCCTTAAAAGAACCTACGAGACCCACAGGGAGTCTGTGAAAGTGTCAGCCACCACCTCAGTTGATAATATATGGGAACTTGATGTCATTCTTAATGTGTTTCCTCCCGCCTGTCCTAAACATTCATATTCCTCTTATTTTTTTTCCAATCCTACATCCCATCCTGCCTGCCAACAATCTATTCTTCTCCATTGTACTCTCTTATTTATATTCATAAATTGCATTCCCTGACGTGACATGACACATATTTTATGCCAAATATTAAATTTGTCAACTCATCCTTTCTTCACAGCTTGTGTACCAAACCAGCGCTCATATCTTTAATCCATATTTTATATTCGTATCTTACACACACACAAACTGCATCCTCACACGCTCCATTGCGCCAGTCATAAGAAAACGTACAGAAATACCTCTCGGAATCTCCCTCTCAACCAATATACATTTTCGTTTATAATTCCATTCAAAAAAACTTGTACACATGTCATTTGAGAAACACTTCAGATTGCAAAATAAAGCATGTTGCACACATTCTTCCACATGCAATTTATTTCCCCACTCCTACAGTCCCTTGGTTGGGCCTTCCCAATGAGTCAGATTTTGCCAGTTACTCAGAATCAGATACAGATCTGATTAGGAAATTGTTCTCCGCTAGATTTGAAAATTCTCTCTTTGTCCTTACTTACAATTATCAAGAGAACAGATGAAAATAAAATGAGAAGATTCAATCTCAAAAAAAAAATAGTCCCTATTAATTCCGTAATTAATAGCGTCATCCATAATTATTACAGATGTCACAAATGTCATCCCAACCGTCAATTATAATTGTTGTGGGGATGGTAGCACACATGTGTTTCCTATTGGCAGAAATTTAATTATTACGGCTGGGAAAGTACATTCGTAACGTAAAATCCATAAAACTACTAAAGGGCTGTGCCCAGCCAGAGGGCTGAAATGAGACGAACAAGAAATATGAATTCCCTTCATTTTTCTCCTCCACAACTTTGACATGGTTATGACCCGAAAGCTTCACGACCAACTGCTATGTTAATGAGCTCACAAATCAATGCTACTAAATGGCAATTCCTCCACGGGCCCCATTCCCACTCGGCAGTGAATGACTTGTTTTAGCACCAGCCTTGCAGTTATTACAGTTACATTTGTGGACTGTGAGCACACTCCAACGACCAAGTCCCATGGTCAATTGGGAATAAGAGTCGAGATTTGAGTCAACAGAGAAATAAAATAAAAAATATTTAGATATTTGTGAAGTTCTGTCTGCTCCGAGCATAAAAATGATAAAGAGTGCAGTTAAATGTGAGAGGCAGGGAAATAAAAATAATATCCAAAGGAGACGAGTCTGACGTAAGACATTGTGAAGAACGTGAGCCAGCTCCCAACCAAATGGAGAGTTGAGCAAGAAATCCACGACGGATGAGATGAGAGAAGGTACGTCTCAAAAAAAGGCAGAAAAACGACTTTTAACAATGGAAACGCTGAAACTTATGGAAGTGTCAGTTTTGATTGATGCCATTATCAATCATAACCCTTGGCAGTCTTGAACCCAAATACGTTTATAATTCATAATATTCATGTGTCACACAATCAATAACATCTTTTTTTCCCTCTGACCTTGGCTTATGAGCTGTTTGGATTGACTTTCATAAAAATTTTCACGTTCCTTGTGAAGCAACGCTGGGTCCTCCAGATCCTACTTTTTAATACCTTTACTGATGTCTCCCTCCAAATACTATTTCACACATTTTTTTTCTACACTGGATATACAGGTCCGCACAGAAATGACAAATATGTACGTACACATACAACACATTCAAATACACAGAGCACAACAACAACGTAATTTTCATATATGTAATTACATACATACGTAGTATTTATTAGTATTTACTACTGTGTGCATTTTTCCTACAATTCACGTCTCCCCCATACGCAGGAACTTTACAAAGGAAAAGTTCCTATCAACAGAACTGTTGTTAAAGATATGCACAGAAGTGTCTACAAAATAATACATAGATTGGCATTGCATCCAATTCTGTTTTGACAGTTCTGGGGTTGGAAGTATGGTAATGAAAAAATTGGATTATTCCCAACCCTTTCCATGCATTAACCCTCCTTAATTCCCGTGTTTATGGGAAATGTCATTTATCCCCTTGTCCTTTCCAGGGATATGTACCTGCACGTAAAATCCCATCATTTAAACTCCCAACTCTTTTGTACAGAATCCCTTGCAATGATCACTCCGCCTCTCCTCTTGACTCAATTACATTAGTTACAGCTTCCCTGCCTGCTCTGATTTTTAAATCGAATCTGTAGTTTGTTGTTGACTTGAGATTTTTGAGACTACGGACCTAAGCACAAAAAATGCTCTTGGAAGCTGTACAGTTAGTTCTGTAATTATTCCAGCCATAAATCAATACTGATCTTAAGTAATTTACGAAAACAAACTAAAGATATGAAGCAATGATTAATACTCGGGCAAGCATCAGTTAATAGGGGAAAGGTACATATATAGGTGAGTGTGCTGATGAGACAGAGCATTTCCAATGGTAAATATACGGAGTTAGAAGGAGATATGTACAGAGATATGTGCATCCGTGTGGTTGGTGGAGTTGGACTGGGTTATAGGACACACAAGTCTGTATCTCTCCAACGTGAGGGACATCCAGTGACGTTGACTGGCTGATTGAAAGACAGTGAGTGATGGTGAAAGATTACGAGGTTAGTATTCCTCGACATCTTTAACAACATGTGTTGCTGATTGACATTTCCCCATGATAAGAGCCGAACCATGATGAGCTATCCATCCACCTCTTCCCATTACCTTTCCATCACTCTGTCCATCCATCTTGTCCGTCAGGGAATACCTGTGTAGCTTGAGAGTATAGTGGGAGCCTTTGCCCTGTAACATCTCTCAGTCTGAGCTGACTGCAGTGAGATCTCTAGAAGTTAAATGTATTCCACGTAAATATATATACAGAAAAGATAATCTGGTCCAACGACCAGAGCATCCAAACATCAGTACAGTTACAATAATTATGTATAAAATACCTTTTCAATGAATCCGGTCATCAATGAGGAAATCTCCTATTGACTTGGAAAAATTCAAGTGATTAAATAAAGCTCTTGTGCATAGTTCATATCATCAAGTAAATTCTAATCTACTTTCCATTCATTCCTCCCAGCCTTCCTAACACAAGATTCTGCATTCCACACACGTTCCACGTTCCACAGCAGTCAGGACCATCTCCTTGTCTTTGCTCCAAGACATGTCTTCCTATACATAAGTAATTAGAGCTCTGCACCCGTCAACGTCCCTCTCACTAGCTCCTCTCACAAGCTCCTCTCACAAGTTCCTTCACACATTCCTCATCAGACATGATTTAATTCCTTTCATTTGCATTTATCTCCTTTGGGTCAACCCGGAAAAAATTAACTTTTAATTTAACTTTTTTAAAAAAGGTTTAACATAACAAACCTGCAGTCAAAAAAATCCCAAGTAAATTTAAATGTAGAGATGATTGTACACCGTAAAAAATTTTATTTTTGTATTCACTTGACGTGACAGCTTTCAATAAGAAAACAAAATTTGTACAATGTGTTGGTAAACACTGTTGACGAAAACAAAGCATTTGTAGATTTTTACAAGACAGTGACAGAGAGAGAGAGAGAGAGAGAGAGAGAGAGAGAGAGAGAGAGAGCTCCTTAAGACTCAAATACAGTAATGGAATTAAACTAAGTGAGAAATTTCACATGTCTGGATATGCATACAAAAGCAGAGTAGCAATAATAAATTGCAGAAGGTTATGTAGGTTATGCACTACAAGACTTTCCAAGGAGTTCGGACTGAGACGGGCTTTCTACAGTGGCCAAGGTGTTGTATGAGGGATTGGAGGTATTCCAAAGGCGCCTGGGGCGGGTCAACTCCGTCTCTTTGTAAATACTTAAAGAAATCCCTTGATTATCTGTATTAGGGGGTAGTCAACAATGAGCAAGAGAGAGAGAGAGAGAGAGAGAGAGAGAGAGAGACAGAGCACCTAACACTCTCCACTACTTTGTAACCTTTTCTGCGTAATGAGTGTCTACAGCTCATGTTTTCATACAGTTTCATCCACTTCTCCCCGCCTCCCGGCTCACGGACTTTTGTATACCTTGTTCAGAGTCAGAACACAATTAGATACATGTAGACAATTGGGACGCTCGACCCGAAGTGGAGTTCCTCACATTGTGGGATAGGTACTATGGAGCAATTACATAATTGACTTTATAGTATGTAATAAAGTGTAATAGAAAGTTACAAGGAAAGTATAAGGTGCGTGTCTTTTGGAAAAGTGAGGGGGAGAGAGAGAGAGAGAGGACGTCGGAGAAGTGGGAAATGAAATGATGGAGCCAGACAGGTCCGTGATGGAGACGAGTTTACAATGCTTATATTATACTCCCAGTGTATTTTTATGGCTATCATATGGCTTTTGGGAAGACAAGAGGAATAATTGCAAGAAAATCTGAAGGATGTGTGTCCATTGCGGGAAGTTCCATTGTAAATAAATACTGGAATGTATACACATTACACAGTGCTAAATGAGCTTTTTTGGGCTGGGGGGCTGGCTCTAATGATAATATTTGAGCAGACGGACTTACTCCTCTGTCTTTTAGGAAATTAAATGAAGGGCAGTGGGGAGGTTGGACTCTACTAGTCACTAATCATTACTTTCTTCTTTTAATAACTCTCCCGCTCTGCCCTGAATAATTTTCAAATTTCCCAGCCCTTCCAGTATAAATCCAAGTTTCCTTTTCTCACAGTTTTAGAAGCTTAAGCTATAAAAAAAAACTAACGCACGAAAGTTACCAGCAAAATAAAAATTAATACTACGAAATATGTTTTTAAGAAATTAATCCTGGAAGACAAATTACATTAATACTTCCAACAGTGAATCCTCTCCATCCCAGAGCTGTAATCTTCTCTCACCAATCAAATCTCTTCAAATCCAGTAAAATGTTTCGTAATGCTGGGATAATGAGGGATCTCTTACAGTAAGGCTACACTGTACTTATTATATATACAGGAAATTCAAACGGAGATCAACAGCCTTAAAAATTGAAACAATTCAAGTGCAACAGATTGCATGCAGGTTTCTTATTACACAGTACCATTGCTACCTGATACCCGCATGTTATGCCTGACAGTAAGCAGACATACATGTGAAATTACACCATTACCTGGCTCTATTTAGGAACTTATGTATAGGTACACAAATGAGATGTCCAGGTAGATAGAAGGTACGTATGGATATAATTATGCAAATAAATAGCGTGTTTCATTCAGGGAGCATTCTCTGAAAGTGACTTCACATTTAGGAAATATAAACGTTGGTGAGCTTTGACTGTAACAGTCCAAGTGAGTACATAAAGCAACACGGAGCATAATATGTAATTACGGAAAATATGAAGTATGTACAGAGTAAGAGAATAGTCCCAGGGAAGTGTAAATAGTACTCCCTGTTGCAATAAAACCGTAGGCGTTTGTGCACACACAGACACACACTGCATGCACCTTGGCTGGGGCCAGGAAATCGGTGGAAAAGGGAGCCGGAGAAGGTGAGAAGGGGAAAAAAAAGGATAATACACTGTTTAACTGTAAAACAGTTTAGAACTCAGCTCATAACGAAGGCCCATGAGTGCCAAAGGTTGGTTCTAGTTGCCGGGAGATTGACATCCCCTGTCATTAACTTGTAATTCCCTTACCTATGATTATGCACACCTACCGATTCATCAAATAATCCTGTGGTCTTCCTCGGGGCGAGTTAAACCTCTGTTGACTCTATCTCTTGCATACTAAATTCCTCGTGTGAGCTTACCAATAAATAATATCGACTTCCAAGCCGTCCCTGCCTCTCAGACTGTAACCTCTGGAACGTCAATATAGGTTCCTCCTAATGTACGAACACGTGTGGAAATCATACCAATACATCTTTTATGCGGACGAGCCAGAGCTCATGACCGTATTTGCTCTTGAATTAAACTTTAGTAATTATTATTCTAGCTCCTTCTACTGTTCCAATTAATTTTGTTAGATTTTGTAGTGGAGCAAACAGGTACTGCCACCCCGCCTGCTTTAATGCACAAAATAGGAAACTTTTCATTTTATATTTAAAATTGAGACTCTTAATGAATTTAATGCGAGACCAGGGTAGGGTAACAGTAACTATTAAAATGCAGGAGATTTCATGCCTCTTGTTGTGCTGCATTCAATTTTCATTAATATTTTCGACGGGAATTTTTAGAAAAACAGTACTTGAAAAATATATAAATGAATGGAAGAGAATTCAAACCATTTGGTTTTTATCATATTCTTTATATTTCTGTCAAAAATCTTTGTTGAATTTGAATTCTGTTAAAACTTTTTGCTGAATTTGAATTCTGTTAAAAATCTTTGCTGAATTTGGATTCTGTATTATAATCCTTGTTGAGTTCTGTGATACAAATCTTTGTTGATTTTTGTGTTACAAATCTTTGTTGATTTCTGTGTTACAAATCTTTATTGTTTCTGTGTTAAAAATCTTGGTTGATTTCTTCCGTTGATACTGCAGGTTGATTTTCAATTCTGTTTTTTTTTTCTGATGGAAAATTCAGACAAATTATTGGCAGGTGGGAGTGGAGGAGGAAGAGAAGTTGTAGCAATAGATATGTACTGAGTAGGTTTAAAGCTACAGGAGTCACATTGCAGGGCTGATTGCTAATCGTAATAATGATATGTGAGGGGGAAAAAGTTGATGGCTAATGACCTGCGGATGTATTTACACTGATAATGATGAAATACTGCCTCAACTGCATCTCCTTTTCCGAGTCAGTCGACAAATTGAGTTTTTACTTTGCTCTTAAATCCAACTGTACATCATTCCCAATGGATCTTAAACTTCCTTGGTATCTTCTTATGCCAGGGGACTCACGTCTGCATATAGATATTGCACGGCTCTGGATTTGCTGCAAGTCCCTGTGTATACAAGTCCTACTTACTTCTTTGCTTGTGCAGTTCATATGTATGTACATGTAGATATGAAACTACATGTGTGCTTATATTACCTACTGGTTTACATAATTCCTTATAGAAACTACACCATGACTATTATGTGTTCAGGGAAGACGAGGAACTGGTTCAAAACAGATACCCTGGAAATGCTAATAAGTAAGTGCCTATTTGTATTTGAGAGAGCTGGAAGAGTAATGAAATGTGCAGCTCGTATGTTATAATTGAGAGGGGAATGACTTTGGAGAAATTACTGGTTAAAATTAATTATTTATGAGGAGGATTTCATAAGCCTCCCCCAGCCCTGGATATCTGTACGGACTCCGTAAAGTGGACTTGTCCGCCTGGAGGTTGTGGTAAAGAGAAAAAAAAGAGTTATGCATTTTCCAGAGGGATGGAGAAAAAGAGGGGTGGGAGCCCCGTCAGACAGACAAGCAAACTTGATGGTTATTGTTGAGTGTTGCAGGGCCTAATGACTCCCAGAAATTTACACCTTGACTTCCTCCAGTCTTTGGCGGCAGTCCCTTCATCTCCGAAAATATCTTTCCGAGAGTTGGGAGTACGGCACTGTTTTATCCCCACCTTCAATGTTTTTTTTTTTTAAAAAATGTACCATATGCACACAACAACAATTCTCGCACCACTCATCACACTGGGATCTGTTCCATTATAATAGGTATCTATACGCTCCTTAGTCAAAAAATACTCCTGACCCCTCCGGCATCCTATTTATCATCCAGCCCAAAAGAGATTTAGGATTAACGCAAAACTTTAAATAAGCAGGCGTGTTTCATACTTACTCACATAATTTATTTTACCGTAGAAACTGAACCATTTTACATGTTATCTGGAAGAGTTGTGCTCACGTCGTAATATTAAATCTCAGTCCATTCACTCTAATTGGCGGTTCAGATCCTCAAGAGCTATAGGCCAGCCTCACGTTTTCCTATATAACCCCATGTATCTATATATATGTATCTATATGTATATCTACACACGGAGGAAATAAATCAATCACTAGGATCCCTCTGCCTTTAAAAATAATAATTTTCACTTTTTGTATTTATCTGTTGACACACCGCCTTCCAACCTGTCCCCTTCCTCCAATATTGAATGTGGAGCAGTGGTTTGGACCTGTGACCTTCGAGATCCCTAAAATAAAAACAGTCATAAAATCCTTCCTCACGATATTATTATTATTATTTTATTTTTGAAATTTCTATTTGGATGATTTTGAATTATATTGTGAGGCTATCAAATCAGAATTCCAATGGAGCTTACAATACTCAGATGGAGTTGGAGATCCACCTCCGTCCCCTCATCATTTTTAGTGTTTTACAACCCTTGGCCCGGAACGTCGTTACTCATTCCACTCTCATTGATTAGGCCAGTGCCGATAGTGGAATTGGATGCTCTTGCCGCCGAGAATTCTACTTATCTCGTCACTGATCAAGCTCTCGGGTGAGCTCTAAATTATTATCAATTTCCAGGTGGGTACCACCGCTGCCTCTCACAGCCCTGTCTCAAAGGACTACAAAAATATGTAACCGTCTTCTGGATTCAAGAGTTTTAATTGTACCTACACACAATTATAGGAAACATTTCTGTAGGAAATACTATACAAAAAAAACAGTATATATGAACCAAATGCACTCAAGATTATGTACAAAATTGGATCCAAAAGTAACAATAGAGAGTTTATGACTGTGAAGTGACAGATCTGTAAATGTCTAAAAATATTCTGATAAACAAGCATTGTCCCCATGCAGATACTGAGGAATGAATTATATTCATCTTTACAAGCTCTTGGAAAGGACAGAGTTTGAGCTGGAAGGAATTGAAATGAGATGCTTCGGAATGACTGGGACTTTGAGTAAGACATGGTTATTGAGGAGGGCAGGTGACTGCCAGCCTTGGAGGATGTTATGGAGCTCAGGTGAGACATGAGATAAAAATTGACAGAAGTACGTGATAAATTCATTGTTGATGCTCTCTCACCATAGATTGGCATTCCATGTTCACATTTACGTCCACGTCATTAATAATAAAGAGACTTCTCGTTTCCACTTTTCACTCTTGTCTCTCTCACTCTCGCTCTATCTCTGTCTTCACAGTCCCTGCCAGCCTCCATTCTACAGTGATCAAGTCAACCACTGATGGTTCTTGTCCAATAATCTATTCTGTGTAAATATAATCAAGCCTGTCATTTTTCTGATGTATCCCGCTGCATACTTGAATGGGCATGTCTCATATGCTCTCCCGTTACTCCGTCATCTCAAATATTAGTAACAGAAAGTTTATCTGTCATAGAGGAGCTCTTGCTCTAGTACACTCTTGGGTAGAGTCTATATATTTGTAGTGCATGAAATATACAAGATGAGGATAGAATTTGAGGGGTATATGTATGTGAGTCCCTATCCGGGGGTACAGTGGATGACTGAGGCACATTACCACGACCAGGGATGATTGGCAGTTATGTTGGTATGGTTTGATGGGTTTTGGCACTTGCATAATAACCTACGGGGATGCATATGGGGAAGTGAGTGTATATGAGGACATGGACTGTATGCACTTTTATTGCTAGTCACTTTTCATTTCTTTCTCTCTCTCTCTCTCTCTCTCTCTCTCTCTCTCTCTCTCTCTCTCTCTCTCTCTCTCGTCCTGTTGATGTTGCCATCTCTCACCTTGGAACGTCATTTGCGCAAATGACTTTGCAAATGAGTACGTAGTAAGCCATCATTATACTTGTTGGGTGATGGATGGTTTTCAGATGAAATAAATAATAAGAACAAGAACACAATCTCTGCTCATCTCCCTTGTCATTAGGGCTCATGATTATGAGGGAACTTCATAAGAGACAGTAGAGGAGTAGAGCGGAGCTGAAGTAAATCATGTTGTTTTGGAGGAGCCCAGAGAGGAGACTCATTTTTTTCCCCTGAGCATTTTACGTAATTCAAGGTCGCTATTGGAAAAAATACTAATTGGGTTAATACGTTTGGCAAACAATTGGAGTTTTTTTTTTGTTTTTGAGGGATCGTCACGAATGTCATTTTGCAAGGGATGTCGCCAGAGTCTGTGAATAATATCCAGGGACGTTTTAAAATTAGGGGATTTAAATTTAAAAGTTTTCGAGGGAATTTTGAAGGGAGGGGAGCATTCAGGCTATGTAGGAGTTATGTCCCTATTACTTGCCTACTATTCCCAAGCACGTACAAAACGTGACTAAATGTTAAATTGGATGGAGGTGGAGGTAAGGATGTGGATACATGGGAGCAGGATGATTGCAAGAAATGATGGAAGGTCTGACTGACGGACGGACTCAGAAGAAGATGCTATCTGGTTGCCATAATAGAATGTTATCAAGCCTACCCCATTATTAGTGTCCACAATTTCAGTCATCATTGAAGCACACGGCGGCCATCAATACCCTCCCCATGTATTACTTATTACATCCTAACGAGTATAAACATTATTGGCTATATTTATGTACTTTTGACTCTCTTCAGAGAGCAAGCCTTCTTTTCATTACGGACTTTCCCACTTCCCCACACAAAAAATCCTCCGAGCTTCAAAATAACCCCAGTCGAGCCCGGAGTATTAACTATACAGGAAGATCTTCAAGTCTGTACAGGATTCTGACTTGAGTCTATACTTTTGAGCTGTAAGGGGATTAAATGTGAAAACGGGGAACGGCCTGTGTAACTCCTTGATTATGATGATTTGCCTGCCCAAAAGTATAACTATGGGGATCTGGAGTTATTAGAGGAATTGAGGGACGCCCGGAATGCTAACATTGTTATATCATGTAAAAGAATTACCGCCGTCTATTGTACATACTGTAGCCAGGGAGAACATGACATCTATGACTGACTGACATACATTTCATTCCTTTCCTGTACCATCATGAGCCCTCGGATTGCAGGGCAACCTTATGGACTTGCCAGTGTTTCCCAGCTTTGCCTTTCCTCAGCACACACAGAATTTCAGGATTCATATTTAACCGGCCTACCTATGACTCAAAAGTAATTTCCTTTAGTTCACTGTAAACCACAAACCCTTACAATGTTAAAGGATTCAACTTATTTCGAATTTTCCGGCAGCCGCAACCCCAGGAAACAATCTCGATTCGTGCACAAACTGCTCAAAGAAATTCAAATCATGAATTTGAAACTACTCGTTTCAGTTACAGAATTTATACAAGAAATTGAGACTTGAAGAATTCTTTCTTCTTCTTCTTTTTCTTAAAATTCAAATTAGGTATACCAGGAATGTATTTCTGAAATGATTAAGGGATTAACTATAAATTAATTAAGATTAATTAATTAAGATTAGGGATAAAGTCACTCTGTAAAATTATCCTGGCTAATGCTGTAAATAACTTTGAAGAAATTTGAAGGACTTCTTATATTGCCATGAAATTATGATTTACTTGAAATGATTTGCTGAAATTACTTGCTGGAAATTATGATGAAATTTTAACATTGAGATTTTGTAATCTTTTGCGTACATGAGGTGATTGCCTGCCTAATGTAAACATCAGTTGAAGGCTAATCAACCCTGGCAGACCGTTGGCTTAATAAATAAAATGGGAAATTGTGATTGCCAACAATAAGTACACCCGTAGAAGTTACACAAGTTTATACTGACAAGTGTAAGGGAGCACATGATGTTCCTCTATAGTAAATACAGGTAATAAAACTATCCACATACACTAATAATACACTAATAATGCATGTACCACGGAGGGGGGAACTAACCTGGCTTATGAAATATGTGGTTGAACACCATATGCACAATGAAGTATCTACATATGTACTCCTCTAATAAGTCATGAGCAAGTGGTTACTCATATGTACACCTATAGCTCCATCCTATATGAGAGATGATTAGAATAAATACGTGTATCCGATGAGTATATGGGGCGGGCATTGTGGAGTAAGAAGTGGCGTCGGCGGCAATCATACAACACAAACGCCGTCTTAACGAGCTCCTCTTAAGTAGGTAGTAGTGTAGGAGGTTTCAATGAGAGTGAAATAGCTTGTCTTGTTTCATGTCTGAGAGCTGTCATACATGTATATGTAAGTAGTATCCCTCAGCCGGACTCACTCCTATAGATCGGAATGTGAACGGAGAAATTTAATTGAAGTTTGTCTCGGGGAAAAGGTTCTTGTAGGAAATTATTCCTCATTATTGAACAAATTAATTATTACCACTGTGAGAGGTACTCCTACCCTCATCTCCCATTGCCTTTCATTAGGCTCTCACTCCAGTCCGCACTGGCCCTGGCAGGAACTCCACACGGTGACAACGTCACCGTCATCCCCAAAGACCCCAGATCCTTATATTGACAGAATTGATTTGAATTTTCCATGAGGTTCAGAATTTCAGAGTGCTCAGGTTACGACTCACGGAAAACTACCACGGTGCTATTCCCTGGAATAAATAATGCAATATCTTTTGAAATGTTGGACGACGGCTTCGAGACAAAGCTCCGAGTCATAAATCTTGGCAATCTCATTTTTTCCCATTTCACCAAATCAACTCTCGCACACACGCTGAGGACAAGGATCTCGTCCGGGGACAACGCACCCAATACTCTGCAATTTATGGCGATTATAACATTTCACATTTCACCGGAGCTTTATTTTTATTCTTCAATCCTCCCTTCCTTGTAGGCCTCACAGCCTCACCCTACACTTGTACTTCCTCTTGTTAGTCAGCAGATAAGACTCACCCTTCATTTTTCACACATTTCCCTTCAATTTCAATATAAGAGCCGAATTTTTTCTTCCTCCCCATAAGAACCAATATTTTCTTCTACATATATTTTTTCCTGATGCATCCTCATAGGAATCACATGTATGTACATACTCACAAGTTCATAAGCTCAGGGGTTTCCATAAAAACGCATAGGAAATCCAGCAGGAGCAGTGTTCAGAGCAACTTTCTCCGTTCCTTGTTTCTTCACTCTACCACAGACGAGAACTGCACGGAACTTTCTAAGCTCCTCTTTTTCCCACCCTTGCTACAATTCAGATGTTCGGAAGTATCTACTGGTATGAACCCTAGGTTCTAGCTCTTCAATGATGGAATGTATGTACATCGATGGGAAAAATTGAAGGAGTCCCGGACAGTGTGTAAGGAAAAATTATGAATCGTCAGTGTTTAAAAGAGCCGGTGCACGAAGTGAGCTTAGGATTTAAATGGAGAAAGGAGGTCCAATCTGATACAAGCCCATGTAATTTATAAGCTAATAATGTTAGACCCATATTTAGTGTGAAATCCCGGTTTCAATGTGTGACTCACAGTTCCGGAAAAGGAAGTGAAGAAATGGAGCCCTGTGAAAGATTTACATTGTTTCCTTACTATAGATAGATAACAGAACGGAGAAATGCGTAAAGCTCACGTTAGTTGGAGGGGGTGCATGTGTGGCTTAATTTTAGGATGATATTTGGAAGAGCCTGTGTTTTCCTCAACTTGGGCTGTGTATGAGCTGGTTCGGGGCCTCCTCCTAGGCCTGTGTGCCCGGAAGTATATCCCGAAATCAAATTTACTGCTACACTGCCAATAAATCCCAGCCACGGCTACTTCGCTATGGCAATGGCTACACATACGGGCATTACGGGGAGAGTTACGGATCCGGAGGAGAAGAGTGCGTCTCAGTTGTCTTTTACATTTGAAGACAAGCTTCCAAGCAAATGTGTTCGCAATAAGGTTAAGTGAGTGCTGTTGCTGCTGGACGGGAGGAGACATATGCACCTTCCAATTGAGAGCACCATGTGGGGGAAAATGAGGGGAAAAATGTGCGTGAGGTTATACGCCGCAATCCGGAGTATTTATGTAGAGACTGGAACTGACTGCGGTGGAGGGGCCCTGTCACTGAAGAAAAGACAAATCCGAAATTTAGAGGCCAAAAATGGCGCCAATTTACACATTTCATGAGAACTGTGGAGTAAAGCTGACTGCCGTGTAAAATGTAATATAGTGGCAAATGGAAGTTTCAGTGACGCAAACTTGGCACGAACCTTCCATTCAATTCGATGAATTTGGCAGTTGCAGTTGGCACCGGCAGTAATCTATGGGAAACCGTCTGGAGTCTTCCACTTGAGCGAATCAAATCTACCGTCCCTGTTTTAAATCATTTGCAAGCTTCTCTTAAGCACTGTATTACTCCCCGCGTTCCTCCGCTTATGTACACAGGACCAGTATATCTGGATTTAACATAACTGTACATACGGACGCTCTCTACAGTACATGCCTCTGCTCAGCTCCCTATGTCTGTATGCCTACAATAATTATCTACCTATATATTTCCCTGGCAGCTACAAGTATCTACTTATATACATATGTAATTACAGTATGCTCACAGTATGTACGTATGTACATAATGCGCTATTTTGTGTACCATATATGATCCGAGTCCGCTAAATTTTCTGCTCGGATTTTGTAACTACTAGATACATACTGAGAATGTATTTTATATGGGCTATACACACATACATACAGATACGGGATTTATTATGTGCTACCTATGGGGCATGCATTGTGTGTGAGGTACATACTGGGCCTGTACTGTACATATATGTGTGAGGCCTGGAAGTTGTGCATGTGTTGTGTGAGGGAAACCAAGGGAATAAAAGTTGGAGAAAATCAGAAATAAATCAAAACCAGGGATTTCCACGTGTGGGTGAATGTAACATTCAATTTCCCTTTCTTTCTCGTCTTGATAAAAAGGAAGCTGGGAGCGTGTAAGTGGGGGGGGGGGGGCGATCACTTGTATACATAGAAATGTTTGACAAATCTGTATTTTAGATGAAGTGGTGATGGAAGGAAAGATTTAGACGGAGGAGGAAGGTAGAAGTGGAAGAGTGGAGAATATGGTAACAATAACGCTTGAAAGCCATTTGTTATGGCTGGAGTTTGGGAGAAAAAAAAAATACTGTGAGATTGTCAAGAGTGTAGTATTAGGTTGGAAGTGAACACATTCATGAACACTATGCTGACTTAACGTAAATGCCAAGAGACTCATGTTAAATTGTAGGGAGGAAAAAAGGGAAAAGGCAATAATAATAAATAAGTGTTTATGTATGTAAGAAAATGGTCATGGAGGAAGAAAAAGAAGGGAGGGAGGTCATGAAGCAGACCAGTTTAATTTATCAGGCCCGGGTATCACATTTGTACATTTTTGGGTGGGAGTTTTTTTTCCTCTCCCGTCTCCTTGCTCCTCTCCGTATGTAACCCCACATGACTCCCTTCCCGCCCTATCTCCGACGTCCGGACCTATAAAGTCCCGAAACTTAAAATCTCAAGAATATGGATGGAAGTGAGGAGTTGTGTGCATTTCTATATAGTCCGGAGCACCCGAGATCTGTGCCTGTGTGTGTGTTTGTATGAGAGTAATGTGGCATTGGTACGAGGTCAGAAGATAGATGAGAGCTTTCGGGCGAGCGGCTGCCCTACGCTCGCAATCTGTGTCACAATTTACGTGAAATATGGTCAGGGGCTAGCCTAATCTTGTAAGATTTGTGGCTCCCGGATAGTGCTGAATGCGAAGGTCTGGATTACATTCATCCTTCCTTAACGGACCTAACAGCAAAACTATGCACATCCCACCAAACTATCTGCATACTCTCTCTCAGCCTTAGCTCTCAACCTACAAAACTACCACTGGCCAGACGAGTCCTCACTCATATGCCCTGAACGGGTGCAAAGAGCTCTTCCCATAGTCACTCCCAATATAGGGAATTAGAGTCTCTCCCACGACTCAACACCCTGCATAACGACGGACCAGAATCCAATTATATTTGTTTACTGAAAACTCTCTGACAGGGAAGGGCAGATACATCTGATGTCATACTTACTCTTTACCCCCAAAACTACTCTCAAAGTACATCTACTCCCAACCAAGCTCACACTCCCCTCAATTTTCCCTCCTTGCTTGCTAATTACATAGCTCATTTGTAAAGTCATCCCAATTCATCCTCAGCTCTCTTCCTCTGAGGTACATTTTCCAAGAGGCCCTTGTCACAACGGCTTTTTCCGTCTTCAAGGATTTTTCATGAGCAGGGAACTATTTTTTTTGGGAATATCTACATTTTGGGGTGAATTCCCCCCGTTGATAACGTCGGCGTTTTACCTGGAAACACGTAATTATTTCCTGGAGAAGGGGCTCCGTAAAAATGTACATATACAAGCCTGTCACTTGTATGGAAATGTTGTTGCCTTGAGCAAGTAGTAACCAAGTTGGGCTGTCATATAAATGTGACGCGTTCTGTGAGACGTAAATCAGAGATGGATGTTGTAGGGCATGGGAGAGCCTGGCAATATACATGAGAGTATGAGAGAGGTTGAGGAAGTACAGAGTTTAAGATGTGCCGTAGAACAGGAAGGAAGGAGAGTAATGGAAGCCAGCAGATCCAGCAAGGCTAGGTGGGAGTTCCATAAATTCGTGGCCATTATGCAAGAGAAGAATGTGGTTTAATGTAAAGGGACATTTCGTGCAAAATAAATTTGTGTGGTAGCTGTTGCTGGCATTTGTGGAAGTAATTGAAATAAGTTGTGACAGACAGTTGAGTATACAGAGAGAGAGAGAGAGAGAGAGAGAGAGAGAGAGAGAGAGAGAGAGAGAGAGAGAGAGAGAGGACTCAAAGCTCCAGGAAAAAAAAAGTTCTATGGATTTTCACCCTGTCGTAAGAATAGTACTGTACTCCTTTTTTCGTAGGAGCAATTTTGAATTTTGCGAACAAGATAAGATTAAAATTTGAACAAGTTCAATTTTTCAAGTTGATGGAACATGACAAGAAGATTCCCTAAAAACTATATGGAACAAACAGAATAGTGACAAGGGTGACAAGTGATGAAAAGCATCGAATAGACTAATGGAAAGTAAACTGAAACCCGTAAATCTCCATACATCCATTATGTATCTATGTTTGTCGTGTCAGACGCTCGGTGTCTACATATGTGATTCCATTCTCCTCTCTTTCCCTTCTTTTGCAAACTTCATAAGCCTTTTCTTCAAACATGTCTCTACTCCATGGGCTCGGCCTCCATGTTTCTATTTGGATCCTATCTTTTCCATACACCCAATTTCCGACGTCCAAATTCTACATCCACTGCTCTATTTACATATACTTATTTATCCTCCTACATATGTCCACTCTACTTTTATTCCTCGGCACCTTTAACCACTCCGATTCCTACAGAGGCTCCTATTTACCTACATACATATATTTGTATATTTACATGAAATTGCATCTAGTCTGACACTATTTTTTATTTATAAGTACAGACACTTCTATTCACTTGTACATTTCTATTAAATTACAGGTCTCTATGCCTATCTAAGCCTCTGACTAGAAATGTGTGGACGGTTCTGTAAGTGTTTATTTGTGCTTGCTTTTGTAGGGACCCCCAATTTGAGGAACTCTGTACAAAAGGCTGATAAAAGTTGAGCGGGGTTTGTCCGTATGTAAACGTACTATTTGTCCCATATGTGAGTGTACTATTTGTCATTGGCGTTTTTCAAAATTGTTTATGCAACACACACGCCTTGTAGCTTCCATTATAAATCCTGGAGGTATAGATACATAGGTACATATAGCTCCTGAGGCCATGTATGTAGTGGGACAGTACATACTTGTAGCTCCAGATACTAAACACAATTTGCTCCGTACTTATGGACCATGGTAACAGTGTTAGCCTTCCACTCACCTCCCGTAGGAAGGCCTGGGAGTACATAGTACTAGAGGCGAAGGAACGGTAATGCATTGTGCCAGTGGAAGGGAAAATCGTTGGGGTAGTGCGGGTGCCGAACAACAAAAAGAATGACAAGGCTTATTTTTGTAATAAAATAATCCAGAGACAAGAGTAAATGCGGGGAGGGCCAGGAATGGTCACTGTAGAAAAACAGAGCTAATACATTACAAATAACGCACGGGAGTCGAACAAAGAGCTTAAGTAAACCTCTCATCAGACAGGAACAACAGTTTGCTTAACCATCCAGAGCTACATGCCCCAGCCCTGGTGTGCATTTGAGTTGAAGGAATGGTAGCTCAGAGGCGAGTGTAAATGCCATGTACGTCGGTTTCCATTGTACACAAAAGAATTTAAATCCCAAAACTCAATGTGCCATGTCAAATGTGCGATCTCCGAGGCATGCATAAGCTCCGGACAATATGACCATCTAAATATGACGTGTCACATAAAACCGATCTTTTCCTGCTTTCAATTCGGATTTGGATTTGTATTAGTGTAACATGACATGCTATTATTTCCCTTGTAGTCACCATTATTACATGTGTAGACACCCATTGTCATATGTGGGGAACAGACAGGTCCCTATCAATTCTACCTTCCTCCAATACTTTCCCCATCCTCCACATCTGGGAATCCCATGAACAAGATATCCCTTCCAGTCCCAATCATTGCTCCACAAATAGTACTCCCAATTGAACAAATACAATTCCATTGGAGGGAAAAGCCTCTGTGTCAATACTATATACAGACAGTTTCAAAACTCCCGAGTCCCTCCAAGCATTCCATCTCATTTCATTATAGAGAGTCCAGATATATGCCCAAGTCCCTAAAACGTTTCAAGCATTTGCAAATTCCCTTTCACTCATGAGTGACTCTAGTTCATGAGAGCAAATGCGATAAGTTATTAGTCTGGGAGTAGTAGTTAATCAAGTAATTAAGTCCTCGCTAATCTCTTCCACGGAGACTCCCTTTGGTTCTGTAGCAGGATTGGAGTGAGGAACTTGAACTAAATCACTGGGTGAGTGGTTTGTCCATTAAACAAGAATCTCTCTGTTTATTTTCTCGAGGAGTCCCAGTAGTGGCTGGTACTAATTGCAAGGATGAGAAGCTCTTGTGAAATTACTGTAAAAAATTTAACTTCATTAATAGAAACCACATTGCTCCTCTGTTATGGAATTAACCCATACTTAACCCTTGTGAGACATGCTCCTCTTGAAATGTCTGCCATGAAACGACCCATGCCTAACCTCTGTCACCAGGAAATTATCTCTCGTATTTTCTCTGGTACAAACCTCTCCCTGTACTCATCCAACATATGTTTGAGCTTACATTCCGATTACATCATCCTCATTTCAATCTCTGCCCATTGTGCTCTCTCTGTAGTCACTCTCCGGGACAGTTGGTTTCTCTGTGAACTTCCCGAAATCTCAATTCAGGCTCTGTTTCCTCTGTAATTATTCCAGAATTTATTTATAATAATAATTATATCGTGAAGTAAACTCTAATAATAAATTATTGTTTCTGCTCAGCATCCCTTCTCTACCAGGACTGTTTCAGTGTCACAGAGTTATTTTACTATGTTTACAATCCTGGGATTTGGAAATTGTTTTTATGCCCAATTTTTATCCCAAGGTTTTTAAATCTTGACATTTTTTTCCTCCCAATATTTTACGAAATCCTTTATCCTCAAAATATTTCCTCAGATGTTTTGACGCACATACAAGATTTCGTATGCGCAAAGTATAATTACATACATAGGAGGAAGGGATTCTGTATGGAGGGGAAAATTGCCCGGGGGCAAAATGGGCTTAGTGCAAAATGTGTACAAAGTGTGTGGAAAATTGTTCGAAATGTGTTGGGTGCAAAATATTTATATTTGACATGTTTTTTTTGTGTAGGGAGTAGGGATAATTATAATTAAATATTTATAATAATTATTATTAGTGTTTTATGCACACAAAAAAATCCTTTAAACAATAAATATGTGGGAATGACAAGAAGCCACTGTATTTTTGGGTGGGCTACTGTTGACTTGTGGTAAAACTTTTGGAAGGTACTCCTGGAGGGAATTTGCATGAGGTGAGTGAAGGGGCCAGGGTAAGGAAAAGCAGGAGAAGAAAAAGTCAAGTGCATGTAATTATTGAGTAATGACAGACTGAAGGAGGAAAAATCTTGAGAAAAGTGATGAGGCTTGAAAAAGGAAAGAAAAGTTGGGGGAGAGCCGACAGACAGACGGGGCAGACTGCCGAAGTAAATTAACGCGGACAGCTCATGTCAGCATGTACAAAGCGTGGTGTTTGGCCTCTCCGCCTCAGTCATTTATCTTTGGACGATACAATACCTGCCACGAATTTGACACGTCCATCAAAGCACTCCCCCTGAGGATAAAGATACCGCGCCCTTCATGCTCCTTCCTCCGTACACATAATATATGTATGTACGGGTCTGTCCTAATGCCAACTCCAACGTCCGTTGCCAACATATCACTATGGAGCTCCGTCATGACTGTACATATCAACTATAGATAGATAGATACCTGTAGTACACTCCAGCCATAAAGCGTCCTCCTCCATCCATAAAACTTGAGACTTGAGGTATGTTTTGTTTGCTCCATAGCAATATCCCTCCGACCATAAGGCTCCATTTAATATGTACCTTACTGCTCTCTCCACCGGGTCCAAATTATCAGCTCTCACAATTAACAGTCTCATGCAATCATTTTCTGGATGGGCAGGAGCAGTCGCGGAGATGTACTCCAGGGGTTGTCAGAATCCTCCTCGGCCCGGTCAGGCCCACTCCTGCTCTTCGGGATGTTTACCTTGTGGATTTCTGCAGTAAACTAATACAACCAAATACAATGCACCCTGTAGCTCCGAAGAAAGGAATACCTGAAGAGACGGAAATCTCTCGTATGGTTTCGAGTTTCAGTAAATGACATGCCATGGAGAAAACCTATAAAAACATACATAAGCATGAATAAGGCGGGGACTGTTCACGCCTTCATCTCTAAGCTTTAACAATTAATCAAACTTGTTTTTTTTGTCCCCCCCAACAACATATATACAGTTTGTATTGTGCATGTTGTAATTATGCTTTGTACTTTTTTTTAGCTTTCAAACATTTTTTTCATCTTCTGGCACATCCATCCATCTAATGGCCAATGAATGGCTATACATATCTACTATGGGTAGTAGAAAGCTGGAGAGGGAGTCGGAGCTAGGAGCTAATATAAGCGTCCATGTCTGTACATATGGACATTATACTACACACAATGCCACAATCATAGTATTCAATTTCTAGTGTCCATCCTGCCGTAATAATTTTTCTTGAGTCATTATAATACTTATACAGAGATAATCCATGGCCGAGGGATGGTAATTATGCAGCAGGCTATTCTTCACTGTTTAATTAGCCTGCTTTGAGAGCTCGCTTGGAATCAATTGACATACAGGGATTTTTTGGGGGGCTCAGCCCAAAGAAATATATGGTTGGATGGGACTCACGAGACGTGATATAAAGCCATTGGGAGATAAACCAGTTGGACAGAGACTAACTTATGAGGTATAAACTGGACGCAAGTATATAGGATCAGTGCAATTCAATATCTTAATTGCTTATTAGCCTTATAAAGGGAAGATACGATAAATCCTGTATTTGTCGGCGGTCTCCTCTCTCTCTCTCTCTCTCTCAACTTCTCTCCAAGGCTCATTCCCTCTCTGTAACAATGCTCTCACTCAGTCTGACACAGAGTGCATTTCTAACAGCTCTCAATGTAAGGCTCAGATACGGATGTACTTTATATAAGGTTGGGTCTCATTGGCTCAGGATTATACTGCTATAAAATTTGGAGCCTCACATAGTGATCACAGTAATTTTAAGAATTTATTATTTATTTGTCCGATGGTCCCTGTGCACTGGTACTATTGACCCTGATCTATATTATCTATGCATTGATATGTGTACATATGTACACGTATCAAGAGAGCTGATTCATATTTCTCAAATGATGTATTCTCAAGCAGAAGAGTTCCCTGGCTGGAGCCACACGCTACAAGACAAGGTCTGGTGAGATTAGGAGGGAAGATGAGCACCATAAAATGAATTGTCTCTCTTGCGGAACATGGAATGCTTGTACCTGTCATAATGGCTCAAGGTTACTGGGAAGAATTTGGAAGCTGGGTTTGGCGGAGCTCAGAGCTCCTCAAGTATTGAAGTGATTACGGAGAAAAACAAACTAATTAGGTCCGAGAGACTGGAGAGTAAATAAAGTAAATAGATGAAGTTGCCAGGGAGAGTTAATTTGGGAGGAAAAGTGTATCTACTGTGAAGTCGGCAAATCTGAAATGAAATATAATTTGAGTACTTTGGTTGGTTTTACGACGGGAGGCGACAGACGAGTGCGAGAGTGAATCATGCCAAGAATGAGGAGCTGTACACACAGAGTCAATGGAGGATTAGGTTATGTCGGCGAACTTGAGCATCATTTTACACAAGGAGATGGGACAGGGGAGTGTGAAGCCGTGTCATTGGAATTTTGAGATAGCTTTTAACATAATATGAGAACATGGTCCGTTGGTTTTAACTGTCGTCACTTCTTGGACGTAAAAATTGTGGGAAGTTTGGGGCTATTGGCTGGAGCCTCATCAATATCACACTTTACCATTCTTCAGGGAAATATATGAGTCTCTTTTATCATCACCTTGTCAGATACATGGTTCAATCTCTCCCTCTCACACATACACACAAACACAAACACACTCACACACATACACATACACACACACACACCTGAAAATCTAATCACTTGTTTCACCCCACCATAAATAACTGCTGTAAATATTTAACACCATTTCCATGCTCCCAACAATAACCCTTTTATTACTCTTCATACACATCAGGCACTTCCCATCCATGCTATCTCCTCCACGTCCATTGGACTTGAGGCAACTCAACGCTCCTAGAGGTTACTGAGTTTCTCTAATCTCCTCCATCCTTTCAACTTTATACTTTGAGGGATGAAACATTCCCCCCAAAAAAATTTGTTAATTAAAAGTTAACATTAATTTATTTAAAAAAGGTTTGTATTAAAAACTAATATGCAGCTTCTAGCAGATTTTAGAAAATGGTTTGAAAAACTTGGGCATTTGTACGGTCATTGTGTATAGAGGGTGAGATTTGGCATGAGATGAGTGGTTAGAAGATAGAATTTTTTCCTAGAATATTTTTTATTTGTAGTAGCATCTGTCTCATAGGAATATTGATATTGTGATTTTGAACAGGATGTGATCTTATCGTTAAGATGAGTACACATTGTACATGTAATCTCGAACAATGTTACTATTTCAACTTTCAGGGAACTAATGGCAGGAGGCCAATAAGTTGCAATTGTGTGCTTTGGAATTGTTGGTGTATGTGGAGGGGATGATTGGTTTCCAGAGGAGACAAAAAAAATGGAGAGACCTACAAGGAAACTGTGGAATAATTGAGGACGTTGATTGAATAAAATAAGAAGGAATTTACACGGACAGAACCTACGATTGCTTTTAGTATGAAAATTAAAATGTCATGTTGTCCGCCAATAAAAGTAATTTACACTCATGGGCTAACGTATCCCCATCAAACTACATTTTTCCCACTTAAACCCTCGTGTCTGAGACGTGGATTGTCGTAAATACATAAAACTCGAAAGAATGTATTCCTTCTGGCCTCTCAGGCAAAATACATATGGGTGCTTCTCAAAATGTAAACATCGTCACAAAGTTGTTAATAGCTCATCTATAAACATCTCTCGTATATTAACCAAGTGTTCCCACTTGGACCAAATTGGTTTCAGATTTTAGTATTCCATTTTTTTTAAGACTCTCGTCAGCAGGCAACTCATCCTTCATGGAAATTTTATTCCTTTTTTCTTCAAAACTTATTTTCAAGTCACTCTGACTCTTCCGCATGGTCAATAAACCGTCGAGGGCCTTTCATACACTCAGCTCTGTAGGTATTAAACTGGATTATGAAGAGTCGTATTTAGCTACTTTAGTATTTACAGTCTTCATGGGACAGAAACCAAGTAATTAAAATATATCAAGTATAATTAGCCATGGCTTATAATATTTACTACAATTTTAATTCTCCCCAAATGACTACGTTTCGGGAGAGAATTAAGAAATAATTCGTATACAATTTTGCAATTTACCTTCATTTCCAGAAGTACCCCTCCGTCCATATGTACAAATACACACTAAATTGACATATGCTCAAAATACTCACAAAATATTTACAGACAAGGACACATGTTCCTTGTGTTCTCTGTCATTTCCAAACCCTGGGAAAGCATCCATAAATTCAAATAAAAATAAGGCATTACACTTATTCAGCATGCTAATTTTACGTGACAATTACAAGTGCAACAGTAATTTGTTTTTACCAAAATAAATTGTCTCAATTTAGGATAATTATTTGTAAAATAATTTGAAATATTAGAAATTTCCCAGAAATATGAACTTTAAATTGGATATTTTTATCCTATTTCTTTCCCCATGGAATTTCTTTATAAATCCACCAGAACTGCAGACAATGAGGGCGGCTCCAGCTAACACATCTATAATAGCATTAGCCAAATTTGTGGGTCCTGAATCAGTTAGTAGGTGGTTAATGAATATTAACCTAATTCCGTGCTTTTCTACACTTTGCAGAATTTAATCTCCTGGAGAATAGTGTAGAACTGTAGTTACAATAATTCCTACTTCCCTGGATTTAGTACAAAGTTGAGGCTGTCCTACCGAAGGTTACTGAAGGTCCTGCAGGAACTGCAAAGGTGCTTGAGGTACTTACATCCCGTCATTGGTACATGTAATTTCCAGGGGATGTTCATTTCTCAGGTGCATAGACATAAGGCAGATGCAATGGGATGTGTTGCTTATGGGAGGAGGAGGAGGAGTACATGTAGTGCTTATGAGGTTAATAGTTTATATGATGGTCCTCATGAAATCCAGACATGGATGACTCAGTGACTGAATGAGGGAGTGAGGAGAAGTGCTAGAATTTTACGGAGCTGAGGTCCTTTCTCGTGTGCATTTAGTTAAAATAAAGGAAAAAGTAGTTAGGTTGAGTTTTCTCCAGGAAAAAAAAATCCTGTCGTTCAGGGGGTATTTATATATTCTTAAGTTGGAATGGCACGGAGTGCGGGGAAGAGAGAGAGAGAGAGAGAGAGAGAGAGAGAGAGAGGGGCATGTGTGAGGGAAAATGCAAGTGAGTACAGTTTGTTCTCATTTGATACCTTGTTTTTAAGGACGGTTGACTTTTCGCGGTAGTCATTTGAGCACATTCAGTATATGGTGGTAAGTGAGTAGAGGTGAAGCGGGTAGGGGAGCTAATGTTATTTCCATTAGAGAGGCAATAGAGAGCTAGGCGGCCTCGTGTAATCACTCGCCGACGTCCTATAAACCATGATTAAGGGTTATTGCAATCAAAGCTCTCCTCATAAATGCCAGTTTCACAGCCTTGATGGATGCCAACAACGCCAATAAAAACCTTTTACTCCATCCTCCGTCCATTGCGTCCTCCCTCAAGTTAAATCCCTGGAGTTCCTACGAGGTCTGTAGTCTTCATATGTAGGCCTGGCACGGGCTATGTAGATATTGGAAGTACCTCCGTGGAGGCACGTACCTTACATACATGACAGACCCACGGTGCACCTCCATCTTCAGCATCTTACCTTTTCCAGCCTTTTCCGCACAGTGCTCGACAATAAACTCTACTTTTACTCAAGAACACCCAACAAACCAACAAACACACAAGTTGCACACTAAAATCTAACAAGTTTTTAACAAAAACTCTAAGCAAACAATGCTCCATTATTACACGCTCTTTCCTCCCAACCTACACACACACACACACACACACACAAGTTCCACAACAGCCTCTCTCTCCTACACTTAAACCCCACCAGAAAAAAAAAACATATAGGGCTGACTTGAGCACATATATAAAAGTATCGCTCGGAAAATAGTCCCTGACCAAATATGCATCGTTATTGGAATGTGTCTACATTTTTATGCTCGCACAATCTCTTCTATTCCCCTCCAGAATTTACCAAATAAAACTATCAGACGCTCGAGAGCTCGTTATATAATTCTCTGTTTTTTCTTCTCCTCCAGAGCGTTTAATGCCTAATCTATGTGTATAACACAAACTCAATCTGTTGGAGACCCAAACTGAATCAATTTACACGGGTCATAAGATTTTAAATCTTTTCAACTTATTTGGTACATAGAGTCTCTCCTCACACACAAACACACACACACACACACACACACACACTCATACACACACTCATACACAACAACCCCCTCAATGGGGCTTAGGCCCAGTCGAGCTTCAGAAAATACCTTATTACACCACATTACTAACAAGTCTCCGCAACCACAACAACGGGTTATCTCCCTCAACAACACTTCTCCCAGCAACATCATTCTTTATATCGTTCTTTATGTTTGTGTAACAATGCTCAAGGACTATACTCCTCGGCATTAGAGCATTAGTGGCTGAGAACTCATGGAAACTTCCGTCTATACACCCAGGCCTTAAATAAGATGCTCAATTATAGTAAGTATTGGAGCAAATACTGTAATGTAAGGATTTCTTGTCATTACATTATGTTTGCATTTGACAACTTTTCCCCTCTTGGGACGCACTACGGGAATTTCTTGGGTATGAATACTGTGTCGGACATTTAGAGGGGGGAGTTCGTGAAACAATGTACTGTAGAGAGTTATTTTTTTAACTGTAGCTGCTTCTTAAGTAGCGTGTGATTTTTTTGGGGGCATACAGTAAGATGTTAACGAGGCCTTGGGTTGTGAAGGTGGTACTTGCAGGAGCTAAGGATGTATTCTGATTTCTGGGGCTAAGAACATCTTTAGTTTCTGGGGCTAAGGATAAATTTAGTTTCTGGAGTTAAGGATAAATGTAGTTTCTGGAGTTAAGGATAAATTTAGTTTCTGGTGTTAAGGATAAATTTAGTTTCTGGAGTTAAGGATAAATTTAGTTTTTGGAGTTATGGATTTTAGCTTCTGGAGCTACGAACACATTGAGTTTCTGGAGCTGTGGACACATTTCGTTCCTCGAGTTAAGGATAAATTTAGTTTCTGGAGCTATGGACACATTTAGTTCCAGGAGTTAAGGATAAAGTTAATATGTGGAGCTGAGGATATCGGGATTTTTGGAGCTATTAAGACTACCTTGGATTTTTGGAGTTAAGGATACCTTTAGGATTCCTGGAGAGTAATTTTGGTTCCATTGCAATAATCCGATACGAGAGGGATTTCGGATTTAGTGTTTCGGTTCCGGCTCTTGGGTTTTGTTGTAATATTAATAGGAATTTGGAGTTGGGGCTGTTTGTGTGTGTGGCTGGGCTGAGATTAGAAAATCAGTTTATTGGGCAATGGAATATGAATTATGGGACAGTCTTGTTTAAGTTGGCATTGGCAACTATTATGATTATGACTTTATTTATGATGCTCCCCCATTAATGGGTCTTCCTATAAAAGTTGCGAACATGAGACTCTGTATGTGTTTCCTTTATGTTTCAATGCACAATTTAATATGTGTTATTTTGGTTTCGAGCTGTTAACTCAGCTACATTTTCCTCCAGGGTGATTTAGTCAAGAGAAGGAGAGAGAGAAACCGGATGACCATTTTGGTCATTCCACCGTATCTTAATCGACCAGGCGACCGGCAGGCAAATAAATACCAACCTCTCTCTCTCTCTCTCTGTTTCATTCTCTCCGGAGAAAACATTAACTTTATATGGGGTCTATGTATATAAACTCAGTTAGACGCTCCTTAATATCATCCTCATCTCATAAATATAATCTATGGACGAGAGAGTGGCAAACGGAGAGAGGAATTAAGACTCATTCATCAAACCACTAATCGGCTTTTTCTTTTCCTCCACCGCCCATCTCATATTGTTTATCCATTTCAAGCTCACATCATCAAATACAGTCCGTCCATGTTCTCCCACAGCTTTCCATACATATCCCGTACGATACTCCTGATCCTGGATTGGCTCTCCTGGAATTATTACAAAATTCCCAGTTCAAGTCCCTTCCAGAATTTATCTGTTCCAAGGAAGCCCCGCACATTACATAGACTGTGTAGATATAGCTGAAGCAATAAAAAATTGGGAAATTCCTATTATTTCTCCATCCGGGGAAAATATCAGTCACAATCACATAATTGTAATTCCTGTGCCTTGACTCAATCTAATTTCAAATTGTGGGCCCGTAGGTTAAATCAAGTGAGGCAACTTTACTTATTGATACTAAAAGCGGAGGGTAATAATGGAGAATTTTGCTCTAATTCCGCATGTCATTCGCCAAAAATGGTCATTGGAGGAAAAATTGCGGAATTTTGGTTGCGAAATTGTTATATTTTTCTCAATGTTGAGTGCTTCATTGGGGAATTTCCCCTGGCTAATGATTTGAGTGGACGAGAAGGAGATGGGTAATGGGGAGGGAGAACCTCACTTACCAAGTTAGCATAAGAGGATAACCACATGTTCGGAGGAAATTACCTCAGTGTCTTGAAGTCTTGACCAACGTTCGTATGTAAGTTACTCATTAGCCTGTTCCTTCCCCATAGGCACGACACTCACATGTACATAGGCTTAAGTGTGGAGACGGGGAGAGGAGGGAAATAATTCAAGGTTTTAGACCTATTTAGAATTACAAAGTAAATTAATATCCATTTAGATAAATGCAGACGTCTCTTATAAAAGTAACATTAAGCTATCATCATTTTGTGTTTTAGTCTCGTCGATTTATCATCATTTGGCTCCACTGAAGGCATAATTGTAGAGTCTACCTGTGCATTTGCGTCGCGCGTACAAAAAGAACCTCCTTACCTTTTTCCCTTGACTTGAGTTCAGGCCCAAGTACTTCCTCTCTCGTATTATTTATATTTTCTTACTACTCCGGCTTGTATAGTTGCAAAGAAAAAAGCCTTTATGATAAATGAGTCAGTCCGAGGCTCAGATTACTCATTCACGTCCGAGAGTCTTGTTTACTCCAACCTCATGTATCTATAGTTACTTTTCCTCAAAATTTAATTCCTTATAATAGTACCCTGTTTAACCCTCCCCACCACCCCCAACCTCTTAGCATATTTAATTCCTACATGAAGATATCTTTCAATTCTGGTGTCAATTCTGGAATTATTCATGGACTCCCCCTGGAAATATATATCTTTCTAAAGCTCCTGACATCCATCAAACTACAATACTCCCAGCTTTACTCAACCCACTGTTCCGTATCATATTCCGTACAATTGTCAGGTCCTGCTTGTCAAAATGAATCCCAGAATGCATCCCCATCAGTAATAATTTCGGATGTATTTATCTACATATGTAGATCCATAAAGTAAAACGTTTAGCTGGAGTTTTTCATCTCCTCTTCGTATAACATAATCCTTTTGAAGAATAATGACTCCAAGGGTTTTTATTAATTTAGATTTTTATTATTTTAGAAGAAAATCGTTACACTTAAGAATAATTGGAGGGAACGTAAAATTTTTGTAGACATTTTTCTTCCAAAAGTAGTAGCTAGGGAAAAAAATTGAGCATAAAATTGAAAAGAAAATTGAAGGAAATTGTAAATTGAAATTGAAAAGTGGTTGATGTATTGGATATTGGATGTATTTACATAGGAGCATTTGTAGGGAGTTCAGGTAGCTGGTGAGAGAGATAGAGATTGGATTTCAATTGAGTTAGCTTGAAAATGGGGAATGCGTGTACGCATTTCCACAAAGGTATGAGAAGGCTTGAGAAAACAAAGAGTGGTACGGAAGCAGGATGGTTTTGACAGGCGACTTAAATGCGTGAAATGAATTTAGCCCAGGTTTTCTCTCTCTCTCTCTCTCTCTCTCTTCTCCTGTTCTTTGACGATAGTTCGCTGATTCACTCGCTCAGCTCAGCTGTGTTCGTTCCTTCTCCAAACTTGTCATGTCAGGAGTGAAGGAGTGAGAGAGACGTGAAGGAAAAGTTAAAAACCGAAAGAAATTAGAATTTGTTCAAGTTATGACGAGGATGAGGATGACGGCGATCTTATTATTATACACGGGCAAACGTGATGCCTTTGACGTACCAATCATGCTCATGTGTGTTTTACTACTCTCCATAACATCCTCACACACACACACACACACACACACAGGGAGCGTACAGAGAGTCACACAGGAAAATAATGTACTTGCCAAGCCTTTGTGAAGGACTCAAGCTCCTCACAATACAATGGGTTATAACCTTTGGATATATATTTTTTAAAATACCCCTCCATTCTCTTTCCTGTGTGGACTGTCCTGGAAGTTCCCTCATAAATATTCCTAATTCAAAAATCACATTGTTATTTTCCTCCACACTTTTCTCTCTCTCTCTCCATTCACATTTAAATACCATTAGGATCTTGACACGGAGATTGTACTTTGATAGAGGGAAACCGTCAGTCCTCCAGAAAATACACACTACAACAATCACATCAGATCTCAGAGTAAGGACTACGTGACCTGAGAAAATCAAAGAAACTTTTGATTTTTTTTTCTCCAGTCACACACAACACCCACTCTCGGAAGTGTATATTTTAACTTCCTTCATGCAGGGACTGTGTAGTGCCAGTAGAAACACAATTACTCATACCATTTGGGTCTCCATGCTGAGCTATTTCAAGAGCAGTCACTTCAACAGAGCAGTTAATATCAAAGAGCTTCCGATCTCTATGAGATGACGCCTGAATTAATCACAAATACAATTCCTGCATAAGTTACTTCTGCGGGTGTTAAGACCATCAAAAAAAAAATACATCCCACTGTGAAATTTGACACATGCCTTCAAACATATCTCTATGTATGTATGTGCAAGGTCTCCCTCAAATCTTCCCCTCCTTCTAACCCCTGGAGGAAAGTGATCCTTGACACTCTCAAGTCCTCATTTGAATCAAATTTTCTTCCAGATTTTCTAAAATTTGTTTATTAGCCCACTAGGACATAAGGGGACAATAATAAAGACATGTTTAAGGTCATAAAATCAAAAACGAGAAGTACGGTCGGAATTTTTAAGAACCAAGTTTCTAATAACAATTTTTCATTTCCATACCCAATTGGTTTTCAAAAATGCTCTGACATTTTTTGTAGAAAATTTTATTTACTTTTCAAAAAAAATCTATCAGTTTTCAGCCTTGGGAATTTTGTTGCAGATTATTTAGTAAGGTTGGAAAAAATCCGTTTCAGCAGCAAAATTGCGGAAGAAATGTAGCGCAGGAAAATAATAAATTTTGTAATAAATTTTCTCTCTCATTCTGAAAGGGAGCAGATGTTTTTTTCAGTTCTCTTTAAGTCTTCTGTAAATGGAGCTAGTAATTTTATTTCTATTGATACAGTATAAAAAAAACTCGAATTTTATAAAGTTGTTCCGGAGATTTAATGCTGTAAAAAATAAACATGTCTAATTACAAATAGATAAAGGTAGTGCCTCTGGGGAGGTTTAATTTTATGGGACGTTAAAAGACTATGATTCGTAATGTAAATTTGGAGGTGGGTTGTGTGACAGAGGAGGAATTCGGAGCTGGATTTGTTTTTGTAATTAAGGTACACATAGCCTTGAGGGATCTCCTTAGGTGTACGGGGAGTTGTTATTGAGACAGAAGTGGAGATATGGAGACAAATGGGTTATTTTTTCGGAGGATGGTTGGTGTGAATGGTTGGTGGTGAGTGGAGTGACGGAGATTTAGGAGTTGATGATTTGTAGACGAAACAATGAATATGTAAGAAAAAGTTGGAAAGTGAAAAGAGGGAAGACAGACGGTTGACTCGCCGAAAAACCGTCCATGTCATCCAATTTTATTTCATCGTAAGCCAAGCGAAGCCAAGAAAAAGATGGTTGTGGGATGATGAGGATGATCAAATGAATTGACGCGGTGGTTCCCAAGTTTCCTTGGTCCTTTCCATGGTTTGCCTCCATTGTTCAGCTAATGGGATGGGAATGACGGAGCGAAGTTGTCAGCGAAATCATCCTCCTTTCGCCAATGGAAATCAAAAGATTGACTGCATTTTCTTTCACAGTTCTCCTTGTTGCCTGGTGCGGACTACATCCACTGCCTTATGTCTGTCTCTCTATGGAAACACACTACTTTGGACCACACAACCAGAGACCACTTGAGATGCTATTCCATCTCCTCTCCCACTCCCTTCACACTCCACACACACACACACACACACACACACACACACACACACACACACTACTCTCTTTGAGTGTAGATTAGAGACGAAAGAAAAGCGAACATCAGAAGACAAGAAGCCGCAAGGCCGCCTCACACAAACTTCATATTACCATCAACCAACATTAACAACAACCAATGGAACCAAATGATCACTCACTTTTTTGAGTCAGGAGGAAGTCAGCTCTGAATGTCAGAACCTGTTTTCCCTGTCAACGCTCCCTCATGCTCCAGCCACTCCATACTTAAATAATGCTAATTTTAGGTAATTTTAACTACCACCGCTTTGTACTCCTTATTTCATCTAATGCTCCTCACACGCTTTCCCTGGCAACCTGCCCGATTCCCTTGTGTAATTCATATTCCTAATTTCCTCACTCACCTTCCCAAACTATGTAAGTCAACATTAGAGTCCAGCCTTTCATACCCAATAAAATATCCTACTCCCTCATCTCACACTCATTCATAGGATCCTCAAAGGCGTGTGTGAATGGTCCTTACATATGTTCGTATGTACTCCCTAATTTATGTGAGCCTTACATATCCACTTATTTACGTGAGCCAACATTATACGAGTCTTAATTAGCAATTGTTTTCATATGGAGTATTAATAGTAAAAAAAATATTTGTTTACAGTAGCTTCCATGCTCACAAATTCCAGCCAGTTAACATAATCTTCGCTAGTTTGTTTCCAAAATGAAACAAGCTCCGTCTGTATAATTTCAAAGGGATCCTGTCTTGCCGACAATGCACATATTCCCTTCTAAACTTATATATGTACGTAGTACGTACGTAATGACATGAATGGTTATGCTTATACACATACCTACAGTGTAGGGTCTTCTAGAGCAGAACATGTATTTAGTAAGTTATTTCTGTAGCTATAGTAAGTTATCATATACGTTCTGGGGGAGAAGAGGCAGACTGAGTCTGAGGCAGTATTGTTGGAACGTGAATCAGCAAATTATGGACAGTTTAGAGGGAGTTGAAGGAGCGAATTGGATCATGTGAAAGCTAGGGGATAAAATAGCATTTAGCAAAAATAACAAGAACTTCTGACGGGAATTGAAGCCCCTGTTGTTTTTCTTCGGAAGCCCTGAGAGTAGCATGGGTTTGCTCCTTAGCGGAGAGACTGTATGTATGGAGGATGTATACAGATACTTATGCACGAGGAATATATTTAGGATGCATTTTGAGGGGACATGATCATGAATAATGAATGTGCGGGTCGGAGAGAAATTGATGCGTCCCTATGTATTAATCATATGGGGGTGTAAGTCAAAATCAGGACTACTGGTGCATTTGAATGTGAGGTAATCCAATGGTAAGTAAAATGTAGGGATGGATGTATGTATGTATGGATCCAGAGGCGTACATATGTGAGACACAGTGTCCGGAGCTGGAGCTGAAGGAGGTATTTAGTAGTAGGGACGTGTGTGATAATAACATGCATGAATGAGGACGGTGCATGGAAAAGTGCAAGGATTTCGCCCCAAGTCAAATCTGTCGTCTTTCCTCTCATTTCATTTTTCATTCGAAGCCTGTCATTTCTTACCAAAGAGCCTGGAAGCCGCGGACAAGGAGAGACAGCCCAGAGAATTGATGGGACATTTCCCATTATTTATACTTGCTGCCGTCATGAATCCTCTCCCTTTATTTACTGTCCAAAAGAAACTGACTGATTAACTGACTCTCTCTCTCTCTCCGCGCTTCACTCCCATACTTTTCAACTGGCTCTTTTAATTCCAATTTTATTCTCTTAGTGTCAGTCCTACAGTTTGTACAATCTGTCTCATTCCTCTATACCAGCTTACAAAGATCTTGGCCTGACAGACGAGGAAATGTCTCATCCGCTGATGCTGTACACATTTCATCATTAGATTTTTTTTAATACCCCTCAAAATCCCTCCAAGACATTTCTCCAAGTCTTATTGCTCATGTGATGAAATTATTCTGAACAGTTCTGTCCTTCCGACAATCATTTCCACAAATTAGTCACAGGCACAAACCTAATTTCTCTGTTCCAGTCAAACGTTCACAAATCCACTGGAAATTATACAGAAGGACTGCACTCAGTATTTCAGACACTCGCAATCCCTTATGTAAAATCCCACACATCACTCAATTTTACCTAAAGGGAAATTAGCCTATTCCAATTATGATTGCACAAATAACTGAAAATAATTAGACAATAATTAGCTCTAAATAAATAAAATGCTCAGAAACTTACACCAGCATACTATTGCACTTTATTTTTAATAGGACTTTTTTTTTCGAAATATATTGATCCTCGTAATTGTACCCTCAGATGAGGCTGGGGTAGCCAAGTCCAGGGTGAGGCTTCCCATCCCACAACGGAGCGGGGTCCACACAAATAGCTCCACGGCAGAAGTCAAAACAGCAGAGTTGTTTTCCCGGACAATCATTATCAATTTGACAGGCACCCACGTGATTTGTGATCACGTCGTCCGTCACGCACTCAGAATAATGACTTTCCTTGAGGATTGTGGGTGGACAGTAGCCCGATGCTTTGGCTACACAATTTAAGGAAGAATTAAATTTTTTCCCAGTATATCATTAACAAATTTAAAAATATGGGCTACATTTTACTTAAAAGTAAGTAGTAAAATATACAATTTCTTCTAAAAGCTTACTTCGGAGATCGCAGCTCTTCTTGAGACATGAAGGTTGACCTTGTCTGTTACAAGAGCAAATTCTACAGTCCTCGTAGATCAAAATTGTCTTCGGGAGACAGAAAGCTACATGAGATTATAAAAATAGAAATGCCAGGTTTTTTTAAATATTAAAGTAAATCCTAATGTTAAATACAGTACTGTTTGAATGCTACCTCTAGGTCGGCGGGGTTGTTGGAGGGCATCCACTGAGGTGGAAAGGAAGAAAATACCGGAAGCTGCAACAATTAAAAAAATCTTCGTTTTCATTTTCTTTATCTTTTTTGCTATTTTGGTTGGAAATAGGACGTATGCACTCTACAAACTGTGACTGGAACTGCCCTAAACTATTCCTCGGGAATTTCTTAGGGCTGCTGATGAATGACGTCTTGACAGTAAATTTTATTATCGACGGGACTCACCGTTAATAAACATTCTCGTAATGTGGCATTGTTAACCTGGTTTTATGACCCAGTCTATTATGATTTAGTGAGGTTTTGCTAATAAATTATTTTTAAATCCAGTTGATTGCCTCCCATTTTGAAATGCAATTTGACGTCAGACTTTCCCCCAAGCACAGTTTTGTTTTACTCTGTTTACCACAGATCAAAGTTTTATTATTCAGAGGAGCTCCATACATTTGCTAATTGTAAGTTTCTTTATTGTGTCCACGCCCTTTAGGTATCTACATATATATTATTGTTTGGAATTCCTTGGAATAAATGTATGTACAGATATTAGTTTTAATCCATGCCAATTGGTAGTTTCTTGGGGAGAGTGAGGGAATATTTTCCTCTTTAGTTTACTACTCTAGCTTCAGAATTGTTCCTCAATCAATCATTCAGGAGGAAAACTCCTCAGACGTAGAAAAACTTAAAACTATTGTCAGGTCCTTTGCTTAAATTTGTTGTGGTGGTGCAGTATGCTCTCGCTATAGGAGAATTAATAATCTATATAATATATAATTATATAATTAATATCTAAAAAGAATTTCTCCAAAGGGGCACAAATATTTTGACACATTTCCATTTACCACAATGTTAAACTTTGTCTCCTTGGAAGGGCTTCCAATTGTGATAAAATGCTCTCATTAGGGGAACGCATATACAAGGAGTGCACTGTATGCAATTATGTAGCTTCAGTGTAAACAGTTTTATTTTATAAGTACTTCTTTAAAAACTCAAGGCTAATTATATAAACTTGACAGTCCACTTACGTTTCCTGGGAAGAGATATCTGCCTGAAGATGAGAGTGATTTTCTGAGAAGTCTAATAATTACTAATAATAGTGCAATTCCTGTTGGATGTACGTGGAGGGTATCTTCCGTCCAGATACTTTGACTTACTACTATTTAAGACTTAGTACTATTTAAGAGGTCAACATAGAAAATGCCAATGGCTTGGAAAGGGGACTTCATACCGACACTGACTCTGAGTAGGGCATGCTCCATGTAGTTAGATACTTCTAAGCATTATTAAAATTCGAAGGTAGCGCTAGGCTCACCCAGGGCTCCGGACTAAATTAAATGTTTTTAGATTACTCGGAACGGAGTTGATGAAATCATAACTATAATCTTTTTATTTTGGCGGAGCCATTGGTGAAGAATCGTCTCTCATGAGGACCATCAATGCCCAAGTCGAGCATGGAGTGAAAATATGGAGCAATCATATCCAAGTAGCCTATGTACCTGCTCAGTCATTTTTGTTTCAGAGGTATTATTTACCCCGCATTTGTTAGCTTATGATTATTATTATTATCTCAGTCTGGCTTCTTTTTCCAAGTAACTTTCGTCCATGGATTTACTTTTGTACAGTTTGTCTTCCAGCCTGAGGTTACATAAGGTAGCTGACGTACATATATGGAACCCTCTGAAGTCAATAAAATAGTGAGGCAAAAGGTAATTTTGTATTCACCTGTTTATACGTGATGCCGAATTGTTACATCACTATTATTACCGTCATAACTACACAATGCTGTCCAGATGAGTCCTTGATGCCAGCTTGGGAATGACTCGTGACACGGACAAAAAAACCAGTTGAGAACACCATCACAGTGTACCTCCGCACATGTTCATCAGTTCCAGCTCGGCAAAGGGAAAATAGAGATTTAACTTTATTTTGCAGAAATAATTTTATTACTGTGTCCATTATACAGAGCAATATTGGCCATGTAATGAGGTTGCTAGAAGCGTAAAAGTGGGAGATGGGACATAAAACAAGAGTTGTTTATGACTCCAAGAATTTTAACGCCTTCAGTCAAAATCTGAAACAATACAGTAATAAAACGAGGGAATCAAGGAATAGATAAATTAAGCTGAGGAGAATATATAGAAATGTCAAGGCTCTTAACATGGAACAAGTGCAGTGTAGTAAACACCTTGAGTCCTTGAGAAGACTCAGAGTCACAGAAGCAACTGGCATCTTACTCGTGCATGACTAAAGCGTACAGTGTCTGCTAAGAAACATAAAAGGACATTTCCTTTTTATTCCTGACATTTAAAAAAAAATAATTAGTACCTTTAATAGTAAAAATCAATACCAGTAAAAAATTGTCCAAGCGTCATGTAAAAACTGAGTATCTACTCCTTATTTAAAATTCGTTACCTCTTTCAACTTAAAATGTGTTACAGGTGTAGTTATTCTTAGCTGACTTCCAATAGCTCTTGGAAATGTTCAGTTGGGATTCTTAACAGCTCCTAGTGTCTTCATGGTGTAGTATGTGTATGTACCTAAATTTTTTGCATATTTATGATTTTATATAAAATGATTGCACGTGATATAACATCAATAATATGCTTTTGTACTGACATTATTTAGTATATCTACTTATTTTTAATTTTAGCTATCACTATTGCTATGTATGCATACCTACTATGTATATTCATTGAATTTGATAAAAACTGGCAGAGGAACTATTTGAAGAGCTGGTTAAGGATGTGAAAGAATTTTGTTTGGGGGAATGACAATCTCCCCTCCCCACAAAATTACTCACACAGACCTTCACACAGGACGTGGGCTCTGTGTATATACGAGAATTTAATTCCCAAATTTTGGGTAAGTTTAATTATACAAATTTAATTGGTAATTTTATACTAATAAACAAAAACAATGCTTATTATAAATCTACACCTATACACACTACTGTAGAAACTGCAGTGAAATATTTTCGTTCCGTCAGTGAGGAGCTCAACCAATAATAGTAGCCTAGGAAACATAATGACTAATATAAAATAATATCAAACTAAAAATCTCATACTAGATTGTAATTTGTGAGCTTTTAACCGCTTTTAGTGAGACGGAGAAATCCAATATTATCAAAAGGGGATATTTTGTCATCCCTAATAATTATGCATATGTAATTGAATAAAGGGAATATAGTCCTTTCCAAGGAATGGGGAAATTTATATTTAAAAGAATGTGGGACTGTGTGAGGCATGGGATGAGAGACAATGAGGGGAAAATGGGAGAATATTAAAAAGCAGAAAGAAGCCGAGGGAAAAAGGTCGGAGGAGTTGGAAGTTAAAAGGACTGTTGAGGACACATAAGTCTCAGATGAGATAGTAAGCATATGCATTCGGACGGCTTGGTCATGGGCTGAGAGAAATGCTCGGCAATGCCAAGTCAGAGTCATTGAGTCAGTTGCATTTCATTGCAACCAGAAGAATCCATTACTTACATGATATTGCGTATGGTTTCGAGAGATAATAAAGGAGGAGAGAGCGAGGCGAAGAGTTATGGAAGCGTGTAGTGGCATCGGTTCTTTGATACTCTCTGGGGTTCCGAGCAAAGTCGGCGCCGTGCCGAGACTCAGCCCATAATTACGCCTGTAATTTGACCTCCTGCGGCCCACTGTCATGGACAGACAACCCCGGCCATCCAGTCACAGTCAACCACCAATTATTGTCCGCGAGGATGCTCCAAACCAACCTGTCCACATAGACAAACACATGCAACCAGCAGCCCTCTCTCCCTCCCTTGCTCTCGCACTCTCTCTCTCTCTCTCTCTCTCTCTCGCAGAAAATCTTCCACCGTGTGTCCTCCTCTCTCTCTCGATCATCTCCATTTCCCTATTGTCTACACTCCCAACCAAAAATAACTGAAAAAGACACTTGGAGGATTCTCCCGTGTTAGAGTTCGGGGACGAAGGCCCGTGATGATCATCATCAAACAGCAGCCTGTGAATTCCCATTGAATTCCATGTGCTCATACAGCCCGAGGATGACTTTTATATGAGAATTCCTCCTATGATTTCCCTCCTTGAGAAAAATTACTTATCTCAAAGCATATCTAAATGTTCAATCTATTGTAAGATCGTATCCGGTTTTTGAGTAAACTTTGTAAACTCCTCAGTGGGATTTTTATAGGAGATGACGCTGCGCTAAAGGGGAGACAGATCCCTAATTTTTCCTCTCTCCATGTCCATTCCAACTCCTATGACTCATTTAAATCATGTCGAGCATAAAATTTCCAGTGTGACAGTTTTATGCTCCGTGTCAAGCCTCAACCATTGTATTGAATTCCATCCTGATTGTTCTTCTCCTAATGGTGTCTTCATGTTTGGTTTAACAATACCATAATAATAATTAACGATTCAGAGACACACCACAATCACATTACGTGGCCTGGCCATGTACTCCCCGCGTACACCTTCCCACCATACTATCCACAAGGCTTTCCACATTGACACATCCAGCTTCCCTCACAACTCAGTGTACTATGGTTCCTTAGTCTGAATTGGATCTGACCTTGATGGGAGTATAATTCCTAGCAGTCAAGTCCCATGGTTAAAAATACCAGCTGGTATTCACAGACACAAACAAATTTAAGTATAAGTACGGAACACACATTCACAAACAAATCCATACACTCAACATGCAGTCTCAGCTCACAATCAGAAGAGTATACTCAAAGTCGAATATTTTTCTCCTCAGACTTTCAAAGTAGGAGGAAGGGAATAGAATGCATTCTAACGGGAAGACCTGGGAACTGCAGCTCTTTCTAAGAACTTTCTTCGGCCATGATGATCCTCGAAAGGGCTAAAGGGCCCTTCATCTCACTCTCAGGTAGGCCCTTTCTCTCCCCTAACTCTGACTACCTTTCCCAGCTACCTGTCAAAATTGCTCTTGAATTATTAGAAATGCATTACCAAAAGTAAAACAAAATCTTTACCGGAAGGATTTGTTTTGAAGATCGAAGACAGTTTTTGTAAGATGCTTGTTGGTAGTTATTGGAAGAGCTTGGAATGAAAACAAATGAGGAATGTGTTTTTATAATGCAGTACATCATTTATTTCAAAATGACACCGATGCGTTAACGAGGAGCCGCACATAGGCTTATATTTATGGTTTCCCTCTGTCGGTTCCGTTGGTCATGGTTGGGGACACGACGGAGACTGGGCCAGGGATTAAGGACAGATGAGTTGACCACTGATGGTGTAGCCCATTTAAGGTAGTGGAGGAGACTGGAGCTAATGCAAGGACTGGGAAGCTCTGTGTAGGAGTGTGGTCATAGTAGAGCGGAATTAATAAAACAATTTTTAATAATTCTGACAGGATAAATTATAGAAGAGTGGAAGGGAAGTGGCTCTGAGACAAGGGATCACAATTCACAGGAACGAAATCCACATGGCAGTGGGGCCCATAAATTATTCATCTTTCTCGGTTTTGTTTACCACCAAAGAATTTTATGAGCTCTCCACACCGCGTCGTCCCAACGTCTCCTGGTCTTATTTATGAGTTACCCTCTGACCCCACTCCTTCATACAGCCCACTTCCTCTTGCATAGGTTAACCAAATCCTCAACAAAAATAAATAGCGCTACTAAAAACTACTTTTAGATAAAGCTGACCCACTACTAGCTCTGTGAGAGTCTTGTGAACACAGGAGCTGATATGGAGGTCATTGTGGTCCTAGATCATGTCATGTAAAAATGTAATGCATACACAATACATATTCATGTAAACACTTAAGTTACTGTTCCCCACGCAATTCATCATTTTGATTCCAGCCTCCTCGTATACAAGGGATAGCTTCTACGGCTTCAAAGTTGGTGACTGCATTAAGTTTTCTGGTGATCCCTCTCAAACTTTATATTCAAATGGAAAGCTGATAAATGTAAAAGTATAATCTCTCACAGTCTGTAAACAGTAATTTGTGAGACTTCAAAAGGTACATTTTTTTTCTCTCGTTATTTCCCAGGTTAATACAAAACACACAAGGGCGGCTGTATAGAGAGTGTCGGTAGCAATGGAAGTAGTCAGAGAAGCAAAAGCACGTTGACTTTAAATGGTCGGAATGAAACTCACTGGGTAAGAAGCCAGTCGTATTTATTTATCATTTCATTCACGTCGCACATCCTCGTCTGAATTTCTCCATTGCTCCTCACATGATGTCCCTCAACATTAAATCATTTAAGGTAACGGCAGAAGAGACAAACGAAACTCAAGATGCTGGCTCACTCCTTCTGTTGCAATCACGTCCTGTAATGGAAATGTTTTATCAATTGTTGAGAGTCACGCAAATTTTCCTTCCCAGCTCCCATAATAATAATAGGGCTATTACAGTGACCAGCCTGCATTTGTGTACATTTTATTGACACTCTCCCAGGCACATTATGTTGTAATTCTTCACAGCCCTCCAGCCCCATATGACAAGAGATCTAAATTGTTCGATTCAATGGGACTGGGAAGAAAAGCAGAACCTGATGTGCAGATCAATAAACACGCTGATTAGAATTAGATCTGCCATGAATTTATTGTTTATTAGTAGCCGGCTCTGAAGTCTGTAAGTATGAGCTACGTGCCCGTACAACTAAAGTGAAGTTTTATGATAATTTTTGCAATGGGAATAATTCAGATAACAAATTCTATTGGCCAATTGCAGATATCATTTCGAAGTGGAGCCGCAGGGGTGGTGACGGTGTCGGAATAATTATTAATTTTCTTGTGTAATTCCTTCCCCCCTCGTAGACATGGGGCTCTTGGAGGAATCTGCATATTCCTAATAGCCATTTAAATGCTGGTCTGAGCTCTATACGGAACATTTAAATACTAAGTGATGATTGGATGCAACAAGTTTCCGAACGCACGAAACCACGAGGTTTGCCGGATCACGACAAATCCTCCATACCAGATGAGGACGGAGAGTCCAAACGGATATGTATGGATTGGAAGGATACGAAAGGGATAGTGACCCTAAGGAATGGCTAGTGAACATTTGGAAGTGTCTGGTGTCAGGGGAAAAAAAAAATATTGCAGAAAAAGGAGGAGGGAAAATCTTTGAGCTGAGAGAGGAACCAAAAGGGTGCAAACTCGAGAGAAGAGTCTAGAGAGACATTAAAAACCCTAGTAATTGCTCGTGATGGACTGAAGGTGAAGACCAGTGTAAATTTTATAACGGTGTAATTCATTCATGTATTGTGAAAGGAAGCTGTACTCGTGAATTGGAAGATTATGATTCTGCTCTGCCTTTATGGCATGCTATGATGACCTGGAATGAGTCCCAGAGTACATACGGCACTACAGCTGCTGTAGATAAAATGTAACATTTATTGCTCAGGAATTTATGGATGGGAAGAAAAATAGCAATAATGCCACATGGTTTGAACAAATTAAAAGTAATTCATGCATGTTAGTGTGCTGGGCTGACTAGTAATAAATTCAAAGGCAAGAATGTAGTTTGACCATTACAAGGCTTATTTTATGGATTTCAAGGAGAAAGATTTTCTTAAATAAAAGCGCGGAAACATAAAGAAATCATGCGGGGCTGTAAGTTTGCTTGGAAATGGAATTGGTGGCAGTTTATAGCAAAAAAAGAAGAAATGAAGGAGGGAGAGAGAGAGAGAGAGAGAGAGAGAGAGAGAGACACAGAGGGAAAAAAAGACGAACAAGCCTGGAGACCTTAGTAAAAGATGAGAGCAAAGTGAGGACAGACACACCATCAATCCTAAGCTTTAACTGCCTACCAAGTCAACTTGTGTAGGGAAATTACACTGTATTTTATCATGTTATGTTATGTGTGTGATTCTAGACGCTCACTAAAGATTTCCAGATAGGACCATACGTGTGCCGTACTTATATGTTCCTCTCCTTTTATGCACCCGGGATTAGTCCCAAGTGTAACGGCGGGTAAGAGGCAACAACCCATGTCTGCATCTTTCCAAGACAGAGCTCGCAGTATCTCCGCATTTTTTCAAATCATAATGTAATAATATTTATAATACAATAATAATTATATTCTGATTATTAGCATATTTATTTTTGTTAATTATAATTATTATTGTGCGGCATAATATTTATTACTACATGTCTAATTTTTAAAATTTATAATCTATAATTTTTTCTCTCTCTCTCCAATATATTTTCTTCTCACAAAGATTCATCCCTTGTTGGTCTCTGTATCTCATAGGTGTTCAGAGTGGACTCTTAACTGTTATGAAGCATCTCAGCCGCATGGACTTCCAGAGGATCCTTTAAGATGACTGCATAAATAAGTACGAATGTGAAATGTGTGCTTTGAAATGCGTGTACAAATGTTTGCATTAAGATACGCCTGTAACCCAGTATGCCTTGAGATATGTACAGTGTGGAAGAAAGTGTACATTAAGATAAATGGAGGAAGAGGTTATGTACACCCCGAGAGCTATATATGTGTAAGAGACTGGATGTGTGTGTGTGTGTGTTTGTGTGACTATCCAAAGTTGTAGGCTGGAGAAGGGGCAAACTGTAGCAAGAGACTTGCCACCATCCCATGTGTATCTTTACCAGGGAAGAATCTCATATTGTCGGAGAGATTGGACGGAGTATGTATTTTTTTTTGAGTTTTTTGGTGGCTTGAACGCTGAGCGTAAGTAAGTACCCACCCGCACCGAAGTCATATAGAAAATAATATAAATGATACGTTATGTACGTCGGGAGCATTAATAGTAGTAAACAGTGATCTGGTCCTACTGACTGTGCTCAAGCATGGCGGAGAGGAGGCTTAAGTAGGGACAAATGAATATAGAACGAGACCATGTAGTTAGCTTTCCTTCTCCATTAGATGAGATGAGAATGAGTTGGCAGTCGTAGAAGTCGAAGTAGAAAGTGACATTTAATAGGTCTCGGCTCGAAATTGCTCAAGAGAAACATTTCGTCCCGTCAACCCTAATGCACTACACTTGTTCCCCGTAAATTTTTCGCCACCTCCGAGAAGACGAACCGGAGTGATCGACGAGCCAGACAGCTAGGCCAAGGAGAAAAAATTTACAAGTCAGTTCAACTGAACAGAAAAGCCAAAGCTTCCATCTGTCTTTCACTAATCACGTTCTAAGAAATAATATCTCTTCTTCCTCTACGCCTCTAACTCTCAGAGTATAGTCTGCCATTCTTTTAATAGTTAAAGAGGCTTAACGGCTCCTTCACTGTAACCTACCGGGCTTCTAGAGCGTCATTCTCTCCTTTTCCTGTACGGTTCAAATCTCATCCCAATAGTTACACAGGACTTGAGTCCCTGGAAAAAAAAAACATTTTTAAATCTACCAATCTCCATTATTCCATCTTAGTTCTCCTTTCCCTTAAAATAATTATGACTCCTCTGGGGCATATTTCCAACTTCAGCCCGATTTCCCGCCCTTTCAAAATCAACTTTTAACACACTAACCTCAACATCCATAAATCAGATCAAAGAAAGAATTCACAACCTTATGCTATTTACAGAAATCTTGAATCCGAAAAATCCATCAAGAAAATAATTTAAAGAAAATCAATCTTAATCTTCATCCTCTGAAATCTACATCCCCTTCTTGATGAATAAAGTTTTAATTATGAATTCTTTTGTAATTTTAGAAAATAGAACCCTCATATTTTTTTTAAATACAAACAGAATTCATAAGGCAAGACTGCTACCAAAATTGGGATGCCTCAGTTCTCACGGGAATAAAAGTCAAAATATTTCGAAATTGCAAGTTGGGTTCAAATTATCGGGCCATAGTAGTCCCAGTTGCTCCATAAAAACAGGCGCAGTGAAGAGGTCAGGAAAAATCCCCACAAGGGCCAGGAGACTCAGATTTGTCGGAGGCAGTTTCAGATGCAAACTAAAGAGAGCTAAATGAAAAAACAATAATTGGAAGATGTGTTTCCCCGAAACAACTGGAAATGAACCAGGGGAAAACCAAATGAGGATTTAGAATGGAGGGGGAATGAATGTTTATGTGATGACAAGCCTTCTTGCTAACTTAACTGCTTCTGTATAGATCTTGGAGAAACGAAATCTCTTAAGTAGCCCTCAGCCTCTGCTTTTCTACTATATGTCTCAAGCCCGATAAAAATCCTCCCTCAATTCTCTCAGTTTTTATGAGGAACATTTTGAGTAGATATATATTTTACCCTGTAAAAATTTATACTTTGTTAAATTTCTCAATTCAAATACTGATTACTGTAATATGTTCATGGTATCTTCCAGTGATGGGTGTTAAAGTAATTTTTTGAAAGTTGAGAGTAAACATGGAAGGGACCGATTTACAAGTGATATCAAATGATGTGTTTTTAAAAAGTTGGTTTGAAATTTAGAGAAAGCAGAGGCTCCTCCTGCCCCTGTATACTTAATATTGGGCCAGTCCACGTGAATAGGAGGCTCGTGGGATTTTAAAATGAAGTAACTTGGGATTTCAATTCCGCCATGTGTAATGCGCCCTGAGTACATGTTAAGTCTCATCAGGAGTGACATCCATGGCGAATTATGTCGCCTGCCTGTCACCGTCCTAACGATCCCCAAGCAGAGTACTTACACCGAATTCGGATCTTCTCCTTCCCCCAGTACATCTCCCCGTGTTGTGCATACATACCCACATGTCCCAGCACTCAGCACTTTTAAAGAAAAAGCATGTTTGGGTATGATCGTTAAGGGAAACAGTAATCGTATATTTTGCCCTGGGTTTCCATAATCTGGTCTATTTGACAGGAGAGTGTGGAGAGGAAAAGAAACGACTGTTCAGAAATTACCGGAGAGATTATTTGTATGGATATTGGTGCTCCGTGTGAACGTGCGGAATGACTCGGGTTTATTTAAATAACATGTACTAATTCCAATAAAAATCTACAACGATGTTGATACTATTAATCCTGCTGTGAAATTTGCAAGATGGGCTTTTGAAATTCCCCAAAGTTTATTCAATATTTTAACATGAACCTATTTGTTGATGTCTTGTGTACACCATAGCTCTGGTGTCCTCTGCAGATCAGACTGAATTTATTGGTGAGGCACATATTTACATTTTTATTGCACCATTGACCTCAATTGCTACTGGCAATCAAAGCAATCCCATCTTCAGGCTAATAAATTCTTCACTAAATCCATCAAGCTGCCTCTGTTTTGATTTTTTCACAATCAACTCCCATACTAATCTTTAGCCACGAGTCGTTCCCTCATGTTTATCGACTCCGTTATAGTCCTCCCGCTTGCCAATAAATGCTCCGAAGCCTCCAGTCATACACTTCATACCCCGGGATTAAATATAGGACGAGCCCGGGACACAATGCTACACTCCCACTAGTATATACATACGTACAACCACAGCTACAGCTCCATACACTCACAACACACTCAGAGACACACGTCTCCCTGTATTTTACCAGAACACCACAAAAAGTCTATCATACATGCAATGAACACGTCAACATGAGTAATGTGGCAAGCTCCTCTCAAGTCTCAAGAATGAGTCTCTGTCTTGGGAGACTTATTATTCTAATTTGTACTTGCTCACCACCCCGGTGTGGAGAGTTGGGGAAGACATGTCATGATCCAGGATATGGCTGGGAACGCTGATGACAAGCTGTAAGTAACTCATCGGGGAAGTCGGAGGGAAATATTAAATTTATAGCTTCCCTCTCCTCTATGTCAACTCTCAGCAGGGATGGGATAAGTGAGCTAATAGTGAAAGGTCAACAGTCATGGCAGTTAAAGTCGGAGTTAATATTTGTTGGAGGAAGCCAAGAGCGACACCAGCTCCGTCCCTACCTCTTCACATGTAATCTCTCCTCATAACAAATCCATTTTAGCAAAAGGCTCCTACGCTCTCTCACAGACCATCTAGACTAGCCTAGGTGTAATCACAGGAGCACTTATTATTTTCAAACTATAACTCTACAGTTCTACTGATAGTAACTAGCAATGGCAGTAGTAGTAGTAGAACAGGAGCTGTTCCTAAGATCTATCACATACTATTTGTACATAAAGTAATTACTTATTAATTCTCACCTGGAGCTACTAACATGTTCACATTAAATCATAAATTAAATTACAAATTTCAAATTAATATGTCTATAAGAAGGGGTCAAAATGGCCAGAAAACCGAAATATATTTGTTACGAAACTGATAGAAAAAAATTTATTCTTCCTAAGACCATACCCAAAGTATAGATAGAAATATCATGGGCGCACTTAATACATAAATACAGTGTGCTGCTAGTAGTAGCATCATGCCCCAATAGCCAGTGTGTATAGCTCAGTTCATTGAATAAGTTCCTACGGGGAAAAAAATCGTACGGAGGAAGAACCATGCCGAAAATGAAAGTTGGTCATCTCTTAAGTATCGGAACTAGCAAGAGAGTGTTTGTAGGGAGTAGGGACAAAAGGAGTGAAATCAACAAAGCCCGGACGGTGCTTCACTAGCCAAAAGCCCATGGAAAGAAGTGTACACGAGTTATAGTCAAGTGAACTGGAAGTTGACATGAAGGAATAAAAGAAAGAATTAGATACTTGTGTAAAACTCAAGATAAGTTTTCGCAATTTCCACCCAGAAGTGTAAAGTTATAGGGAGGTTACCCCATGCACTGATGCCTGTCTCCCTGCACTAGTAGAGTCCCTATACATGTCTAGTCCCTATATACTCCCTATAGTGGGGTGTATATGTGAGGCTGGACTCCGACGACGTCAACTGTTGGTTGGGAGGGAGGCATGGATTTTTGTTTGGGTGCGGGTATAAGTATAAAAGTAAAGGAGTATGTAAGATGTATGTACCTCTTGTGGGGCTATAGGTGCAGGCCCTGTAGTCATGAGCCTTGGTGTTTGGATTTAGACAGGGAAGGAGGAGAAAAGACTGGAACGACGATGGAGACCATAAATCAGGAGTGATTGGCATCAGTGACACCAAGTGATAAATGAGAGGCGGCTCGTGTGCTCAACTGCCACACTAACACTCTCCACTCCACTCAACTAATCTTTTTGCCAGCCATTAGCTTTTCCTCAGTTAGGTTTTCCGTTTCGCCAAAAACGCCAGCTAGTCATGCAGTTCTTACTCCGGGTGTATATATACGAAGAGGGGCATTCCTGCCCGAAGGGTAACTTAACCGAATACTTCCAAGCCAGTTGCTGGGTGCGGACCGAACCATTCAATCGGAATTTATTTGTCATCTTACATTTAATCCGTAACTTAAATCCTTCTGTCCATTACCACATTCTCTGGGAGCCTCTCTCCCATCCTCCAAAATGTTTCAATTAAATCCTCACCCACATATGGACCTTCCCCTAACTCAAAATGCAAATGAGTACGACTCCAAAATGTTCCCTCTACATGCGATATCCTGTGCATACTCACATTTATATCTACAGTACCTGTCAAAACAAAAAAAAAACCTTGGACTGCCATCATAATATCTGGATATGAGTTTCGTTCCTTTTTCAAATCACTCTGTACAGCAATTTAGGAACACTATATAGATATATATATATAGAATATTAGTCCCATGAAATTATTGCACCTGTTAACCTCTAAATATCTTTTAGGGTCGAGACTGTAAATAAAAAATGTAATTACGTCTATTTTGTGGTCTATGTATAAAATTTTATAGTTATTTTTTTTTAACTACTTATCTTATTTTGAGTGATGCAATTTTATTATTTTATTCGGATGTGTTCAATGACCGAATGTAATAAAGGAATGGAGAAGGCTAATGGGAAGGAAAGGGGATAGTTATTAAATTACTTTTGGGCTTGTAATTATTTTCGTGGGATTACGTCCTCCACAACTCCTGAGCTGGATTGGGAGATGAGAAGTGAAGAGTTACTTGGAGTGGGACTCGTGGCAGGAAATGGAGTGAGGAGTATTTTTGCAGGATGTTTTGGCTTCGGAAGTAACTTCCTCATATATCTTGTGAAGTTTACGATCCACCTTCCATACATTACATTCCCATTGAGTGAATTTATAGCTGGAATTGTCATACTTCCATTATCCCCTAAGCCCCTTTTTGAAAACCGATGTGTGTTAAAGTGAAGAGGAGAATTGTTACTTACCTCATAACATGGTAATCACTCATGGCATGTGTCCCATGGAAACACAAGAGCTTGAGCCTGTCAGTTAAAGTCATGTATCATACTCTTAATTTTGTTTTTCTTTCAGGAATGACTAAATATTTAAGTAAGAATTACAACCTCGAACTTTTTGGGGGCCGGAGAGTGTGCAGTGAAAATGAGATTGGGGAGGATTTTCAAGGGAGTATTAAAACCAGGCTGAGATTTCCCGTTTTACTGGAACCTGAGACCTGAGAGGTTTCAACTTGAGGTTGTTTATAATAATTGCACGCTCTTTATGTGCTGTTTTTATTCTCCGGTTGCATTAAAAATCTAGAGAAAAAAAATTCCAACCCGTACCATCAAGATTACCATGATTACATTGTGTATGTGTGTGTGTGTGTGTGTGTGTATGTTTGGAACTTGGAAATAAGTGTAGGCTATAAGAGATTAAATTGACGACATAAACAAATTCAAAGCAATTTGAGAGGAACAACTATATAAAAAAAATTAAACGACAGGGGGAGAGAGAGAGAGAGAGAGAGCGAGAGGGTAATCTTGATGAAAAATGTTATTCTAGATTACAACAAATTTTCTCGAGTGTAATAAAGAAAGTTGACAGCGTGTAAATATCTAATAATGGCTAATAATAATACGTTTTGTGTTACATATCACATTATTTGCACTCGTTGTTAGAACTTTTATTTCATTATGGGCCACTTGCATGCAACCCTATCGCAAATTTTATTATACAACCCCAACGAGATTTCCTACACGTAATAAGATATTTAATCACTTCCAAGAAAAGTCACTCCGTCCGAGGAATTACTTGTCCAATAATTACACATCATTTTTCAAGCCGTCCTGAAATTACGACCAATTCCCTCTTAAAACCTCCAAGACTTCCTGCAAGTCCTGGTCCTTTCCTTGCTCCTCGAACTTCACACCACCATTGTCTCATGCACCTCCAAGGAAATTCCTAGAGCTTGCAAATTGCATCTCAACCTTCCCCTTATACCCTTGTCAGCATATTAGTCATTAGGTCCTTACAGCTAATACATATATCTATACCTACATACATACATACATCATATACATAATTACGTATAGATACACATAATGCTTCCTTCCATGGTACTTACAGCCCCCTGTTCCTTAGAAGACTGTAGTTGACACGGCATGAGCATATATTTTAAAAATAAAAATAACTCTTGAATTATTAGGATTAAGAGCCGAGACGCATTGTTCCTTTGATTTTAGCTCCACAAAATGAGTGTATACATTTCCTTGGTGTGAGACCTGAGCAATTTGTCAAGATAGCATGTCGGACCTCTCAGTCATACATCAGCATGAAAAAGTGGAAGAATTTCACAAGTAAATATCACTCCGGGAAAGAATCTTGGCATGTGGCTCTCGCGAATAAAAATACAGAATTCACATTATGATTCGAGATTGTTTGGATGTTTGGGAGGCTTGAGCGTGTGACTTTATTCATTGCATGCTCGGGGGGGGGGATGTGAGTGTAGTTGTATGTATGCAGGCAGTATGGGAGTATATACATGGGTAGTTACAGGATGATGATGTGTGTAAAGCCTTTCAAGATCCGTATGTGCAGTGCTTAATTGTAGAGATAAAGATTGCCAGTGAAATACAGAGATTCTATTAGTTTCCCTCGCCCACTGTACTGGCACCGGGACGACAGTCAGCATGAAACGGGGAAGTTGCAATGTTCAAGTATGTGACAGTAGTCTTGACATAAATTGTGTAAAAACTCCTCTCCGCGCCTTGTCTTCTCTGAAATGAGCCAAGGAAAATGTAAATAAATAAAAAGCAGCAGATAGATTGATGAAGTTCGCGACATATTTGCTCCTCGTTTGTCTCTCTGTCTTCGTTACTTGCAATCAAATCACGAGAGCATAATTCTCTCCGATTTCTCTCAGCTGCGTAAGTAGAATTAGTTTCTTTTTTTTGGGAGGGGGGGAGGGGGGGGGGGTACGTACAATCTGTAGTAGTACAGTTGTATGGAAATTCAATGGAAGACTCTGCAGAGTTCTGGTTCCAGAGACTCCTGTGCTTTTGGGTGTTTTCATTTGTTCCTAAGTTGGAGGAAGATGTGAATGAGATGAGAAGTTTTATCATGTATGCTTATGAGCTTGATATTATTAGATTACGTGTGTGATGTGTTCTCACTAATGGCACACAACTATCCACATTCCTGACTACATCTCCCTCTCCTCTGGAAAGGCCTGACAAGTAAAATGTGAGTTGAGTCAACTGAAATGTAAACTCAAGACAGACGGAGAAAATGCAATATAGATTTCCTCTTCTCACTCTTTTAAGTGTATTTACGGAGATTTTACATGCGACGAAGCATACACAGGCAGTCAGCGTGGACGTAAATCCTCAATGAGGAACACTAAAGAGATAACATGACGTAAGTATTGCTGAGGAAAGTATACAGGCGCCGGGTTGGAGATTCCCTAAAATATTGTCACAACTTGTGCTGTCTTGGTCTATTTCGATTTCAATTTATTACTCCTTTACTTGAAAGATGCTCCTTAGGATATACTCGTGTAGTTCTCGAGGAGAGTCTGGATATATCCTACTCACATTGTTTCCAATGTTTCCTTCCTTTGCATCTCCTTCTTCTTCTTCTGCTCTTTTCCCGGAAAATCCACTACCCACACACACACACAAGTGCTACAGTTTTAGCAGCTTTTGCTTCCCTACTAGTATCTGTACTGCCATCTCCTCCATATATCTGTAATAATCCTTGGGCTACACATAGATCCCTGTCTACCTGCCTATAGTCACATAAATAGCAGATGTAGATAAATACTCATAGACCCGGCCAGTATCATGTGCTGGATCGTGTTTCTCATTCGGTACATTGTCACATGGCGAGGGCTTGTACAATCAAAGGCATTATATCTACTCGGGCTATTTACAACGATTTACATTTATTTACCGTAGGTTTGCATACTGTCTAGTGTGACTGTGCACATTCTCATCTTCGTGTACAGGAGTACTGTGCAAAGGAGACTGTTTCCTGTGCATACACTTCAAGATGCATTGTGTATCTACAGCAATGGCTCTGTAGCTACAAAGTCATAGTACACATAAGATCTGTAGTGTACAAAGTAGACTGCTGTGTGTATCCACGTAAGTATTACAAATGTATTATAAAACAAGCTCGAGTGCGTAACAATACAAGTTGTATGTATTAGAATCCGGAGGACCACGAGGCTTGATCCATTACTCTGTAACATAAATTGTTGAGGAATTTATCCTCCTTTTTTATATTCACTGAGACAGAATTTATTGGAGGGTTACGCTTTGTCAGGAATTGGTTACAGCGGGAGTAGCCTCCGCTGTGTGTGTGTGTGTGTGGTATGATGGGATTAACAATGGGAAGGGATTGTCTCTGCCGATGAGACTTTAACACTTGAAGTAGAACAAGCCTGGGAGGGAGATGGGATGAAATATAGTGAAAGAATCTTGTAATAATTTAATTGTGAGGGATTTGAAGAGGAAGAATTAAAAGTAGTGTGACGTGAGAATCCCGGGAGGAAATGTGGCAGCTGCCCCTGCCAAAAATGTACAGAGTGCACACGTTTTAATGAATTTATTTCCTCCGGACTTAATGATTTGAAAAGTTTGGAGCTCACGCACAAGTTCTAACTTGTTATGGTGACGACGGTTTTGATCTTGTTTTTAATTGTGGTTGTGAAAAGAATTATTGCAGTTTTAGTGTGAGGATGATGGGCCCATAGCACAGTGTGCTCTTGTTCTTCGTCTCCCAGTATAATGAATTTCCGGATGAAGCCCTCCTTGAACCTTGTGGTATTCACTCATTGGCAGGACTCTCTCCTTGGGAGAATAGTGTGAGTAAGTAGTAAGTGCTAAGCTGCTGAAAAGTAGATGGGAATGACAGTTGCTCACTCTTTCTTTCTCCACTTCATCGAAATTTGAACCAGAGATCAGTTGAATGTGATGCTAGGAATTCAATTTTATGTGTGCACAGATCCTTTTTTGTTCTTTGGAATTGCCCACGTATGCATTGGCAGGGTCGAGGATGGGGAGGGGGGGGACTATGTACGAAGGATGTTAACTGCAGGAATTCGTCGCTATAATAAAGCTAGGATCGGTCGGATGCTAAACTGCCATTTATTTTTCAGACCCGAGTGAATTGTTTTCTTAACTCGTTCTATTGGTGCTTAGTCCATTTAATCGTGTTGGGACTTTCTGAATCGAAACCATCTTTCTGGTTTGGCTCTACGTGCCAATGACAGTTCTACAACCGAATCAACGACAACAACCAATTTTTATGCTTTGTCCATATCCAACTCCTCACCAGTGCACAGAACAAACCTACAAGCCATAAGCAGTCTCAATCCCTGAACTACATTCTTCTTCCAGTCTAAAGTGAGAGCTTAAAAGTCTTCAACTCCAAACGAACAGTCCCCATAATTGTTCCTTCAATTTCAAGCAATGCTTCCCAGTCTCAGTTGTTCCTGGAAGAATCTATTTTAAAAATGCGAAATACATTTTCATATCTACTTGCGTTTCATACAGTATATAACCAAATAGCCTACTATACTTATAGTAAATTTACTTGAGATTTTCATATCTGTCAAAAACTATTTAACTTGAGATTTTATATGTGACAAAAAATATTTAACTTGAGATTTCATATGTGACAAAAAAATATTTAACTTGAGATTTCATATGTGACAAAAAAATATTTAACTTTTGCTATCATTGTCGGATGTTGCAAAGTGTGCCGTTACTTTTTGGAGGATTATAAAAAGGAATTAGGAATAGCTTGAAGCGCCGTCTGAGGAAATCCGACCTAGTGATATCAGAGGTGAATAAATTAATTTAAGATTCCTCATTTGATTACTACCTTCGGGCCTATGCACCAGCTTTGAGCAATTACTTAATGGAAGCATTCGATTAGAACAATTGCTAACTTCATTGCACGTCACAGTGTAGAAAGGTAGCCCTTTATTGACAGTTATTTCCTCCTCGCCCTTATTGTTGGTTTATTGGAATGACAATGCTTAGGGAAGGGAAGACAAATTCATTAGTAAAAGTGCTGTATAAGGTAGTGTATGAGTTGTTGATGGGACCGAGGACAGAGAGATGTGAGGAACTACTTGAACGGATGGAAGTAAACTGGGGCAAGACTCAGCTCCGGAGGAGTCCCCATCAAGTCCTGTTTCCACTCCGCCAACAAGTCTATGGCAAGTGGTTCACCTCCCCGAACTCCGGTTACTGGAGCAACAGAAATGTAGGGAAGGCCGAGCCTTGAGCAGAAGTGGCCTTAACTTATGCCTTGATGAGCTAAATTGTGAAAAACTGAAATCTCGTTCACCTTTTCCGCACGCCAACTTCCAGAATGAGCATGGGGGAGACATTGGGGAAGGAAGCGGGGAAGGCGTCGGATATTCGGATCCATTTCTCTTCTCACTCCCGTGAAAAGTTCTCACTTTGGCGTACCTCTCAAAAGTCCACAACCTCCGAACTGTGTGAAAGGCCGTAGTGAGATCCTGAGAAGGAGTAATGGTCCTCGGGAACCCCTGTCACAAGTCACAGGGAGAGGCGAGTGTTCATAAAACTATACGGTAACGGTTTTTCTTAATATTCTCCACTTATGAAAATACTGGTGATCAAAAGTAGCCACAGCGTTAAAGTGAATTCACAGCACATGAAATGAAATGTTAGCGAAAGAACTGGGAACTCCGTTGACTGCTCTGGTTGAGCCTGCCATATAATATACATGATGCTTTAGCTTGAACCATGCCATTTTAAGACATAGTCAATATGGTATCCATGGACTACGCGCTCACAAAAAGCCAAAAGCCATCCATAAGGGGAAGAAGACGAAGAAGGAGTAGCACAAAAGGGAACATCATCTCATCACATTGTGTGTTGCCTCAGTCGTCGAGTAGCTTTCACTGAGGAAGCATCGTACCACTTGTGGTCTCTTGACATCGCCTCATTCCCACTACGGAGCAACGAGCCATCGTCCCCAGTAACCGAACAGTGATTAGTATTGTGTGAGGCCCAGGTTTTTCTCAACAATACTCCACCTTGTGATTAGTTTCAATAATTACACTGTGTCATCCAAGCCCCTCTGTGCCCACCAGTCACACCTCCCATACTTTGTTCTCCAGAAGTCTCAAAAACCATTCTTCTACTACTCCCAAGGATCCTCCGGAAAAATCTTACTCCCTCATCTAAAAACCCTCAAGTGTTCTCAAATTATCCTCCGATCTGATACAATACAACACCCAAGAACAGTAATAATATTCCAGAACCCGCGTTAGAAATAATACCATCTCTCAAATTATCGCCCTCTTGTGAAAGGACTTGAAAATCTCCTCAAATAGGAATACACACTACTTAGCAAACATAGAAAAAATACCACGAGTAAAATAGCTCCTCTCAACACTCTGACGCCTGTTCAATGTCAATTTGATCTCCAATCACTGACTCCGTGTATGAGAATAGAATATAACTACGAGGAAATTTAATCTCATCGTCGACAACAATTTGAAGAGTAGGAAAAGTCCGTACATAGTTTCTGACATTGAAGGGTGCTGTATAAGATATTTCAAGTACGACTTTTTTTTCTGTGTGTAACGTTTTTGATTGGTAAAAAAAAACGGAGAGAGATAAATGTATGAGAAGTAGTGTTTAACAACGTAGAGGGACCCGAGAGCACGTTTTAAACGATGTAAAATTGACGAAGGAAGACAAGTGGTGTAAGTACTTTACCTTATAAAGTAGAGGGTTTTCGAGTGCTGACTAAAATATTAAGTACGCCGTTGAATTGAAAGGATGAACTTGGAGTGGATGGGAAAGCGTGAGCTCATGTTTAGATATCAAGAAGCTATACGAAAAGAGAAAATTGATTAAGTTCATAAATCAATCGAGGAAATAACAAATAGTGTTAATTAGTTGCGTGTCAGTGCAACTATCACGCTTCCCGCGAAACACGATGTTGACGTCGAGTAGCAATCAGTACTTGCGGCCGGAGTATTTAACGCCTCTGCCCACGACTGTGAGTTCAGCTTTTAAACTATATATATAATTATACTTCATATTTGAGCCCTTATGTTTTCAGTCTCCCTGGACTTCATTCAACCAGCAAGGGTTTTTCTTTTACCCCTACCCTCTGAGTAATTAAATACACACACACACACACATACAGATCCACATGCTTAGGGATAAACTGGGTTGCTAAAATTACGGGTCCTCTGGTCCTTATAGTGTACATGCGTAAACATCTTTAAATACAAGTACATACAGTAGAGAAGCAAGGCTGAGTGATACTCTTGCTCGATGGGTATAATTAAAATTTAATTTCTTGACTTCTCCTTTGTTGAGTCAGAAGACCGCTCTAATCGTTCCTTTCAAATCTTGCAAGTCCATCAATTAATCTTTAAGTACTTTTAATCTCTCACATGGAGTTATTTACACCAAGCCTCACGTGACGATTGGGAATTCACGCGACGCTGACACTCTCTGACGTGAGCCTTGCAGTCTTGAATTTCAATATTACAAAAAAGTGTGGTACGAGAATAATTTGTTATTGACAAAGTCTTTACAAAATCCTCCCCATTCCTCTCAGATTTGTTAGCCACCCCAAATGGAGTGCACACAGGGAGAGGACAATTAAAATCAAACTTCTTCCAAGGGGGTAATCACGAAGGTATATTAATAGTTTCTCACTTTGGTCATCCTGAGCCATCATGGATTTTTTACAGGATTTTGATTCATATGCAATTACAATTCCTGGGTCAGACTCTGACTGTCAAGAGTCCCTTCTCATATTTTGTTTTGCAGGATTGCGTATCTCAGAATTATTGCAAATCCCAGAAATTGTGAGTAATTTACAGGCAGAAAGTTAATTTTACAAATGTACAGAAATGTTTACTCATTTACTTACTTATGTTTATTCATTTAATTGCGGAATCTTCATTAATTTTAATTACGGACTCTCCATCAATTATTCTGTGAAATAAGAAATTGAGGAGAAGTGATATTCAAGGGGGATAAGTAGGAATGAGCATGAGTCATGTTTTGGACATTGTAAAATCCTTGGTGGGTATTCTTAGATGGGGTAAATTCTATCCTAGCAATTAAATTTTTTTTAACACTGGAGCTCATTCAGAATAATAATGATACGGAGATAAGGGGGGAAATCCCATGGAGTCCGTAGTATAAAGGCATTGCGTGTGTGACCATTTGTCCGAAAGTTGTTTTGAAAGAGGAAATTAAGGAAAGAGAAACATATCAGATGAGGTTAGGAGTATGGTGTTGGAGTCGTGGAGCCGTTGAGTCCAGGTCTATTAAATAACATGCCGAGACTTGGTGTATCTACTTATGCATCATCCACACACAGAAGGGTTGAGAGTTAACATGGGAGTTGAGCCTTACAGAGTTCTTTTTTCCCTTTGAGATAGGGAACTTCTTAGCTTCTTGTAGACGCTTGGGATATATTCACAAGCTCATTGAGTCACTCAACTGTTGTTCACTCTTTGCATGACGAGAAGTGTTGCAGAGATAAATGGTAAAAAATGCATAAATCATATATCCTGACAGGTTGTTACATTAATGTTATTACATTACCACCGAAGGTGCCACTCTAGCCATGGGTGGCTGCACTTGATTGATCGCCTTTCTACCTTGACTGAATCTTTTTCTATTATGATTATTATATGCATCCTTCCTCGTTACTTTTCATATCTGTAATCATTCTTTTCTCTTACAAGTCCTCACAATCCATCTAGTTTTCTCTTACTCTTTTGCAGAGGTCTACAATAAATTGCAAGCCTTGAGTTAGTCCCAAAGTGTGTATTAGAGCCGTAATAAAAAAAAAACTGAGGGAACAACTGTATTCGTATTTCATGCGTCTCAAACAACCTTTTTACACAAAATTCCAAAACGAATTTATCATAACTCCTCTCAACGATGTGTACATCTTGAAAGGTCTTAAATCCTCCAATCTTGTCAAGCCCCAGTGTGTAGGTTCTGCCGTTCTGTGGTAACAAATTAAGTACCTACTCCTTGACAAGGTATTTTTCCCCCTTTCAAATGAGACTCCTTGTGTATCTTCCAAGGAGGATACCAAAGGCTTGTTCCTGACTTAAGAGAACACTATTTGTCCACAAGGAAACCATTTCTAATGAGGACGAGGAGACAAGGAATTATTCTTCCTATAAAGTCCCGAAGAGATTCTTGTTTCTCGAGGAATTTTTTGAACCTCCGTCATATTGTCAAGGTATCCTTCCATGGGACATTGGGAGTGGATGAGCAGGGGCACATTTATGTACGCCCATGATATCCCTACCCCTGTAAGTGTACAGTTAAACGTATTAACTTTTCAGCATACAAATGAGAGCCATTAATGACAGGGCTTTTGAAGTATTTCCTCGTCATCTGACAAAGAGATGACATGAAACATGGAAATGTACCTCTTGGAGTTATGACTCTTGGGGAAACAAATCTAGAAAAAAATGGCAGTTCTGACGCTCTGAGTGCGTCCAATCCCCTCTGACAGTGTACACAACTGACTACTTTACTACCTGACTTTGGAGGGCTCTGAGACATTGGGAAGATATGAGGGAGCCTCTAATCGTTGAGAGAATTTCAACAAAATGGTTTTATTGTTTTGGGAAAAAAATTTGTGGTTTGGACGATCACTCATATGATTTTAATGTGACAAGAGTGTGTGGATCAAGAGTTAAACTGCGAAAGGATAGGGGACTACAAGATGGAGAGGAAAAAGCAGTCAAATTTGCATTTTATACACAGCCACCCACCTCGCCGTTGGAAGAGCCAGTTTGTGTATAAGACAATACTTGACTCAGGCCTGCACTACAGCTTCCCCCCCCCCCCGAGTGACTCTCAGCGAATTAATGTAGATAGGAATAAATTGCAATATACTCTGAGCTGTCGTACATACATATGTGTAGATACATAACGACTGGGGAAACATATCGGAGTCCAGCAAAGAAACCCGAAGGAATTTTATGACTAAAGTTTGTGCTGAAGTTGGCGTGGCCTTCGGCCAGTTGGCATCCCCTCATGAGCATGAATAATGTTAATAAGCAAAGAAATAAATCGTCTCCGAGTAGTTTATGGCATTTTGTAGGCATCATCTAATCAGTAATGGGTAAAAGTCGCATAAAATATTTCTCTATCCAACGCAAATTCACGCCATTTCTTTTCCTCCATACTTAACCACTTAAAGGTAGTAAGACCGTTCCCATACCTCTACTTAGTTTCCACACCATGGGCCCAACATTATCATTAAATGTGTGGATGATCAAAGGGAACCATATCCTTAAAACATGAAATCATGCTCACAGAAGGAGTGAGAAGCCCAAGTGTTTAAATGTATTTGTAACCACTCTGCAATATAACTCTCCCTGTATGTATGGTGTATACATACATACAGTATATTATCATACGTATATACAATGTATCGAGAGAGAGAGAGAGAGAGAAATAGAAAGAGAGAGAGAGAGAGAGAGAGAGATTAAAAAAACTCCTCGATAAGTTAAACATATTTAAAGTGTTATAAAAATTGTACGTTTTGAGGTAGTAATAATTTTTGTGCAAATAATATAAAGTGGAAGGAGGAACGTTGAAGCTTTAAGAGGACTCCCCATTTGCTTGGGGTAGAAAAGCCATAAACAAATTTCAAATGAAATTTACTAGAAACTTCAATATGAAGGTAGATGAAATATAATATGTATTATTTATACCTCTTCTCAGCTCGTGACCTTATGCATGTCTCAGATGGAAGCAACGCACACTGCTCCAAGTAAATTGCTCCTACCTACTCTATAATTTGCACAATTTTTATGAGCCTGAGACGTAGTGCCGTTTAGTGGAAAGGAGATTTTAGGTTTTAGTTTATGATTTTAACTCTAGCTTTCATAATGTTATAGCTCGGTGTGTATAAGTGTGTGTGTGTGTGTGTGGACTGTACACTTACCATATGTACTCCCTATGTACACTAGAGTAAATAAAAGAGCTTGGAAGTTTTAGTGGAAGCTCACTACTACTTGTCCCATACTTGAACGACATTGGTTTGGCTCTGTATACAGACATATGTACGTAGATATGTACAGTGGAGTGTAAGTTACAGAGTAAACTGCCACACTTTATAAATACTTGTAACTTCCCTACTCCTTTGTCAGCTTTATAGAGTGAAGTACAGGGGAATATTTTTCCTCATAAAAAATATTTATAACGTTTGTGTACAGTCAGAGGAGCTCTTGGAGGAGGTTTTTTTTTATGGAGTTGCTATTATTGAGTCCGTCTATAGATACATACATGGTGTCATGTACTCCTACCGCTAGTACTGGCAGTACAAGTAGATACAGAGGAGAAACATAACCATGGAAACTAATATGCGCGTGTTTCCATGTCACGTACATATTTTGGTCTGGTTGATGCCCCAGCAGTAGTATGTGTGTGTGTGTGTGTGTGTGGAAAAACATTAATTTTTGTTACCACTTGGCCTTTCAAATCATATTACGGCGGAGTTATGAGGCATGTACGATACAGGGACTATGGAGACGTGAGATGTGCCCCAAACTTTGAGTTTCCTCAGTTTTGAGTGGATGTTTACGCTTATGTGTGGCACCACTCTCCCAGTCTCGACATGTAGTCAGATTTGGAGGTAAGTGTAATATTTTAGACGCATTAAGACGTGTTATGATGTGCAATGTATGCGTTGAGGATGTACAAGAATACGTCTTGATAGTCATTACCATCAGTTTTTGCTACTTGACTTGAAGCAATGGTAACGCATCATTTGGGTGAATGTTTAACGCCTTCAAATGTGATTTGGTGAGCTGGCTTGTTTTAATGACTGGTTGGTTATGTTGTCACCGTCTGAACGTCATCCCTGTCTGTTATTTTATTCTCATGTTGGACATGATAAATGACGACCAGATGGTTTGTCTTCAATACCTCTCTCCTCCATTCCCTACATCTCTCCGGAGTTTCCCAAACTTTACTCCAACTCTCACAAAATGGCCTGATGAAGAAGGAAGGAGTCACGTGAGGGAGATCGTCCTTCTACTGAATGGTCACTGGGCCTGGAGTCGAGAGTCAAAGTCATTTGAACTGCCCCTCCGAAAAATTGACAATTTCAAACCCGCAACCAGCACGTTTAGTGTGGACGGGCTTTCAAACCCCAATTTTTTTTACCTCTCTCTCTCTCTCAAGGATTTGTACAAGTAATTAATTTTCTCTTGTCATACAAGCTTTCCAAGGGATTACTCTCCGACGGCCACGTATGAACAGAGATTCTACAAGAAATACTCTCTAGAGGAGACTACATAGATCCTCAGCTGTGACTACTAGCTCCTGGATTGAAGGTCCTCCGTGTTTTTACATTGTTCAGGGCTTGAGAACTCCTGTCAGGGAAGCTGGTGTCTCGAGCTTCCCTTCAGATTCTTCTCTTTTGGGAAGCAATCCTTTACCTTCTAGTGAAAGGTAGTTTTGTTTCTGTATGGAACGACTTAATCCTCCAACATACTCAGGATTAGGAGAATTAATGTGAGGTAATATATCTGCTGAATATAGCATGTACATTTGAGAATGTTGACACATTATTTTTAATGATGCCCAAGTTTGTCAGATGTTAACGCTACAGTATGTGAATTGTTTCCAAGTGAGCACAGCCATTTACTGAGACTGTGTACTAGACAGTGCAGTTAGAGCTATGGAGCCAGTCCCGCTGCAAACTTGCTGTGTTGTGCTCAGAGATTCCTTACGTACAGTCATTTGAGATGAGTTTATAGAGAGGGCTTGGGTCTAAGAACTACTGTACAGGTTTGTGTATGGGGATCCTCAGGGCGGCTAGCGTAGTAGGAAATGTTCGGGAAAAGATGAGATCTGTGTAATATTTCGGGGAAGGTGTCCCTATAGAAAATGTTAAAGGGAAATGAGGAGAGGATTTGTAAGAGTAATAGATTGTGTGTGGGAAATAATTTTTAATTACAAAGTAGTTTTGCTGGGTTTAAAGTAAAATTGATTAGGTATGTGCAGAATCACGTCAGGGATCAGGAGAGATAGGAGAGGAGAGCATGATGAGCAAGATATTCGTTCTCGTCCAGGTAATAAATTGAAACCTTTCGGATTTAAAGCTGATTACAACAACCTGACCAGGCACATAAAGACACAGATCTCCGACTGAGTTACAACGTACAACAAGTAACTATTGGAGAGACAAGAACCAGAACCGACTGGACTGATTGATGGTTCATGAGAGGAGAAACACTGTGTATCTTCTCGGATGGATCTCGCTCTTGTCTCGCAACAACAACAACAACAACACACAACATGCATGAATTCTTCCCATCCATACTAATATTTGGTAACTACTGTGAGTCCCAAGAAATGCTAACGATGGCCATTCGTATTCTCCAAGTTTTCACTCCTTGGTCGTCTCAGTGTGCTGACGAGAGAGAGAGAGAGAGAGAGAGAGAGAGAGATGGAGAGAGATGGAGAGAGAGAGAGAGAGGGGTGGAAGGAGAGGAACTACAGGGTTTTTACTAGTCAATCTATAATCCATCGTTGCAAATTATACACAACATGTGATCTGGGGAATCACGCTATTGTGTGCTTTGCCTCATCCGTCCTTTCAAAACATGTTGAAGTTTACGATTAATTTATACACTGGAGATCGAGATGATTTTTTTTTATTCCTTTTTAGTAACCTCTCCGACGAGAACCTTACATATTGTTTGTTACGCGTCATAATTTAAAGTCTTGTGTTTTCTTTCTGAGGGGTCTCTCCGCTCCTCATGGACATCGTACGTGCTTGTAATTCTCATCACTTTATTACATGTCCAAGATCCTGTGTAGTAGTTCTCTTTCACAGTCTTATGGCCCTCTCGAATACACAGTCCTCTATGTACTTGACGCCGTCACTTGAGCACTTGAATATTAATTTCCTCTCGCGGAAACCTTTCACATTCTTAATTCTAGTGTTGGGGATACCTTTTGGGGCAGAAAGTCCTAATGTTGTCGAACATCAAAGAGAACTTGATATTCCAACCAATCGCTCCGCTCCCCATGACAAGCTTAATTACCGCTAATACTTGGGGAAATGAATGGCTCCTCCTGTATATATTGTTTCCATCCTTGTGTTAACTTGATGACAATTTTAATAATCCCCTCAGACGTATGAGCAGGTAACCTTGATAGTCCTGGAGTTGATTCTCACTTTCTTCCACTCGTGGCAGAGGTCCAAACGTCCATGGCAGGATCTTATACAGACAGTTCCAAATGGACTTACACAGTGTAGGAATATACAGCAGCTGTAAAAATAACTCCCTACAAAGGTCTCTCTCAAAACTTGCTAAAAAAATTAAATTGAGGAAAACTTCACAGTAAATTAAATTTTTCACAATGACATACCCTGTCTTTTATCATTTGTTCCCACGTAGTTGGAGCTCGTAGGTCAAAGCGTATGAGCTTTTGCGTAGGTTTCCCTTTCAGAAGGTCTAAATGTCTGATAAATCATTAATTAGCCAAGCTTGAACAATAAAACATGGCTATTTAAGTTCAAGTGCAAAACATGTTTCTTTATGTGGCACTTAATCATTGCATACTTTCCAACCCGGATGACAACAAATTAGTAAATTTTATTATATAGAATTATTTAACTTATCACTGCCATTTTTAGAATTTATATGACGTAGTAGTCAACACCAGGAATATTCTCCTGAATCCAAAACGTTCCAAGTTGTAAAATTCAAAGCCAAAAAAATCTCTTTTACTCTTGAGAGTGAATTTCGTAAGGATATTCTAAAAAGCTCAAGTTACTGTAGACTTAAGTTATAGCTTGTCTCCATCCGAACGTAATAACATTGGACATGCTGTTGACTGAAGGTTGCAAACTAAAATTTATTCTTTTAGAAAAAAATCCATGAAAATAGGAACAGGATTTTAAAGACGTTCTAGTATTAATTTCATTAAAATGCCTCTCTGGAAGTTTGTTGTGATGATTTTGAAATAGATTGTGGGTCTAATGTCCACAGTCGAGTCGTTGGACATTACGTGCATAATTACGTTATTAAATGTTTACGACTTTTGTACAAGCAAATTAATTATCATTCATTGCTTTATTTATTTCGAGGGCTGAGTGAATGTGAAAAGATTCCCAGTGCTGAGTGGGATATTGTGAGCTATGGCAAAACATGGTCTGGACTTAAAATTTAATAATGAAATCATGTTCCATGGGAGTTTTTAATTTTGAGCTATTGTTCTCTTTATCTTAATGTGTGTTAATGAGAAATCCTTCCGCAAAAATATTTTTCACCGTGAGAGTAATTAACTGACTCTAGCTATGTATAATGAGCAAGTCAGCATGTTTTTATTTAGAGGTAATTTAGAAGAATTTCAGAAGCATTCTAGAAAGGGGTTCCTTCGGGATGTGAAAGATGATGTTCTGCGAAGGCCGTGGGTTCTTAGTAGAACCGTTCTACAGGAGTAGCTGGCGAGTCTGGGTCTTGAGATTGGAAGTGGCTCAGAAAGAGGAATGGTGAAGTGGAATTTAATTCCCGTCTATACTCTAACATTTGACGGTGCGTATTGATAAATTGGGACAGGATAAAGAATAAATGAATTTCACAGTTGATTAAGGAAGAAATAAAGTACTTCAATAATTGTGCAAGGAACAACATGGGGATTAATCGGGTGGCCGCTTGACTCCGTCAGTGTATGTATTGGGTGGTTGTAGGAAGTAGGAAGCGTAATTTGTCCAAATCCTGGCTTAGTCGTCTCGACTGCCATGAATAAGAAATGACTTGGTTGGCTGGAGTTGTGAGGGAGAGAAGGGAAGTCAGGGATGCATTACCAGGTTCACCTTTCTTTTTTCTTTTGCTGCGCGTGGAAAGACAAGTGACTTACTTTAGCATTCATTTGGACGTGTGTGTAATATATGTGTTGCCACATCCCGGTTTCATTCAGAGAGCTCAACATCCCGGGAATTAGTAGCCCTGTATACCCCGGGCCCGGAGGAGGGAGTCAGTATGTGCAGAGAGGAGCGAGCAATGGGCAAGTGGAGTTACGAGAATAAGACAAATTAGGGAAACCAGGCATTAGTCAGCACCCGCAACTCTTCTTTTTCGTTTTTTGGTTCAACCCTCTGGAGTAAATGTAATTCTCCCTAAACTACTCGTAGTTCATTTCATTAGTTAAGAATGGGTTTGCCACCGTTTCTTTTCCTCTGCCTGTACATTTCATCTTATTTGATTGGCTGAGGTGCCGTAACTCAAGTCGCTAAGTTAGAGTAACGTTCGTAACCAGGGGTCGGATAGTTACGGGGGCAATTTATGTGAACTAATTGAACGGCGTGACAAATGACTGTAATTTTTTCTCCACGTAGTGTATACTTCGGCATTCGTATATCAACTCAGCTCGTACATACATACGTACAGACTTCCTTGAATGAAGCCAACCCTGGCGTTTACACAGCTGACAATACCCCTACCCAATGGTTACAGTCCGGGTATATCTGAGTGTGAAACTCCGTATGTACATATGTAATAGCCTATCCCCAGAATATACACACACAGTTGATTTATAAAATGTTCTACATTGAAAAGCGGGCTTTAGAAAGTATTAACCAGGGAGAAGGTCGGAGACGCTGAACTTTAATTCTATTCTCAGGATATTGAAGGATATTATTTTTTGTATGTGATACCATTCCTTTTGGGTACTAGAAGGAACCCTGCACATTTATGCTGATATTGAAGGTACAATTACATGGGACTACATATAAGTATGTGGATAGGCCTGTATGTGCTGTAAGTGTGTGTGTGTGTGTAGGTTGGAGGAAGTGTTGAAGTGGAGGATTTAGCGCAAAGGTTGACGGAGACTAATTTCTTGGTTGTTTTGGTTTCAGTTGGACGCCAAGAAGAGCCCCTTGGCATTATTGGCGCAGACATGCAGTCAAATCGGGGCCGACCCGCTGCCTTCGTCCTCATCATCAGGCTCGACAATATCGTCGAAGTCGTCGTCCCTGTTGTCGTCACTTCATGATGTGTCAGGGACAAATAACTCCGGCTCGGTTGGCTCGAACTCAACAAGCTCCTCATCCTCCTCGAGTTCCACGAATAGTAACAATAACAGCAATAACAGTGGGAGCGGAAGTAAAAAATCCAAATCCAGTCACCACCACCTCAACGTCGGAATGGAACATTACCCACAGCAAGGAAGTCATCATCGGAAGACGAGCAATTCATCACCCTCGGAGATCAAAGTCAGTGGTAAGAGTTCGGGAAGGCAGGACAAGTCAGGAGATAAAGATGTTGCACCGCGCTTTACTCCACCGTTGACGAATGGCGGTGGGAACAACAGTAATAGTAGTAGCAGTGCCGGCAGTGGCCGTGGTAGTACAACGCCTGATGAGAAAATCCGGGTGAAAACTCCGTCATCCGCAGCTGTCAACAAAACCACTTCGGGGTCGCCATCGCTGACGACAAGCACAAGTAATTCTTCACCGAGAGAGCCCGCCAATAAATCACCCGTCACGTGTGCTACAGCCGCAGCAGCTACTTCCATGTCTTCCTCCACAGCAACAGCTGACGCCCTTTTATCAAAACCCTCTCATGACTCCCCAGTAATCCCACTCACTTCCCCAGCATTCTCGACATCTTCATCCACCAGCACACCCCTGTCAGCTTCCTCTAAGTTAAATTTGAACGGGACATTGGGTGGTCTGACAAGTTCGGAGTTGTCATTAAGTTCCTTAAAATCTCATGGAAACTCCCTTCCCTTCCCAGGGCTCTATCCTGGACTCACCAGTCACACCTCAGCCGCTGTGTCAACTGCCACCGGCATACCTCCGTACTTGCATAGCTATGCTAGGTTAAAGGCTGCGGCCAACGGAACCGACTCCTTGGTCAGCAACGGGAGTTGCAGGGACCCCTTCTGCACCGGCTGCCAGCTCGGTGCCCCACACTTACCCTCGAGCCTGACCGCCTCGAAATCCTGTCCTGCGGGCTGTCTTCAATGTGATCACCATAAGAGTCCATTCTTTAGTGGGTGCGGCAGCGGAGGCGTCGGTCAGGGATTTCCATTCTTACCTGGATTCCCCATCCCGCCGGGATTCTACTCATCTGCGATGGCCAACTCCGCCGCTGGCCAGCAGCCCTACGTCTGTAACTGGATCGTGGGGGATACTTACTGTGGCAAGAGGTTCTCCTCCTCGGATGAGCTCCTCCAGCACTTGCGGAGTCATACCAGCTTGTCCTCGGCGGCCGCCGCTGCGGGACAATCCACCGACCCTCTCTCAGCGTACTCTCATCATCCCTTACTCAGTGGTATGAATTTGAATCTAAGTCGTACTTACCCCACCCCTCCGCTCAGTCCCCTTAGCTCAGCCAGGTTTCACCCGTACTCGAAACCGGGATCACTCGGTGGACTCAGTGGCATTCCTAGTTTAAGCGGTTTACCTGGACCGGCTGCGGCGGCTGCAGCTGCAGCGGGTCTGTCAAGTTTCACTCCTCCAGGTGGATTTTCTAGTTTGAGTCACCCACTAAGTCCGTATTATCCCTATGCAGCTTTCTATGGTCAACGACTAGGTTCGGCGAGTTCAATTTTACATCCTTAATTAATGTGTTTTCATTGTATGCACCTCTTCCTTCAAAGTGGACTCTGTTGAGAGAAAGAACCTCGAAGGGGAAAAACTTGTTTCAGATTTTTGTACTTTACGTTATCCAAACCACCTAATCTCGTTTGTCGGTCACTTTCTTGTTGATTCGTTTAGTTTTATAGCCTGTCCCCTCGTTGTTATGTGAGTATGGAGGTGAGCACAATCTAATGTTACATTATTTAAGTTTACCTTGTACGTTTGACAGTTTCCTATAAATGAGGAGCTACTTGAAAAAAAAAATACTCATGTTACTTACATACACACAGACAACCACACACCGTATAGATAGTGTATAGTGAACTTGTGTCCCAAATTGTTTCATGTCTTTGAACTTCTGGTTTCCTCTAGACTTCCCAGTTTCTTCGAACAAACGCTAAAGTTAACAATCGACCTTATTGCTCCGGTTTGAGAACGGGCGTGTAGCAATTAAGATAATATTAATAACTAAACTCATCGGCATTGTTTCTGTGTTGATCCAAACATATTACTACATTAGGAGATACTTAATCCTACGTGCGTACATTTATCCATCACTACATACAAATATATACAACATTGCCCATCACCAGACATGTAATGAGTCCCAGTGCGAGTCATTAAGTATGATAAATTAAGATTGTAAATATCCTTAGGTTTAATTGTACGTCCCCGTTGAATTCAGTAGGTATGATTACGTAAATGACAGGAAACCTTACACAATATAAATATCGATGTAAATCTCCCACACATGCATTGTCAGGCTACACATCCTGGACACCCTCCTAATCTTACGAATAATCCTGTAGTTTAAATAGTGCGCATTATACAGTGTTATACACACATATACATATGAAGTAACACTCATCCAAGGTTGTAAGTTACACCTCGTAACGTCTCGTTCTTCAGTAAAGAGGACTCTTCCCTGCATTTACGTACCTCTCTGTACTCTGCTCTCTGTGAAGTGACTCTCTTGACACAGTCGAAAGTAGCCAAAGTTACATGATCTCACCAGACGTCAGTCATGGTGTTGCATCAGCGTGAAATCCGAAGAGCAGATTATATCTTTAAATTAACTACCACGACTCCCTCTCATGTACTTATGTATTTACAAGCCCATTGTAATGGGATGAGGAAAGATGGGCTGTTACCAGAAGACGCCTCATGAGTAATTAAAAATTCTTACATATTTTCAAAAAAATAAATTACACGATAAAAGTCAGGACAATTTGTTTCACTCGAATCATCACAATAATAAAAATTAATTTATGGTGATCCCACTTCAGATAAAGCACCTCTTCTCTGCTAGAGCTACTAAATTCTACTCCTCGGTTTCCCACTAGATTGTCACGACTCGGGAAAATCTCTTATGCAAACGTCCTTCTCATGTCTGCTACTTATGAATGTTAATCTATATACTGTAGTGTGTAGGAAGATGCAAATAAAAAAAAATACGCATTATTTGGTATTTACAATCTAAAATTATGAGGGAAATTAAATGTTAAAAAATTTCAAAGTGACGGCGAGAGATTGGCAAATGAGCTGATCCGGTATCATATACATATGTGACTATAAGTGAGTATCTGAAAATGACCAGATTTCTAAATGGGTATCATTAAATAGTAAATTCTAATTTACAACAGTGTGTAACCTCCCTCAAAAAAATAAAATAAATTATCCTTTTGGGGATTAAGGAAATATTGTCAAGTGTAAATGGAGAATGTAATAATTCCAAAAAGTGCAGACACGGAAAAAAAAAGCTTGAAAAACTCTCCCCCTCTCGTATATTACAAATTACAATAATACTTAAGATAATTCTTACGTCTAAGTACACATTCAAGAACATATGACAAAAAAAAACTATGTGTTAAATAATTTACCTCAAGATAATCTCATTTAAGACGAATTTGAAGAAACAAATAAAAATTTTAACTTGACGTTTTGTTTTTGACATGACCTATGGTTGAAGCATTCCTTCCATTGTATTTACGTCAGCAGTCATCCCTTGCATTTTAACCAAGAGCATTTTCTTTTTGTACCAATAAGTGTAAATTACCGGAGCATATCGTCACTCGTCCTTGTAAGTAGGTAGCAATCAATTATGAGTTTTGTGTTGTCAGATGTAAACGAGGAAATTACAGCATGTAGAATTATCAATCATTTAAATGATGATGATGAGGAGAGGATGTAAATTTAAAAAAAAAAAAGAAGAGTAAAGGAGCCATATCGAATCCAAGGTGACGTTCACTCAAGTCCTTTACTCCCCCTTTCTCTATATACATATGTACACCAGGAGACTCACACTGTCTGATCTTTGACTTGACTCATTCGTCATGCTCAAACTCTTGTCACTCATTAGACCTGGGCTCTTTGAGCTCACTGTTTTTGTCCACTTTCCACTCCAAGCCTGTCATGTGCATACGATTCCCTTGGAATCTTCCCCAGCTCTGCTACTTATCTCCCTCGAGCCTGTCTGTATGAACCTGAGCCCAGGCTCTTCATCATTACTCAAACGGGAACGGAAAAAACTAGACAAATCAGGGAAATTTGTTATGCTGGACACATCGCACAAGTTACTTCAACAATCATGTTCTGTAAAGATGTAACTCTTCTGTGTACAGAGACAGAAGACGAGGCATTCTCAAGATGTTGAGTAGGTTAACACCTTGGCAGATCATCGTGGTGGGTAGTAGTGGGCAGACAGGTGAGTCTCATTACCCTTCCCGACAGACCACCACAACTCAATGAAACTATGAAAATAATTACGACACTGAATCCTGTATCCCCAACTGGTATCTACTAAATTCCCTAAGAATTTTGCAATCACAAAGATTTTTTTATTGAAAGAATTCAACCCAATAAGTCATCCTAAAATCTTCGTATCTGAATTTTTATTGTAGAAGAGCTCCACCCTTTTGATCTGGAGATCCCCAATTTGATTTACATCCAGAAATGTCCAGAAGACCCAAAAAACAGAGCAATCCAACTGGTCCAGTTCTGGATCATCCTTTATCTCACGGCACAGGCATGTCCTACAGAAACATATATTCCTGCCCCAGTTATCCCAATCTGTGCTAAACACTTGCACTGCAAATGAAATTATGTTACAAGGAAAAATGAAATTATGTTACAAGGAAGAGCGGGAGTACACCTATAAGCATTATTGCAAGATTATAAGAGCATGGGCTAAAATTGGCAGAGGAACTGTGCACACTGAACAGTACAGATATGAATGAATGACATGCATACAGAAGCCAATCCAAATGTATGCAGATGTTTGTACCACGAGGACACTGATTAATGCACGTATGTACTTCCTGGAAGGAACGGGGCAGAGTTGGTACTACTACTGGTGTGATGATTTTAAATAGGATTTTCTTGTTGATGTTTGAATGAAGTGAAGAAAAAAGGCATGATAAAGGGAATGATAAATAGGGCGATAGTGAGGGATAATTTAATGCACATGTAAGCAGGCTCTATAGGGTTGGGTGTCTATGGAGCTTTCCGTATGTGACAATGGTGTCTCACGACAGGTTCAGGACGGTGTGTCGTATGTGAATGGGAGAGAGTAATGATAATAGTCCGTAGTATATAGTAGTAGTAGGAGTAGTAGTAGGAGCAGTAGTAGTAGTAATAATAATAAAAATTAAAATGGGAAACAGGAGAAGTATGCATGGTAATTTTTTGGGACAGAACATGAGAGAAGGAGACGACTATGAGGACGAGGAGAAGGAACGACATGGACGGAGCCATATGTACATGTCTGCACCAGAGAGGGAAATGAGTGAGGAAAGGGTGTTCCATGCTGTCTGTCCGCCTGTCGGCCTGTCATCCCACAGAACAAGATAGGACAAGACGAGAAGGAGAGTCAAGGGAAAAAATCCAATTTAAAAATTTGCAGACTGGGTGACAGGTGTCATCGCGACCGAAAGGAAAAGAAAGAGACGCCTGGAATAAAGATTTGTCAGAGATAATTAGAGCCATAATGAAGCCTTCACGTTCATATGCGATTTTTTTACTCCTTCTGTCAACTCTCACTTTATGCTCCCGGACGTATGTATCCCTCTGTGTGTGTGTGTGTGTGTGAGTCTGTGTGCGGGTCGGGGCGAGTTCCACACTTCTCTCACTTGTTTCCATAGGTGTCTTATATCTGGGTGTGTGACTGTACAGTGTACATACACATGTAGGGATAGATGCCTCATGAAGGTATTAATCAAATGTGTTCCTCCGTCACATCATATTCCATCCATCCCACCAACTTTGTGTATTCCAGCTACTCTTCCCGTCCACTCTCATTTCCTTTTCATCTTTTCATCGCTTTTTCAGCTCACAGTTCAACTGCAGTTCTATTTAAATATGCTTCCCGTCATTCAACATTTTTCCTTCGTCAACAACAACAGGACAGCGCCACGAGAGAGAGAGAGAGAGAGAGGGAGAGAGAGAGAGAGGATGGAGGAGCTCCGAGCAATAATCTTATATGAAAGTAACTGCCACTCTCTCACACTCCGTAGTAACTCCTGTACTGCCAAAGTACGTACGTTACTTGACATTTGCATAGCCTGCACGCTCCACAATCTCATGTTTATTTTCTACAATCACCACATATGTATGTACCTTTGTATTTTTCTACTTCGCAAAATCTATTGACATTCATGTGGAATTTGCATTTAAAATACATTTTACAATGTAATTGCATCTCTCTGAGGAGGGCAATAAATTTCCTGCGAATTTTCACTTTTCGAAAAGATTCAAATTTGGATTTTGGCAAGACACAAAACCAGGACACTGATATATAGGGATCCCTATTTATGGACAGTACGATTTCTCATTTGTAGTTTGCTCACAGGAATATTTTTCTCACTTTTGAGTCTCAGGAATAACAAGGGGTAACAATAAGTGAAAATATAAATAATTCTGTGGGTATCTATACTATAAACGAAGAATATTTATGTTGTGGGATATTTTAAAAATAGAATAATTTTGGGACTGTATCCCTTCCGTGTGACAATGCAGCTGTTGGGACTGTAATTAATTGAGGGCTGATCTGATTCCTTGGCGAGGGAATCGGGGCTAGGGAATATACAGACGGAAAAATTAGAGGAGCTGAGAGGAAGGAATTTGGAAAATTCTTAAATCGGACTAGGTTGGGTGACAAGGCCGGGGCAGAGTCATTATGAGGGAAGTGGAGATAAGGGAAGTTAAAATATAGAGGACACTCTGAGCTTACGTGTGGTTTTGTGGTGGGAGACGGGGAATGTGTGAATGCCTCTATTATTTCTTGGACATGGAGGCACGCAACCTCCAGATGGCTGTCCCTTGCCCACTCATGATTTGTGTTTACTATTTACGGTGGGAGTCGGACGTTGAGGCCCTGATGTAAACAAATGAACGAGGATGGACTCCGGGTGGAGATAGACATCGGGACAAGAGGCAGGGAAGAGGGAGACAAGAGGAAAGGAAACACTACAGCTGCCTCACTCACTTTTGAGCCGATTCGACACGTATTTGCATCTTTCATTGGAGTAAAAGTCATAAATTATGGAGCAAGGGCGTTAAAAGTTAACAAGATTCTTCGGGTTAGTTTGATTTACGGTGACATGTACCACCCCTTGTGAGCTTTGCAAACTAGGAGGACTCGACGAAAATCATCCAACACCAGGTAATTACCCGGACGAGAAACCAACAGCTACCAAGAGCAGTCCCATATTTCCACCTCAGTCCTCTCTACCTACTCTTTTACAATACAGACTGAGTCCTCACCACATACAGCACATCATCCAAACAGAGATATTACATTCCTTACAAATAGAAACGTTGAGGGCTGTAAATGAGTTCTTTAACACCTTCCTGAAATAATAGTCCAAGTAAAAGTCAATTTCTCAATAATTCTCTAAATTCTTTCCCTTGTTTATAATTATTGTAATTTCCTTCACCCAGATATGCCTCCAATAATGATCACGGAAATTTCGAAACCACAGATTGGTTTCAGCTTATTTAGAATGCCAATATGATTATAGCACTCTCCCTCATGACATATCCCTTATAAAAGCGTTTTCTCTTTACGAGCAAAAGATATTCCGCATTAAAAATCGTGTGGGTAAAAATGTGCCTTTGTAACAGTGTAAATTTTGAAACTTTGTTCGGAATCTTCTGACAGACCTGTTGCAAGAGATCATATGTGACCATAATGAAACTCAATGCAAGATAAATTAGCAATTTCAGAGATACTTTTTAAGCGTATGGTTTTAAGAGGACAGTTCTTTACGGGAGGTAAACCTACTGGCCCTTACAAATCTCTTCTGACCCTTACAAATCTCTTCTGACCCTTACAAATCTCATCTGATGAGATTGTCCCAAAGGACACATAAGATATTGTACAAAGTTTCTGGAAATAGGTAAATGAGCAGGAGTGGAAGAACAAGTTCCAAGGTAAACCGACAAGATCCTGAACTTGCTCCCACCAAAGTGGCTGGATGTACTTACGAAAGTAGGAGAGACGGCGACCATGTGATGAGAAAACATGTGCTCAACTTATTTTTCCGAATGACTTAACACTATAGACTAGAACCATTAAGTCAAAAGTGTCGTTACTCATTGGACTCATTACTCATGGTTGCAGTGAACTTGTGAGTACAACACTTGGCATTCGTATATCTCTCCTTGACAGACTGTGACAGTGGGAAAGTAAGAATAAATTCTGGGAGATATTTCAATCCAAGTAGTCCCTCTGCCAGATTTTTCGTGAGTCCCTGCCTTCCTCAAAAAAAATTCCACTCCCATGGCCATAAACAAAGGATTTTTATTGTGAGGGCTTAATTCAAATAGAAGTTAATGGGTTTTGCCATTTAAATTCGTCAGCAGTATTATTTTCCAAGAATTTATTATGTCCTCCTTGAAAATGGTTCAAAGAGGTTCAAGTTATAAAAATAGCATTAAATTTTTTCATTACATCTAAAAATTTTCCCCTCAAATTCCAAATAAAAAGGGTTCCTTTTAATACAGTACAGAAAACATTGCGGGGAAAAAATTGAGGAAACTACACAATACGGGTAATTCAACATGGTATCTCCTATAATACTACAGTCATAGGATATATTACAAAATCCGAAAAGTAAGGTTTCCCCCCAGAGAGTTCACCTCCTCCAAAAAGGTGAACTGTCCTGAAGCGTGTCGTTTCCAATGACTGTCTCTAATGTGTGCATAAGGAGAGACATGTAAATGGGATGGAGTCCTGTGTAGGAAAGTACAAGTGCATAATATATTCACACCAACGTGGCAAAAGTCGACAGAGATTTACTCCTGAATGGTTTCATGTGTAAGAACATGAACTTGACAGGTTAAGCTTCTGATGGAACAGAAACAAAAAGGATTGTAATTAAAAAGACATAATTTGACTCGCACATAAATTATTCCCACTGGCACATTGCACACATCCTCTGTCACTTTATCTCGACCCCATCTCCTCTCATCTGATCAGTTTGTTCACCTTTAACCCGAAACAAAACACTTGATTGTTTCATTCCTCAGAGGCTTTTCCACACCGAATCAAATTTACCTTCCCCACAAGTCACTGTAATGAGTAAAAAGTGGAGGAAAGCATGCAGTCAGTCCTTGGAAGAATGTACGAGTGGGGATTGGGAAGGGTTACAAAAAATGAAAGAAATGATGTCCATTCCATGAGACTGTAAATCAGTAGATTTGAAAGCCCTTTAGCTCCTGTCTTGCATACGAACCAGCTCACTTGAGAGTCAGCTCCGAATTAAATGAGAACAAATTCGCGGATAATACTGTCTAGATCTTCCCGATCAATGAGCTCTCACGACGGACATAGCAGCCTCAGCACTGTGATTACACTTTACTGCATCTCTCTCTAAATCTCCATGTACAACAGAAGACTCTCCATGTACAGCAGAAGACTCTTCATGCACAACAGAAGGATCTCCAAGTATAACAGAAGGATCTCCAAGTATAACAGAGCCAATAATAAAATAATCCTCCGACCTGGAATGTTTATGCACGCCAGCTCCCCATTACTTCCAATCATCCCTGTGTATCATATATGTAGAGGATCTAATCCTATAGAAATTTCAAGGGCTGTGCAACCAACGGGCCCAGTCTGGCCAGTATAAGATATGGGTTATGAGAGATGCTAAAGTATTCAGATTGGACAGATCCAATGGTATCGAAAGGGTAAGTGCGTCTGAGTAGACACTGGCATATGTAGACACCATCTCCCTCCTACTACTCATATAATACAAAAGCTGGCTTTGATTGTGCTGATGTTGATTTAAGGTGTACTTGGTGCTGGCGCACAAAGTTCGGCAACAAATCATTGATTATCAACATAAGTATCAGGGTTTCATTGAAACCCAAACAGTTTTTCTTCCTCCACTCATTCATTCATAGGTACACAGGTATGAGGAGTATGGTCGAGTCTTGCAGAGGCGAAATTATGATAATGATTACAACAAGGCTCCCTGTCAGATTCAACTTTAACAAGTTACCAGTGATAGGCCAGGATCTAGTGGGATCTTACATGGTTCATCTACGCTATGGGGCTCTGTGTGAGCTAACGCGGAGTTAAGTATCCACTAATTAGGGAGAGGTTGAGTTCCTCGTGCAGGAGTTAATACGTACATGCAAACAATAAAATTGTGCAAGATATTGCATTGAATAGAATATTAGAGTCACCCATCGGCCAGGCCTGCACGGGGCTCATGCACCTTCAACATTATTACTCTGGCGCGCTGAGGTAATGGATTAAAGAGTCAGGAGCGTGGGTCAATAAATTCAGGCTATTACCTATTGTTGAGTATCTATCGAATGAGTTTGCTGTCTGAGCATCATTTCCATTCTTGTAAAATATGTGGCCAGTCTCCGTCCAGCATTTTCCCTAACTGCCATTACTTCAATGGCTCCACTAAAAAGGTTATCTTCCCAGCATTTCAATGAGCTCAAGCTCATTTAGCTTCATTTAAACAAGGTTAACTAAATATGACAGCTTGAGTTACTCAGAGCACTTTTTTTCTTACAATTACTCTCGCAACGGCTCTAACGCAAGGGAACGAATGCAGAATTATATATTTTTTTAGCTTTTTTTTATTATGTCCCTACAGCTTCCATATAATTACATAACCATCCAGAATCTACCGTCCTAATCCAAAACACCATTTGTGAATTCTACGGAATTTAATGCATCTACTTTCTCCTGGTATTTAGTGTCAGAAAAATTAAAACAAGAAATAAATTAACATGAGCATTTGATTAAAATCAAAGCAAAAGAAGTAATGGACCCCAGAAGCAGCTCCCTATGAACTGACCATTATACAGCAAATGAGTAAGTGCCTGACTGAAGATGTCCAAATGCAAATAGAGATTGCCACAGAGATGAAACAAGTGTGAAAATCCTTTACGACTCGATGAAAAATGACACTCGTGCAAATGAATTGAAGGAAAAACTGAGAGCTGTGATGTGACAATGGGCCAGGCACTTCCTTTGGGAAAGGCTCAGTTCATTCACAGACCCTGCTAATTATTACAGTAAAGTCAAATGGGAAAAGTTAGTGTCAGAGCGGACCGTGAGATCTGGGATTTTTCAAGTGAATGAGTAATTTTATGAAAGGATTTGCATATCGTAAATGTACAATAAAAATTTCTGACGATTCGTTACTTTGTCGTGCGACCACTTGAGTCATGTTGGGAAATTCTATTTAGTTTTAACGAGTCCATGGAAAAAGTGTGCAAACGAAGAGCACATAATGAGCAGTCTAGTGTATATGGAGATACATAAGCAAACATTAGATTATCTTCCCTTTAGTACATATGTATGTACGTTCTGCTCGGCCGAAAGTAAACAAAGTGGAATAGACTCACGTGTGTTATTTCGTAAAGTTTTTTTTTATTGTACGGCATCGTAAATTAGTAATGATTAACACATTTACGTGAAGCCCAGAGCCGTAAGTAAGCAATAAAAATTCTGCAATCAGTACGCTTTAACTAATTGGTAATGTGGAAAAACGCCGTATTTGAAGTTGGCAAATTTATATGCACGCGTAAGAGGGCAAATGGTTGGTTTATTGCAAAAAAAAGTGAACTCTCAGGTGTGCTTCCATGACTTTCTGTGGGATAGACGACTGTGCCAATATAATAATTACCAAGACAAATAATGGCAGGTGGAGGGTAAGTGTGAATAGTGCTAACTCCTTGTAATGTGCCCTACACATGGGGCTCTTTCCTAAGTAATTATTCATCAAGTTAAAGGAAACATATTTCTGTCTCGACAGGAGCCCCAAAGCCCAGAGTCAATAAGTATTGGTGAAGGTATATTTTTTGTAGTAAGAGCCCTCTGCACAGAATTAAGTGTATAGATAGGAGATTTACGATGTTCGTAATTAACCAGCAAGGATTTTAATTAAAAAGAGATAATTTTTCTGGGATTTTCTACAATCTTAAATATGTAGTTACAGAGTTACATTTCCCAATGCTGCTCCCAAGCGTACTCCCTCCACCAATTAACCCCATACCTTGGTAGTAATTTAGTGTTGGGACTGTAACCAAACATACTCGACAGTTAGGGATATCTCTCTGGCTCTGGTAGTAGGTGGGGATATGGAAGTCAGTGGCAGTTGAATTTTCAGCTGGGAATTTATTACCTTCAACTTTATCAGTCTTTACATTTACTGCCATTAAGTGGGGAAAAAATCCCTAGGAAATAAATAATGAGGCTTTTGATGCTCCTTATTACGGACTGTTTGCCAAAATAGGCTTTGCTTTTAAAATGTGCCCTTTGTGAGCACCACAAAACCCAAGTATCCTATTACGCTGTAATAATTATATATACACAAATTATCTTTTCTTTTTTCTTTCGTGAGGAATGCTACTCCATCAAAGAAGAAATTAAAAAGGCGAAGGCTACTTCAAAAATGTTCACTCTTGAGCACCTCGTGCTTTGATAACAGTCGGTAGTAAAAGTTTCAAAGGGATTTTTATTAGGATTTTATTGAGATTTTGATAGGGAATTTATAGAGATTTTCATCAGGAATTTATAGAGATTTTCATAAAGAGTTTATAGAGATTTTCATAAGGAGTTTATAGAGATTCTCTTAGGGAATTTATAGAGATTCTCGTAGGGAATTTATAGAGATTCTGATAAGGAATTTACAGATTTTTATGATAAATTACAGAGTTTTATAAGATTTTTTTTTAGCCAGACACACTACAGTTCATACAGAGGATGATCCTTAATGGCTCAGGTTCGTAGGTAAATTGTAAATTGGCTCGGAGTAATTTGTCAGGTATTGCAGAAGGGAAATAAAAAATAGTAAGTGATTCGTCACGAGGTTTCTCATGTCATACGTGACATGACATGATTTTCATCAATTAAATTTACATGAAAGTTGAAAGCTCACAGTGAGCTTGTTGAGTGGTAAATACTGACCATTAGCATCATAATTATTGTTTAACTCCTCCAACTGTTGTTCATTGTTAATGAGCTAGCGTGCCCTGCCTTCTTGTAATCTAGCCCACAGTTTTCTACTTAAAAACTCATCCAATTGAGAAGTCAAGTCGTCGGAACGATGAAGTTCCTTCAACGCCAACGGTGAGACGACCAACTGTATATGTAAACTTATGAGTAAATGGTTGGACACGTTCTCAACACCTCACCTACTACACTACAGACGACTGTATCATGGTCTTTGGTGGTTTCTGCTGCTGCTGCTGGTCTGGCTCATCAGGTTGTGCCTCATATTGTTGTTCCTCATGTCTTCCTCCGTACATTTCTTTTTCTCTGTTGTTCGTGTCTGTGCTGCAGATGTATCTACATGAAAATTGGCAAAACATAATTATGCATTTTGTTGTTGCATATTTTTTGTTTCCCTTGTACAAGTAATGTTATTAACTAGACGTAACATCAAATTATGTTAACTACTGGTAACATAAGTCACACTAATGTTGGTTTTTATTTTCCGTGAGATTTCTGACTGCCATTGATGAGTGACTGCTTCGATAGTGTATGACAAGTAATTGCACATGTACGTAATTACATGTGGGTATATTACGGGTAATTACTCACAGATGCAAATAACACCTTTTTATCACTTTTCATTAGAAATATAGAGTACCTTTTGGAGTACACATTACCATTAGGGGTACACATCGACATTAGGGATAATTATGCATCGCCATCAGAAATAATTATGCATCGCCATCAGAAATATACATCGACATTAGGGGCATACATCGCTATTAGAAATATATATCACCATTAGAAATATACATATGCACATCGCTATTAGAAATAGATATACATCGTCATTAGAAATATACATCGCTATTAGAAATATACATCGCCATTAGAAATATACATTGCCATTAGAAATATACATTGCCATTAGAAATATACATTGCCATTAGAAATACACATTGAAATTATATGTGCACATAATAATAATGGCGAGTCATAAGGCGATGCTTTTGGAGCAAGTGAAGGGCGCCCTTGTTCTTGTCACAGGCAATTGGAGACTGTCAAATGTCAAGTCAACGCATTTCCTCTTCCATCGTCGCTAATTTGATGACCTCTTTCAAATATCTCATTCATTACACTCAGTGGCCAGTGTGTCCTGACTCGTTGGACTGACGCTGATTGCGATGATTATTAACAAGTCAGTGGCGTGTGTGTGTGTCTATGTGTGGAGAGATAATCACATTTGTTCACAGGGTTGCTCACTATTAGCTTTTCTAATTACACTCCCAAATGTCCCAGCTGATATTGCATGGACGCCTTAATATCTGTTCTGGGGCTATCACCTATCTACGACTGCTAGTTAGGAGTGATTAACTCATTGTTTTCCCCCTTGCCCTGCAGTGGCATACTGTTGTTTGTTGTCTCTCTGACTCCGTATACGCATGTACCTACTGTGTCCTCACATCCAGACAGTTCACATTCCTTTACACCCTCCCTTGTCACTTACTACTTTGCATTTGCATATAATTATGTGCACTCAGGAACACTGGCCTGTGTCATAAATCAATGCTAAATTATGAGTAACTCTCCATCCATCTCCTTCAATGCTAATTCTGTTTACAATTAGCCTGGGCTCGTACAGTGGTGTCAGTGTGAGTAAATAGCAGACACACAGGGACAGTGGCTCTTGTGACTTGATACAATTTACCTTAATAGTACACTGCCCTTTCGGAGCTGTCGAATGCTATGACGCTATATATCTGAAAATTAATTCAAGCATTGTCAGCACAATGGTTACGGCCAGTGTCCCAGCCAACCCAAGTATGAAACTATGGATCTCTGTCGGAATTTATGTACATCATTATGAGCGTATGCACAATCCTGTGTAGGACTGACAGCGGAGTGGAGTCATAAAGTAAGGAGATATGTTCTGATTCGTAATTTAAATTAATAACTTCCTGCATGGTTTGTTTAAGAGTTACTCGGAAAGTGATTCCCTTACTGATAACATACTCCTCCAGCTACCATTCCGCTCCAAGAGACATGTAATGATGATATTTTTCTTGAAGGTTTAATTTGATATATACCTGTACCATGGGGTAATGCAGATATGATTGATGAGTCTTGTGTAAGATGTATTTCAAGTGATAATAGCACTCCACGATGGTTTTTGCCTCCTTGGAAATGGACAGGATCGTAAAAGGACGAGAGTCTCCAAACATGAAGGATTGAAAACTATCAGCGTATAATTTGCATTTACATTTTAATATTTAATAAGATACAGCCCATACAAATCCTTCAATTAGCTAAAAAGTGATTTGAGTGTATATTCTATATACATATGTGGAGGAAGGGGTAAAAAAAAATTAAATGACATCAACAAACTTGTACATGTCAATCAACAGAGTGGAGAGGGATGAATGATGCCTTGTGTTGAATAAGTGACTTTATAAACAAGTCCTTTATGGATGAGTTACGATTTGAGAAATTGATTTTCCCTACACAATCCCTCACTTGTCTACAGAGAGGTAGGACCGAACAAGAAGATTTTTCCCAATGATGGGGAGCATATATTATGATGCCGGTGGAAAAAATAATTTCTATTGAATTGTAAACTTGTTGTGTGGATTTTATGGCCTCAATAAATCCAAAGATGCAAAAAGGAGTGGATGAAATAAGATTTACAATTAGGCTAGCTCCTTTCTGTGCCTTGTCTGATGCATTCCCCCCGTGCATAGGACTAGCCTGACTGAGTGCCGTTGGCTGGTGTGATAAGCATCTAATCACAACTTGTAGCTGTTTTACAACATAATTTTTGAAAAATGGTAAAGATATTTATTTCCTTTATAAATTATTGTCTCTTTCGTTATTTTTTTATTGCGTTGAAAATTGCATGCATGTATAGGGTACTCCATTGCCTTGCGTATATATGATATAGGATGACAAAAACTCAATGAAATATGAGCACATATTTTCTATTCCTCTCCAATACTCTGCATACTGGCTTCAGACACGGAGTCTCACTACTGTACACAAGCCCTGTCTCCTGTACATAGTCCACACACCAGTCTTTTTATCCGTCAACAATGACAAAATGGGATGAGGGACGGTAATCTGCATAAAATACAATAGTTTCTCCACGTCGGCCTATCCTCATCTGGTTCATGCATAGACTCATCCAGTCTGGGTCCGCTGACTTCATATGGTCCTTCATATTGTTTCTTTTGACTGCCTCTGATGATGAGACCCACTGATTAGATGAAACCCAGTATGGTGACAGTCGGGTCGTATTTTACAAGCTTTCAAATGAAATTCTATCTTATTAGATGGACCTCTTCCACCATAAATTTCTTCAATTGTCTTCCTCTCCGGCCCTCTGCCACAAGATGAGAACCAGCATTTCACATTAGGCAGAGAGTCGTATTGTGGGCAAGTCAAATCAGCCTAATGCCAAAGTGCCTTGTCTCGGAATCATGTCCTCTCGTACACATTGTTTAGTAGTTAGCACTGCCGTGCCGAACATAATGTCCGTCATCATTCACATCATCCTCAACCTATACAAGGTTTACATATACAGATATACACACTTCAACTCTGGGCCCATCTCCCAAGTGCTCTTCAAAACTTTGAATGGAGAGTCACAGAAATAGTAGTAGGAGATGCTCATAAATAGCCACATATTACATTGAATGCAGCCGGCCATAACCCTTTTTTTAATTAAATAGCAACCAGCATCAGAAGTAACCATTCCTGATTTTCTTGAAGTTAATTTTCACTTTTGGCAAAACTAGGAAATTAGTTTTTTTTTTCAATTGAAGTGGACACAAGCCCTGAATCAAGTTGAGCACCGTTCCTCTCTATGTACGGAGACTTGTCTCTGACTGTTTTGATACATCAGGTAACTAATAGTAATTATTATTGTTATCTTCATTTACATACCCACCCCATTCCTTTTGTTGACTGTCGGCTCAGGTGGAAATTTCTGTTCGTTTAAATAACCATAATTCTGCTGGTTGGCAAATTTAGAATGACAGTTCCCCCCTGTCATACATTGCTCGACGTATATTTTAACACTGGTTCAGTGAGACATTGGAATTTTTGATGACACTATGCTCCATTTATGTGCGCTCTCATGTAGGTTTCAGCACGGGCCTCCACGGTGGTGCTGATTCATATGGGGAAGGCAGAGTTGGAGGAAATTTGCATTACAGGTATATCTGCATTGTAATATCTTTTATCTTTGCTGTTCCATTTATAAACTTCTAAATACTGTTATTAATACGTTCCTTTCCACTTATTTCAGAGGGGACTGACGGGCCTGTGTGTGTGTGTGTGTGTGTGTGTGTGTGTGTGTGTGTGTGTGTGTGTGTCGAGGAGTGGGGAAAAATATGACTTCCCTGTCGGTGCCCGTCCGAAGGACGGAAGAGGTGGAGAGGGGAGGGGACAGAGTAAGAGGAAGGGTATGAAAAAGATTGGTACTCCTAGAGAAAATAGTTAGGAGAATTTAGTTAATAATTTAGAGAGTGATTTAGAGAGACAAACATGGCTTAAGAGTTTCAGTGGATTGACCTGATAGGTTAAGTATGAGCGCACACCCCTTGAACTTGATTTTCAAGAGTTGGAGATAAAGAATACACATTGCAGAACTGTTGACAGACAAGGTGAGCATTCTTGGAAGAAAAAGAACCCCGCTTCATTTATTTTATTGCCGTTGTTCCTCCTGGTCGACTTTGCGGCTTTGTTTCTTCTTGGCATTTATCACGGCCCACGTGACAGCTCCTGCTGGTTCCAACATCGAGTTATTAATGGCTACTTACTCGATCCTACGACAGTCTCCCCAGCCTTACACCAATTTTCATGTCCATTTTCTAGCACATTCTATTACCGAGCCCATATCACATACATATCACAATGCATTATCCCACATGCTTTAAACCTCTCAAAGTTCTAGCCCTCTGCCACACAAACACTCATGTGCGAACTTTAATACTTCAACTTCCTATGGTTTCGTCTCATATGGTCTCATATATTACAGCAGGTTGCGGGATGGGTACGAGCTTCGTATGATATGTGATGGTATGGCATCTCCTGGTCTTGCATCTTCTGGTGGTGGATCGTCTTGGGTGTATCTTCTGGTGGTGCATCGTCTTGTGTTGTATCTCCTGGGATTGTATCGTCTCTTGTTGTATCTCCGGGTGCTGGGTCTTCTGACGCTCTACCTTCTGATGCTGGGTCTCCTGGCTCTGTATCTTCTGGTGCTGTATGTTCTAGTGTTCACTCCTCTGGTATCATATCTACGGCATGACATAGCCGAAGACTACCGAAGTGTCTGCCTACAAAATTGCTCTGTCCCATAATATCCTGAAACTAGTCAAGTAGAGGAATCAGGATCATGAACTTACCTTTGAAGGATGCATGTGGCCATGCAGATCTCATGCTCGTACATATGTATCTATGTCTAAAGCTCCATCCTCATTACCTACTGCACATATCTCCCTGCATGTGTACAGTAAACACACGCAACCCTTTGACACTACATAAGGCCATTGCCAAGGCTTTGTCTACTCTCAATAGGATTTGCTGCAAAGTCGTAACTCATGACGGGCCTCGGAGTGGAAACGACGGCATCCATTTTAATGTAATATTATTTAAACAATACAACATAGGAGGGATTTACATGTTTTTAAATTAAATTCTGTCAGAATGGATTTCCTTAAATGGTAACAATCCTCTCTACTCCAGTCCTGGTTTGGTCTTTTGTTGTGACTCTCGGACGATTGATTTTGAATTTACGGGCTTTTTCCCTTTCTTTCCCTCTCCCCAAACTCCTCCGACCTGAGATGGAGCAGGTTATTACTTCCAATATTTCAAAGGCCCTTGACTGGCTGTTTAAATAAATAATTACTTATTGTCAGGAATAAATTCATTTACCTTTGCATCTGCCAGGGTTCCACATAAATTTCCCCTTCATATGGTTTGACGTTTCAGCCCCATCCATAATTTCACTCCGGGTACATAAATCTGCGTAAGGTCTGCACATGTCTTGGTTTCGGGTAAGTGACTTCCAGTTCATTCTCAAGTCCGCACACTTAACTTATGAACGACCTTTCAAATGGTAGTTTATCACCAACCAATCGACAGTTTTTCTTTGAGTAAGTGGAAATGTTCAGAGAGTGATTTCCATTTTGCACTTGTCTGACGTGCATACAAAAACCTTCTAATTTTCGGGGGGGGGGGAGTGAGCTGAGGATCGGGAAATATGGTAATTTTAGTTTGTTGCCCTTTCTCCAGCCCGGAAGCCCTGTGACATAGAAGATTAGCAATTTTCTCGGCGTCGTCGTTGATAAAATCAAATTTTGTTTGTTTCTCTATGAGGTTTGATATAGCATTATCGTCTTTACAGGAAACTTGGTTTGCACATGAATAATAAATCCGAATATTGAATGGTTACGTGGGGAGTTCCGGGACAGGATGTGAGAGAAACGAGATAAAACCTGTATTCAAATCAGTCAGATGCGTCGGCTAAATTGACGGCAAGTTGGAGAGCTGCAAATCAAAAAAAAACTCTTTTTGATCTTTCGACTGCAAAAGGATTCTCTCAAAAGCGAAAATAAAGATATTCAAGAGGAAAAACCCAAGAGACGAAGAAAGTCACAAGTTGATTATTTTCCCTCTAAGGCGGGGACTATGAATCAATAATTTTTTTTTCCTTTTCTTCTCTCCCGCTAAAAAAAAAACTTGATCGTTTACTACTACCACTACTACACTCAAGCCCCCACACACACCAAGAGAACCAAGAGGCTTGGGAAGGAGAAATGGAAAGAGTGAAGAAGAAAAGGAAGGTTTAAAAGGATGTGTGAAAAGTGTTGAGAAGGCAAACAAGGGAATAATGTGCCAAAAATATTGCGGGCTCTCCTGTCTCCATATAATATGAGCATCCTTATATTCATGTATAAGTCCATCATATTAGATTAACCCGGGAGGAATAGTTTTAGTCTGTTCTCCTCCGAAAGGATGTCGGAAAGTGCATACATCCCTCAATGATTGGAGCCCAAGAGTCAAGGGAGAGAAGGGAAAAAAAAGCTGCTCTCAACAGTCTTTCATCTTTCTTTCACTTTGTTCCTTTGAACTTTCAACAATAAAGTCGGGCGTAAATAACGAGGAGCTTTACGTCCATGACGTTTGCACAGACTGAGGAAATCTCCACCTTAAGTCAGTCTCCTCCTCCTGTTCCCTTGTGAGGAGTCAAAATTGGTCACAACACACTTCTCCCTTAAGTTTCATTCAATTACCTCACACTAAAGTGTTCTCACGCGTCAGCCCAAGATAGAGAGAGAGAGAGAGAGAGGAAAAAAAAATCATTTATTTGTTTAGTCACAATTATTATTGCTCCTGTCCGTTAGGCATCAAAACTCTCAAAAGTTTTTCTCCCACAGTTGTTACTTTTAATTCCAAATGTGTGCCCTTTTGAGCAATTAATTGTTAATTATAACACAGCCCCCTGAATTGCTCACCAGTGTGAAAAAACCACCCAGGAGCGTTAAAAGATTTTAATTTATATTTTCCTCGGTGGATGAACCTATCCCCAACCTCCTCTGAATATTAATAATATTATTTTTTTATAGAACAAGTCTCTTTAAGGAAAAATTGCAAAGGTGCAATAATGCTCCTTACAGAAGTCTCTCTTGGTTTGGGGCACTGTGAGACTGTTCCTGACAGACTGAGAGCCAGGGACTAAATTTACAGCAAAGAGTGTCGCTGTAAAAAAAAAATGTTGATAAGAAATGGCTTTTCCAGCACCTCTGCCTTTTTTTTTATTTTGTAAAGGATCCAGCTGGAGGTTTGATGTAATAACGTGAATGTCGATACATAATCATAATAATGTGATAGATGATTATCACGCCTCTCCATGGTGAATGATTTGCAAGTAGCTACATATTATACATAGGTCGAGGTAGACAAGAGGCTTCGATGCCAAAGCTAACTCACACGGACGCACACACATTATCCCCTGAAAATTGTGTAGACTACACGGTGTGAAACTAATAATTATTTTGATGAGTATCCTCCACAATTTATTTATTTCATGAATAATATATGGCTTCATTAGAATTTTTCCAAGGAAAAACTACCACTTGTTGTTCCCTTTGGTGAGGCGGAGCGAGAAAAAACTACATAACCACTTCCTCCATTACAAACTTATTCCTTTAAACAAGTAGTAATTAGACCACTCTTTCAACATATTTTTCCTTCGGCCCGCACGTTACGCACCGGGGACACCCAAGTGCAGCCTCAGGAAACATACAATTTGACATTATACTGTTTTTACCCCATCCTACCCAAACATCAGCCTCACAATGAGCATTCATTTAAGTCTCTACAAATTATACGGATTTTCATCCCTCCTCTATGCACATACATACATCCCCACAGTATGAATTTCACAACCCCTCACCCTTGCAACCCCCTGGTAAATATACCAGAAGACGTCCACATTATATATATTTTTTATATTGCAATAAGTTTAATAAAAAATTTAATTTATTGATCCTATCACAAGATCTCTATAACAATATCCTTGTTCACTCTGAGGATCCCAGAGCATGGGCTGTTGAGCAAGATGTTAGATTTCTACTGCAAAAAGGAATAGCAAACGATAAAATACTTGGGGAGAGAACTAGAGAGTAAGAATCAATGAAGAGCAATATTAATGACAGTAATTGAAAAATTACACACCTGGAAAATCGAAAGTGAGCAAATGATATGTAATGACTCCTGAGGATTCCCCCCTCAGAGGTTTGAGAGAGTTTCAAGAGAATTTTAAACTCTAGACGAAATCAACTCCCTGGAACTAACCTACAGACAAATACGTAAGTTTCAATTAGCTCTCCTCAGTGAAGTAGTCGGGAGGGAAGAACCTATAATTTTTATGACTAGGTATTTATTTATTATTTACATGCCGCTGCCTCTCTCCCTGCTCATCCACCATGGCTAATGCCTGCACAAGTGTCTGGAAGTACCTATATGTAAATTACTCCTGTACTTGGGATGCGATTTTCAGCAAGTAGGTATGGGACTGTATACCAGGAGGAGACTCCTATAATTTTAGTTGAAATCTGATGCTACACTTTGAACTTGCCGTGAAATGTGAGGAAAATAGGAGTAGAGTGGTGTGAGCAATAAAGTTTTTGATAATTCAAGTTCTCAGGGAAAGAAAAAGTATTCCGGTGGAAAAGGAGGGGAAAAAAATTATCAGGGAATGGTAATGATGTGTTAGATTACTATTTAAGATTGCAATTTAACTTGAGTATTATAATTTGGGTTTACCAAGGTAGAGGCCTTGGGTTTGCATCCGTGTGGCCTGTATACATAGTCATAGGTGTAGGGATTAAAGGAAGAGCTCTGCAAAAAGTTCACGGACTGTGCTACAGTCCCTGTGTGACCAGTGAGGACGTACAAAAGTGGTTAGAGATGGGATTTCGGTGGAGGATATAAGAACACAAGGGAGATTTGAAGAACAGAAATTCAAAAGTGGAGGAAAATAATTAGAGGATAAAAGGTACGTATAGAATCCGCATGTTATTTTGTGTATGTCTGTGTGTGTGTGTGTGTGTGTGTGTGTGTGTGTATGGGAGTGCGTATGTACGACGGAAATTACAGAGCCAGTCCGCCCCCAGGTTGTACTCGTACAAATGTAATTACAGTCTGAAGAATAATATTATTATTGCAATAATCATAAAAATCAAGCTAGAGCGATTGAAAAGATTAGATTTTTTCCGCGGTGCACTCTAATCATGGTGGATTTTGCATTTTCCTCCCATTTTTTATCTTCTGAATTTTCAGCGGACGGAGAGGAGAGAGAGAGAGAGAGAGAGAGAGTCAGGAGTTAATTTATGACTTCATCACCACTACTATCATTACCAGTGTGTACGTGCGTCTCTGTATTTCTACTCCTCTCCCAGTTGACTCTCTAAATTCCCTCCTACACACACACACACACACACACCAACTACTCCTAGAGCTGGGATCTACGGACCCTTCCATCCTTACCATCAGTCATTGTTGCCAGGCCGACTCATAATTTTAACGCCGTACAACTCTCGGAGTCTCTGTAACATTCGCATGTGAAGATTGCCATGATCTGGGAAATGAAGAGGGTAGGACTTGCATTTTGAGAGGAGGGAAAAAACAAGGAGGTTTTGAAAAGGCCATAATAAAAATGGAAAAGTTGTAATATAAACTTGACATTTAAAGCCATCATGTTGTGTTCGTCGATGAATTGTGGAGCCTTGGACGATTCCAGGGTCCGTGTCCTCCGAGGTAGTACAGTGTGGAGAGAGGGAACATGTCTCTCTCACTGGAGTTGAACATTATTTAGATGGTAAAAAGTTTAAGTACGAGCTGAGTAATAATTTAGCGAGAGGAGAGGGTGAGTAAACGGCCATTAACTTGTCCAGCCCTCTAGTCTTCTCCTGCATACAGATGACTTATTGTCTTTATCTTTCATCCAGAACCACTCACCAGTCCCCAACAGGCACTTTACTCCTTGGGTCAATCTATTCGCGAGCACTGATTCCACCTTTATGAATCCCAGAGTCACTACACTGTACAAAAGCCACTCTCCACTGTCATGCCCTGAACATCCCACGTCAGGGCAAGAGATACGATCCCAAAATATGAGCACTGCATTCATGAAACCTATCTCATAGGAAAATTTTGAAGTATTAATAACCGAACATATCCTCAAGTGGAGAGACTAAATGCTTGCAATATTTTTTCCAGGAAAATAGTAAAAGCCTAAAGAAAAGGAAGCTTACGGTCCAAGCCTCCCTCAAGGCAAAATCGACTGCAGTTTCCAAGTGCATATAATTAGATACTAAAAGTTATGAGGAGCAGTAGGACATTTTACTTTTAGGGTCAATTGCGTTGGCTCATTTTGTTTTAAAGGTTAATTGCACCTAGACCATTTTGCTTGAAACATAAATTTCACCTAGCCCATTTTGCTTTAAAGTAAAATTACACATTGTCCAATTGCTTTTGGGAAGAATTTCATCTGGTCCATTTTGTCTTTTGCTTCTGGGAAGAATTGCATCTGGTTCATTTTGTCATTTTGCTTTTGGGATGAAATGCACCTAGACGGTTTTACTTTTGGGATGGATTTCACCTAGAATATTTTGCTTTGAGGATAAATTCTACCTCCTTAACTTCCTTCAACTTTCTTTTAATTTTTAATTTAGTATGTTTGTAATGAGCGAGACCAGATATGTATTTTGAGATATAGATTTTAAATTCTTTGAGTTCATATTGTGTCATACTGCAATTGTATGGAGATACACAGCTGTGCTTTCCAATACGAAATGACATTCCACCAAAGTTTACAGATATCTACTCGAATATTCAACGATTACAAAAGGAAGAAAAAATCTTATCTGAAATTAAATTCTATCTAACTTCCACCAATTTACTCAGACTAGGTCTGTGGAAAAGTGCAGGTGTCGTGAAATTATATGCAAAAATGCACTGTAATAAATTCACCTCTGCTGAGCTCCTGTAATTATTAGGCAACGGAATGAGGTTGAACTACATGATTTAAGGGAGGCTCTGTAAGCCCAGATACTTTACTATCCGTCAGCATATGAACGTACATAGGAGTAGTCTGTCTAAATTACAGTGCCTCGAATCTCTACTCATACATTCTGTATCTACATGTAACGAAATTCCGCCTGTAATAATAATAACTGCCTCTTCGCACTTTCATATTTTTGCAGTTGCGGCACAAGTTTGTAGAGGGGTTCCCTTTTGTTAGTATTTTAACAATGTAGAGACGGAGCACGGTTAATAAGGTTAATGTCTCACTGCTGTTTGTACAGATGATAGATTTCCCCCCATAATTATTCCTAGAGTTGCATAATTTAGTCAGATCATAATTAATTTAACGAATCCATACCCCTAATTCTGTTGGTAGTTGTTGTGACTTTCATGAAAAAGAAAATTGCATAGGTGCAGGAGCTGTGTGGATGCCCAGCAGTGTAGTGAGACTTTGAATTTTATTGGATTGTTGTGAGTGACCAGACACGGTGATTGGGTTGATGTGCAGCAATGTATCCAGTACTTTGAGTTGTACTCTCATTTGTACAAGAGATAAGGAGTAGATAATGAGTACTTGTCTATAACTAGGATCTGATTAATTTCCAAGGAGCAGTATCTCCCTCCGACCTGTAGTTAATTAGTACGTTAGTAATTCCGAGATTATTTAACAGTTCTCCACGGAGCTTGGAGTCCAAGTGGACGTGCCTTATAAAAAAAAGGGGGCTGATGGAGAGCGGATAAGGTTGCAATTTGAGGGTGAAGAGGTATTCCCAAGCTAATTTTGCACCTCATTCAAATTACATGCACAACAGTTTTATGACTTTATCAGGAGGGAAAATGTGTAGTTGTGTCTGGGAGGTAAGTACGTATTAGGAGATTGTCTTTGAGATTGGAATTGCATTTGAGATGTAAACTCCTGATTGGGATCTTGTTTTGACTTGATGTTAAATGTTGGTGGATTCCCTCAAAAAACTACTTGGGCAAGGAGCTGCTCCATCCCCAATGACTGCTCTGTATTCCATGGGGCTTGTCCTCTGGTGATAAGGAATATCCAAAGTGTATATTAGTTTAATTGATAAAAAAAAAGGAGGAAAGACGCTTTGGAGCCCTTCCTCATCCGTAATAAAAGTTAGGAGGGAATAAATGCATAGGAAGATAATATATGTAATAGGAGTCCATACCCCCTCGTGATGAGGGAGTCCGATTGTAAAACTGGCTTTTATGAGGTGCTGGTGGCCAGCCTGAGAAAAACGAGTGTAGGGAATGTTCTGTTTATTTTATTATGTTAATTAAAATGTGCTGCTTCATGTAAAATTAAATTGTTCTTTTCCTGTCTCAGAGTCCGTCTAATGTCAGAGTTTAACTGTTTGAATTATACACTTGATGATTGCAACCTAAACTAGGGATCTCAACATTCCTGTACCATTTGACCACACACTGCTTTCCCTGGCACTTCCGAGATGAGAGATAGGGCTCCTCCGTACACACTCGGAGCAATCATACTCATTTATTAATTATACGTCTGAGAGTGTGTAGTTTCGCTAAAATTTCATTTAGATTTTCTTAATTCACTCCGGCCCTTTGCAAAAGATGTGTAAAAATCCAGCTAAGTGAAAAATAAGTAGGAGCATTTAGTCTGCTCACTCTTGTGTGCTCTCTCGTTACTCCTCTCTCAACTTCCAACCACGTTCTACTCAACTCTTCCTCCTCAGCCTCAAGAGTCCCCCAACCAGGATCCTTAGGTTTAAGTAATTACATGTAATTACATACCTATGTATGTATACCTATGTATAATAATTATAAACACCTGGATTTTATAAAATGCACTATCTCCAAGTCTGTGATGTGTAATGAGGAGAGCAAAAACGACAGGCGGGTTGATGGACCTTCCCGCAACAAAATAACTACAAATACAACCCTCAAATCTGAAACCCTCCCACGGAAAACTTTTGTTTACAGAATTTAAGGGTATTTAACTTAAAAAAAAAAGAGGAAAAATCTGAAAGCATGTTGACTGTCAAGTGGTAAAAATTTTAGTACTTATTTATTTTACCAAATAGGAATTATTATAGCTTTTGTTTTTGAATTACGACACCACAAACTCCAGATCTGAGGAATGGCTCGCACACGGCCCTATGTATGTACACTGAGCGTTGTGGTGGGGATGGGATGTGGATACATGTAATTTGATGTGTCGAAAAAGTGTTAATAGACTTGAGGGAAGTGGGGGTTGCATGGATTTTTCCAGACATGTGATAAAGTATGTTTACAGTTGGAGAGGATGGAGGCCCATGGAGATTTGGGAATGAGACAGGGTAGAAAAAGTCCCGGGGATAAAGACACCGGTCTGTTATTAAGATTTCCTTGCAGTGCCAAAATAATATTCTTTCCTTCCAGTTGTTTCCCTCTCAAGAAAAGAAAATTACAGGGTTTGGGAGCCAGTTCAAGATTGTGACGAACACGAAGACTTCATTTTGATCACGCAAATCACGGTGTGCGGTCATCCATTCATCATTCGCTCCTGACTTTCGTCAATGTTCCTCTCCTTTGAAGTTCAGAGGTTGGAGTTGGAACCTTGTCACAGAAAAATGGAGTCTAATCTTTATCAGGGGTAGGGATCCTCGAAAAAAAATATTTTCAATTCCCATTTTCCACATGACAGGTTTAGCAGGGGAAATTGTCGAGGATTTTTAAATTATATAGGTGAGCGAAAAACAATCCGTCTTGGAATGACATCTTGCGTGGAAACCTCTGCCTTGTGTTTTTTCTGTACCGTTCCTCACACACAAGTCATTCCTTCAACTCTTGTTTCTCCTTTGATTCTCAGAGCTACATAGTCCCCTAACGCCTTTAATTTTTGCAATCTTCCTGTGTATACTGCACATTATTAAGATTTACTGGGACAAATTATAGGCAATGCTAAATTCTTGGAAGTTCCAGAACGACGAGGGATTGGGTAGGATTTTTCCCTGCACTATTTATTTTACTAGGAATTTCTCGGGGGTCATATCTTTGAGGGCTGTAAATCACACTAAACATTTGTACACATGCACATTCCTATATTATACTCTAACCTCAGTATTTAAACTTCCACAGTATTCAAAATCTTACAGGCATTTCTCCAATAATTCAGGGACATATGACAGCAAAAGCATATTATGCCACAAATAATATTCTTTTGTGCACATGTAATTTCCCCGTAAATGTGCAATGGTAACCGAACCATTAACAAATACAAATGCATAGAGTATGCACTCCTGGGATACGAGCAGCAGTACGAGCATTTGTAAAAGTAGGATATTTGGAGTTGAAGTAAAACTAAAAATCCCATAAGTCACAGCGTCCTGTGTGGAAGGGCGTTACATAATAATTATACTGATGCATAAGCTCGGATTTTAAGAGCACTGTAAATTATCCCGAGCGTTACACACACCAGAGTTTTTTCTGAAGAAAACTTATGAGGCTTGCCGTAAAATATCTGTAAAACTCTACATTAAAAATTATGTATGTTGTAATTTCTTATCTCATCTGCAATTTTTTTTTCTTGCTAAAAGGAGTCAACACTGATGATTTCAATGGCCTAAGATACATATATTCCTATTGTATATGAAATGTGCCTTGTACATAACTATGCCAGTTTAAAAACCTTACACTTAGGATTATCACCATATATGGGGGGAAAAGAAGTTTCAGGGGAAAAAATTGTATAGAAATAGGACCTTTTTCTGTCTGTGTGTTTTTAAGGAGGGAGAGAGAGTTTGTGTGTGTGTGTGTGTGCGTGCGTTATTTACAACAAATGCTCTTTCGTCTTGTTCCTTACTTGCGATTAAAATAATAGCAAGACACTTGCGTTTACAAATGCTGGGAGAAGGGATACGGGAGGAGAAGAGCAGTAAAAAAAAAGGAAGAGAGAGAGAGAGAGAGAGAGAGGGAAAAAGTGTGTATTAAGAGCTTGTACACAGAAACAATAAAAGTAGCGTCCTTACGAGGTCCTATGCAGATACACCCCATTGTGGATTTTCAGTAGCGAATTGTGCATGTTTTATTTTCCCTTATTTCTCATGTGAGGGAGAAGGAGCTAGTGAAATAGGGAAATGGTACGGTTTCCCGAGGTATGGATGGTCTATGGGCTAGGTAATGTACAATTGTAATGTACAAGGAGTTATGAAAATTGCCTATGTGAGACTGGAAGAGCATAAAAGACTCCATTTTGACGTAATTTTTCATTTTTATGGACCGCAGTAACGCTTTGTTACGTCTACTGGGTGCGATTATTCATCTTTTAGGGATGAGAGAGTTTTATTACACTCGCTTTTTTTTTCTCTCTCTCTCTCTCTCTCTCTCTCCCTTCTTCATCTCTCTCACTCAAAAGCTCCAGTTCTCTGTACACACAGGCCGTGCTCAACAGTACGATTACGTTGTAATGGGCACCTTGCCGTTTGTACTCTGTCATCCTCCTCCGTCGTCCCTTCCTTCCCCACACTCCCTGTATTGGCGATCTGGAAGGAGAACAAATATTTTATTACCAAATTTAAAACTTGTTTGGATGGTAACAATACCCAAGTAATCATGTTCTACCTTGTGAGTGGTAACACTTCCAAGTCATTATTGTTTATCAATTTTATTACACCTTCCCTCCTCAGCCTCATTCGTACAGGGGCTCCTCACCCTGGAACGGAACGAGTCACAAGAGTTTGTTGTGAGGGGCCTTCGAAACTATAGAAATGCTTGAACGTTATCCTTCCACAGCTTGACTACTATTACACAGTACAGTTAGTTTCCTCACACGCACACTACCATTACTACTAGGACTTTGGGGAAACGACATCCGGATAAAGCTCTAACTACAGATGAACTTTCTTCGGATGTGTCACCACCCCCTTCCTGATGGTACTCCCAAAATTCAGAGGCATAAAATGTGAAATAAAGGCTGAGAGACTGTGTGGGTGTAGATATGTATGTACATAGTTACAGTACACTCTCACTATAGGAGATCCGTATAAGAGCAATTTTTCTAGAGGAGCAAAAGATATGGACACATCCCCAATTACGACAATGTTAATTTTCGGACGGATAAGAGGATCCTATTTCCAGAGTCAAATTTTGTAATTTTTAGAAGAGCTCTTAAAATTTGAGGGAAAGAAATGCGCTTCAAAGGGGATCTGGTGGAGGGAGTGGGGAGTACACATCCGTCTGGGATAAATTCCATCATGTAATTACATTTGATGTGAACCGTTATTTTTGGTGAAGGAAATATTGTGATAATTTGAGTAACATTTTCCGAGGAAGTCAACCTGTTTGGGGGGGCACATGGGCACTCGGGAGTGAGGAGAGTTGGGACGGGAGGGAAGAGAAATGAGAAGACTGACTTTGTGAAATAATATGTGATCCATCTTAATGGCATCTGAAAACAGACACATGGCACAAAATGTTCGCCTTTTCTCCCGCGCTTTCCTCCGCCCTTTCTCTCTCGCTGTCTTGAAAACACTCAATAAGCAAGATAGGGAAAAGTGGTAGAGACGGAAATACGTGGAGAACGGATTTTAAAAGGGAAAAACTTGATGGAGGCATGTAAGTGTTGGGAGAGACATGGGAGTCTCAGACCGAGTGAGTCAACTCTATGGAACATATGATGGATTATAGCTCAACTCACGGACACTATTTCGGCCCTTTGACAATGATAGACGACCGCTAATCGGCCTCCGGTGTCTACCTTTATTTCACTCCTTTCTGACACTCTCCATACTCTCATCCACCTATAACAATTACATCCTCCAACAAACTCTCCTCTCTCAACCTAAATGACATATTCCTCCACCCACTTTCATACCATATGTCTGCATGTATATAATTCCTACCGTACAAAAACTATGAATCAATTTGAGCCCTTCTTCCTCTCCCAGGGGTTAATGCTCATTACACCCGCCTTTCCCTCCAATTCCAATGAGAACTAAATTACGACTAATTAAAGCTTCCCCAAAAACTTGGAGTTTCAATCCCAATCCCTTATTTTAAAACCTTCCCCTAAAATTACCCATTAAATTCCAAAAGCTTCAAATAATCACTAATTGACTTTTTGTAACTTTTAATTTTGAAAGAAAAAAATCTCATTTATCATTAAATTATATTCTAAAAACATTTTTTAAATTCATATACTTAAATTAATGACACAAATTGAAGCAGACGGTAATTAATATAAATTTTAAAAAAACTTACGGTAATTATTATAATTAAGTTAATTATTTTCAATTTAAATTTTTAAATCTTTATTTATTTTATTATTTTTTTTTTAGCTTTCCTGCTTGGAATGATCCTTGGTTTTGAAGGAGTGGGGGAGGATGAGAGAGCTGAAAAATTAAATTGATTGGGGAACAGAATGAATTGAGTGGCCAGGATGATTTTTAGGATTTTTTCCCGTCTGTGCTGAAAGTATAGATTGAGAGATAAATCAGAGAAAGCTGGGAAGGCTTGTCATCCATAAATTTAAATGAAGGTAGTGATAAGGACTGGAAGTACTAGGGAGTGTAAGGGAAGAGGAAGTTCAATGTAATGTTTGTTGGAGAGGAGAGATAGACGATGGTTGTCATCCCATCCGCAGATATGTTGTCTGACTCCTGGCTTCCCACAATCACTACTAAGTAAGGAGGGCTGTAGAGGGTAATATAGGGGCTATAAGAGCAGAAGGGCCAGTCTCTAACCCGCCGGTTCCCCCAGCCCTCCTCCAGCTCTCACTTTGGCGAAGGAACATGTGCCGGGGAGCAGAAGAAAAAGTAATTTTGATTATGATCAACCAACACTGAAGGGCCATTAGAAAAGACGACATCACTTGGACTTGGCGGGAGGAAGTAAACCGAAATATGATCAGCATATTTCACGTCTTTCTGCTGACTGCCGGGTAAATGATGCCATTTATGGACCATTTTCCGGAGCAATGGTCATCATTTGATCCGCACATTAAGCTCGCGCCCTCAATCCTCAAAGTCAAACTGGAACCTCCAACTCCCAGCCCTTTATGACTAACATTATTACTTACTTGGTGATATTAACTTGGTATTTACGAGTTATCTATGCACTTCATAGTTTCTCTATATTTATTACTAATGGCAACTTCCGTGTAAGGATTCGAATCTTCGACGGGGATAACTTCCCTGGGTTTACATTACTGACTTGAGGACATCCTCATAATTACTACATCACATGTACATACATACGTTTGTATACATTGGCCTTTGGGCGGGCAGTGCGTACTGTACATACTCATGTACTTGTACTATTAAAAGTAGATATAGTAGATACTTCATATATAGTTGCGGCTGCTTGTAGCACTTCACTAACAAATACACTCACACTTTAACTACCACCCCGAGTGTATACAAACCTCCGTGTTCGATATAACCGTAATCGTTCGTTTATGAGCTAATGCTCAGACGGATCCTATGGTAATGTAACACATCAGGCAGTACATAGGACAAGTGCGAGGCTATACATTTAAACTTCCCTTTCTGAAATATCCACCAGATTTATGTCCTCGTATACAGAATTCCGGTAGTTCTCAACTTCCCATTAGAAAATAAATAGCCCTAGAGTTTTCAACCTCACTCCAAACCCAACCATGTACTTGGCTGTATCTTCACATACTCCATATAGCATTCATAAGTATATATCTGTAATTACATCCAGTAGTTTATTTCTTCAATAATATTTGTTTCCTTTATTTACTCCAAGGAAACCTCCAACTTCCAGCCCATCGGACTCACTGGCAAGCAAGAAGTTAGGCTAGACAATTTGAATGCCCAAGGAAAGACAATTTACATCAAAATTTAGTATTAAAAGTATTTTGTATCAAAATTTAGCATTTACAAATATTTACAAGGAAAGTTCAGACGGAATTACAATCTCAAAATAATTCCCTACAATTCATTTAAGTATTTGAGAAAAGCTTCTACTTTTATTTTAAATCCAAGTTCCTCCGCATATTTTTTTTTACCTTGAGGAAAGCCCAGAATTTGCAAAAACACTAGTGTGCTCTTACTACGTTACGAGGGGATATACATATCTACCCCAGCGAAAATTATGTACTTGAGGGTTGGCAAGGGAAGGTAACAAAGTTAAAGCGTAGAAAAATTGTAATGACGTGCGAGCACGTAAATGTGGGCAAAAAATGAAAAGCTGCCATCGTTCCTGTTCCTGTAGGGATGATTGTACATGTTTGTATATATTCAAAGTATATACAGGAAATTGCATGTGGACAGAGAAATGTAATTTGTTTGATAGGAAAGTTATAGGGATGGTTCTACAGGACCTTTCGAATTGCATCCCTCAGAGGAATTGAGAGTGGCAGAAAGGGAAAAAAATTAAAGCTTTGAGTGTATATGTAATATACATAGCATGAGCTCCAGAGGGAAAAAAACTTCCCTGAGAGTAAAGGTTAAGTTGAACATAATATTTTGCAGGGTAGGACTAAATAGTTGTAACATTATTTGGTGAATACATGCACAAGGCGGGAGAGGAAAGAGAAGCATAAAAATCAAGACTGTAAAATCAGCGATCCTGTAATATTTCTCTCATCTGATATGATACAATCAGGTCTCGAAAGAATACAAATGAGATTTTAATGTTTCCCTATCCATTTTGCCTGTCTCATAATAATTTATTATTTGAAATGTTAATTGATACTTAAAATTATAATAACCACATTTTTTGATAAATGAGGGCAATTATTCTTCAATGGGTCTCCTTACAGCTCTCTGTTTTCCTCTATAGTACATACAATCCTACATGTTTGTATGTAATTACATATGCTCCATAAGCTTTCTCACTCGAAGCGTACAATCATACACATCGGTCATAAAATTCTGCCACATAGGACTTCTTGTACATGCTCCAAAACAACAAACATGCATAATACATTATTAATGAAAGGGTATGAATACATTGTATTTTTTTTAATCTCAAATCATTTCCATGAAGATTAAATGCTCCAGTTTTCTTCTGTACTTACTAATGTTATTCCTCATGGGATAGAAACAAACAGATGAAAAAAATATATATCCATAAGTATTTTATTTACTTCAAACTTGAAATGCAGGTAGAATTAGGGATATAGGAATGACTCTTGAGGAATAAAAATAATTAATGTCTTTATAAAATAAAGGTGCAGTTTGGAATCTATAAGGAAATTTGTATGCAGGAGTGACATCAATAATTGTAGACTATTGCCAAATGATAATTAATCTGATCGTAGTAATTATCCCAGTGGTTTCAGCAAGTTGACCAACCTGTCACGATGTGACGATTGGTCTTGATGTCGGACTATCTCTATTAAATGATTTACACACTTCTGCGACTGCCCACAATTGAGGTCAACAAGTTGGGAGCATTTTTTGACATGGACATCAAAATTGATAATTTACGAGGCGAGTAATTGATGGATAGTGAAGGTTTCATTTCATTAACTCACAATTAAATTCAAATGTGAGACATGATTTATTCCAAGTGGGTACACACAAACACTCATACACACGTACGTCCTGTGAAGATACGAATGATTGGAGGAAACTCAATGGCTTCCAACCAATTAATTAGTTGACATATGAGTGAGGCAGAAAATGAAGCCAGAGCTGATTTGGAAAACAAAACCTGTCAGACCGTTGATGTGTGGTTGACAAGTGGCTTGATTAGAAACAATGATTTCTTTGACGAGATTCCCAAGTTTATTGAGTGCCATGAAAAAAATTCTAATCATACACACAACCCGTTATTGCTCTGAGTGATAAGAATCTTAAATTGAGAATCATGCTACGAATTATGATGATTATGAAACTGTACTAATTTGCAGGGGGGAAAAATTGATCGTCCCACTCCTTCAAATCTGTTAGATTTTTTCATCCGTGACAGGGACTCGCGTGTGTGTAGTCGCGTAACATATTAACAATTACAATTGGAGGTTGTTGGATCAATTTTATTTTTATTTTTGGCCTGTATCTACAGGATTAAAGACTATTGATATTTAAAAAATATTGAAGTGTCCAAGTTATAAAAAAAAAGCGTTTTTTTTTCTTGTTGCTCCTCTGAATTCAAATGGTAATTATTGTTGTGTAGGTATACTTACTTACGGAGCAAGTGGAGAGGATAAACAAGTTTTTAGAAAATTCAGCAATAATAGTTTTTTTTCGTCTCCTCCGAGCTGTCTCCATCCCTCTTGTTAAGTGTGCAGTAATGGGCTGACTCGTGGAGAGACTCTGCAGTTGGAAGTACTTCACAGGAGACATATTGGAGTATTTCCCGAGATCAAAGTTGGGAATAAAAAGAGATACTTGAGATTGAAATGACACTTGATTGTTTTATGCTGACCCATTTATTTTGAATGGAAGGAGGAAAACTGGCCGTAATTAACCCCAGACTTGGCACTCCACATTCTGTTGCTCTGGGTAATTGTACCAATATCATTCTTTACAACCCTAGAACCATTTATTACACCCGGAGTAATCAGAGTTAAATAATCCAAGGAATGTAAACGACTGCAAAATTACTCTACGGATCCCTCCATTGTAATCTCTACGAGGTTGTATGACATGAGTCTAGGGATAGCCTTCCTCCAACACATTATATTTGGGATGATGGCGGGGCTTCAAGCGGGAGCAAATATCCTCATTGCATTTCCCTAAGCACAACAACAACTCTACAGACACAGGAGCTAACACACTAACCATGGAAATACATGGGAATCCCACATTACTTACGCTATAATCACATCTCACAGTACACTTCACAGGAGTCAGATCCCTAGAAATATGCATACGAATTTGTAGAGACCGGCCCTACCACAAGTTACAGATAGAACTGCATATGTACATACATACACAGTGGATACAAAATATTATTCGCATTTCTTACAAATTGTCTAGGATCTGTCATCACATAGCACTGCATCTTTTTTTGTGACTGTGTTAATCATATACCTATGTTCTTGGCTAAGGAGCAAAATCAACCTCGTCAGAGTCTCACTTGAGTCCTCACATCCCCACAGTTTCGCTAATATTAATTTTTTCCTAGCAAGAACGCGTGAGCAAGTTCTCTTGCCTCTTAAAATCCTGTATAGCTCAACTGTGTACCTTCAATTTCAAGACCGCTGCCACCAGTTTGAACATACAGTGTGGATAGCTTCTTTTGAGAACAGTACGGACAATAAGTACAGATGTTGACTAAGAATTTTGATGTAACTTGTAGATTGCATTTGAGACGGGGAAATATTTCTATTACCCGGTTCTTGCTAATTTCGGCAACATTGTCACACTTAGCTCTGTCACTGCAGACCTTTATGTACAGTTAAAAATAGACTCCGAGAGTCTTATGCACGAGAGGGATGGAGTCTAGAGACTGAGCAAGTATAGGGACAATATTGGGATGGAGGAATGTAACGTAATGTATAAGTATAGTTATACGAGACTGTTACTGTAAATGTAGTTGAATAACAAACTAAAGCGATAATTTCCCAAGTTTCACACTTGAATCTCCCAGAATATTAGTCTAGTAATAGCAATTATGTTGTTAGATGTGAACACATACGGGCATATATAGCCAGCTTGGATTCGGTATATCATCTTTCGGTCTTCGGCTTTCAGTTTCACTTTACTCTTGAGTTCCCGTTACCAGGCTTAGTATGTTCGTAGGGATTGTGTGGAGGACAATATGGAGGAGATTTGAGTGGTGCTTCTCACTATATCTATATCCCTATCTATAGATATCTGTAGCTATATAGTCACAGCTTCGTGTGTGTCTACACCCAGTGTGCATGAAAGTTTCCGGTTATAGTATGTATGTACGTGTATACGTATGTAAGGCCCTTTGGAGTAAGTCAAACCTTGGGCCTCAGTCTAGTCCTGCACGGATGTGTCTCGTAGGGACGGGGAGGCCAACGATTAAGTAAAAGATTTTGAAAACCCTTTGCCAGTTTCCACTTTGAGTCATCCCAGCGTACTTAGCTGCTGTTGTAAAGTACAGATAAGTTACATTACATAAGGTTTTATGTAAAGACATACGGACCCCCAGCTTGGTGTCTATCCACGTTTAAGGTATTTACGGATATTCTCTAGTTCGTCGTTCACGACTGTCGTTATACTTAAGGAGAAACATTTGGTCATCAAATAACCAAGATTTACAGCGTAAGGTTCTTTGCCAACCAGAGATAATGTCAGCCATTTTTCTCTTGGGGCTTCAAATTACAAACTATCTGTAGGACTAACGTTACATTACGTTACATTAGTCCTCCAGACTAGATTCACTTGTGGGGTGGTGTCTGTATGTGTATGCATTCGTTTTTAGTGTTCCATCTCTCCTCATATAGATATATAGACACTCATAGGGGTATACTCTGACATAATAAAAGTGTGGAAGTGTAACTAGGACATAGAGTTTCCTGTGAAGTACCTCCACGTAGGGGCCTTTCACTGACTGTTACATGTGTTGTTGCCCACGTCGTCCTTATGGAACTAGAGTGACAATCAGGGTCATAAATGCACAAGTATGGATGTTCCCATATGCAGAGGCATGTACGTACATACATATGTATGTAGGTACGGTCTGACACAAATATACTACCAAATAAAATTCTGCATCCTCTCCCTTATACTCCCACTGCCCGATCCTGGAACACTCAGCGTATTTCCTGCTGCGTGTCCAAGGCCCCAGGAACTTGTCGTCAAAAATTACGGGGCCAGTGCCAGGTATTAACTGCCCTGGAAATTGGGCGCAACACATTTGTAAATAGAAACAGGTGGAAAGTACTGACATTACTTCATCGACTACTGACACGCTTTAAATCTCCTCCTCATTCATGCAGAGCCCGTTCAGCTCAAAGGGGTTACATATAACGGGGAACCCCAACTTTTTTTTTTGTGGCGTCAAAGTCGTTGAGTTGTAGTTGTTGAAAGCTGTCAGGATCTCAAAGTGTGGGAATAATTCCACAGGTTTTTAATTTTGCCTCACGTTGATATCTATATCAATTAGGAAATCATAAAAAAATGGGTTAAATTAACGAGGATGGGGAAGGAGGAATTGTATAAAAATTTCGGAGTACAGGAGAGATGGTAATAGAAAATTTGTGGAGCTTATGGGATAATATACTTATAGGTATTTCGGGGAGGCTGGGCTCTGGAATGGGAACGGTCCTGCAAATGGTAATGTATGATGCATAACAGGAGGACAGGTCTGATGAGTATGTATGTGCAGCTGGGAGCAGCTGTGGCCGTTACCCACCGGGTAATTACGGCAGTGATGAAGAGAAATGTCCCAAGGCTCGCACATCGTAAACCTATCACTGAGAATGGCTCCGTCTACTTTTGGCAGCTTTCATTCTTTAGGCTTTCAGTTTATTCGCATTTACTGTGTTAGCCACATTACGCTCCATCACATCACATTAGCCCCTGAACGGGGAACAAGCTCATGAAAAACACCGACATTTCTTCTAAAAACTTTTCAAGTTACCAACTTCTCAAAGTTTGACATCACATTTTTTTTACTGGGTCTTTTCGGATTTCAAATAAAATAAGGAAGGTACTTTTCCTGACAGGAATTATTCCCTTTCATTACACTGTCATTACGTGATATCAGCCCGGCACAGAATGTAACAAAAAAATCAATTTGACTTTGTACACTCCTACATGCAACACTACCATCTTCGTCAATGCAGTATAGCAAAATATTGGGATATGCTGCAACGTCGACAAGGACGAAAATGTAGCTTATTTAAGGGCCCCACTAATTATTTTGCTGATGAGAACCTGCAAATATGACAAGGGCAGAGAGTGAGTCACTAAAATATTACAGCATGAAGATTAATTAGTACAGGAATGCTGAAAGACACAAATAAACTCATACAAAATATGCTCCATTTGCATTAATTTCATGACACAGATTTATGATAAAATGATATGCCTGCAAACGGATGACGTATAATTTATTTTTCATATTAGAAGGTTCTATTAAACAGAGGGCATGGCCCTATTTTATGGTTGTCGTCCATGATGATTAAAGCCTTTTGAGTGAAAATTACTCATGGGAGCATTAAGTCAGAAATAAATTTGATATATTGAAAAGTATTTTATTCGTTTTGATTCTTCGAATTCCGGTTGGCATCTGTTAACACTCTGTCCTCCCACATTATACCAACTATCTTCGACATAGTTTATCTGCTGAATTATACGCAAAAAAAAATATCTATAATAAAATCCGTTACGATGTGAATATATTTTATGTTGTATGTTCCTTGAATATTGGAGTAGTTCCAATTATTGAAGGCTTGGGAAATGTACGTTGAAGGCAGGAGGATATTTTCAGGAATTGTTGTAATTGGCAAGGCTTGTATTATTTTTGTATACCTGAGTATTAATCGTTAATTTAAAGTTTACAATAGCAGGATACAACCACTCAAACACTTTACAAACCACTCATGGGTTTTAATTGGGAACTAGCTTTTTGTGCCGTACTAAATCAAAAGTTCTTTTTTCAACCAATATTACTTATTGGAATTAACTATGTAATTAAGGATAGCTGTGGCATGCAAAATATAAAGCGATACGTTTATTCGGTATTCATATTTTAGAAACTATCTTTCACGTAACTACTTTCAACAAAAGTATAATCGATTAGCATGAATTTGAATTTTTATGAAGGATTTTTTTAAAAACTTTGGAAGTAATTATATATATTATGTGGACTTTCAATCCGATCATATCACAGATTAAATAAGGTTTAATTGCTATACTTTAGATAAATAGTAAGATTTTCATAAATAAGTAAATAATCTGTAAGTTGGTAATTAATACATATAAAATAAATAATTTTTGATTGAAATAAATTAAGAAAATGCAGCGTAATTCACTGAAATTATTACAGATGATTGAACCCTAAAAGTTCAGTTTCAAGGAACCGAATTGGGCGTCGGTGAAGCTTTAGCATTGACCGAAGACTGAGGAATGGGATGAAGAGTCAAATGGTGATCTTCAGCGGACTCATCGGACGCATCGTGGGGAATATCCTTATTGTAGGCTCCGAAAACATCAACACGACCGTGGAGTTTATCCAAAAGGATATGAGTATCGTCGGAGATCCGTCTAATCAGATCTTCGAAGTTCATCGGTGACTACAAAAGCAACATTTAATTATTATCGATACAAATTGTCGAAATCCTTTAAGATGTATGAAATAACTATATTGTATGAAAATAATTATTACAATTGAAGGAATTTAAACTTAAGAACTTAAAAGTCGAACCTGATGTTTATAAGCAGAAATGAGGTGATGCAGATCGACCTTCCCACTCTCAATTTTAGCCTTAACGGACTCAATGGTTTGACTCACAGCTCCGTTCTTGATCCCATCCTCAATTTTCTCGATGAATTTCCTGAGACGGTCTCCAGCGTGACGGAGGCGAGTCAAGCCCTTCTGGATGATGTCCATAATAGGTTGGTCAGTCTCTTTGACTGGAGGAAGCACTGATGACTGGACCACCTGAATGGTCTCAGCTGCTTCAGGAGTGACCGGTGAAGACGGAGAGGTCAAAGGGGAAGTTAATGCAGATACAGGGGCTGCAGGTAATGTCGGAATTGTGGAAGCCACCACACTGGACGGAATTATTGCAGTAGCCGTTGAAGTCACGATTATCGGTTCGGTCGGAGATGGTGTCGGAGCGGAAGGAACCGATGTGAGGTTCGCAAGAACTTCATAGGTTGGAGTAAAATTGGGGAAAAGATGGGAAATCTCTGAAGCGTCTGCAATCGAATCCGGCACAATTATGGCATCTGCGGACGGGAATGGTACCACGTTACCCATCACTGCTGTAACTCCCAAAATGGCCACCAGGGTTTGTATAAGAGCCGACATTTTGAATATGCTCAAAATTCCAAAAAATGATACTAAATTCAAAAAATTTTAATTGTAAGTATAATTTCCTAAAGTTGTTTTCTGAAGACTTGCTTTGTATTGTTACACTTGGAATGGAAACCTGAACTGAAGAAACATGAAGAGCTGCGAAGTATTTATAGTGATTTGGGGTCCTCAGGTAAATGAAACTTTGTAATACTTGTACAATCACAATGGAGATGTACTTCTGATTATATTTAGCATCTGGGACTTTTTGACCGGTCGTGAGAAATGTAAATATGGAATCTGCTCCAAGTCAAAACAATGCAAGTTGTAATTACCTTTTTAAGATTTTTTATTAAAAGTTTCATGTATCAACAGACTGTGGATTTATGATCTGAAAAATAAAAGCAGGGGCCGCAATGAGAGTGCAGCATTGAATTTAGTAAGGGGTGACAAGATTTACAGAGGATTCTTTATTATGTGCATTCTGTGTGTGTTCTTATGTAATCATTAAAATTATGCATTATACTGTACACATGAGATACATTCTGAGGACTGTATTTTTTTTTGTTTCAAAACATTTGTACTCCCAAAAAAAATTTTATTGTGAGAATTGTTCTACAAAGCAGAGTATGAGTGTCAGTATGCTGGTTTAAAGCTGTTGTGCCTTACTGGGATATAAAATGTAAATGAAAATTAAGTCTTATCACTTATCTCCATATGGCCAAGGACAAGTTAAAAATTTCAGGCACAACATTGACCTGAGAAGTTGCTCAAACATTCCCATCATTTGTGAGAAGGATTGCAATGTGATACAGAGATTAGATTTAAACTCATTGCTTTTTTAAGATTGTATGAGGTTTAGGTCTTTAGAAGGTTTGTCTCAATCTACAGCACTGAGATTTCTAGCACCCTCAAAAAAGGACTATCTATGTAGCTGATGTCACTGAGACTCTCCAAGTTGGAAAAATAAAGAGTATCGTAAGTAGCCTTGTATCTCCCCGAAACTTAAGAGTATCCACATAGACTTACTCGAAGTAATATTAGCATGAACACTAATGGAAACTGAAAGCTTATTCCATTCCTCATCTTTTGCAGGATGATCGTTGCTTAGTGGAGTTTCCAAGAGCTCATTTGTCTCCGTCAACTCGACCAGACTCCTCTCATCAATTTCTTTCTGTCCTTTTTGTTCTCGAAATGAACATCAACGGGAGCTTCAATACTTATCGGGGCTAATCTTACAATATGTAATTAAACGTATAGAGTTACCATCCTTCACAGTATGTGCAGTGCCAGGCGGTATTCCCAGGAAGGCTGTTGGTGTAATTAGGATATTGCCCTTAGAATTTTCTCGTCATAACAAATATTTTAGGATTTTTCTTTTAGAATTTTCCAGTTAATCTCCAACTTGAACCACTCCCTGTCATAAATGTCATTTCAAAATATCTACAGTAATTTGTAATAAATATATAGAGTGGATAGACGCCGGAGTATCTATGTATAAGAAAAAATGTGAATTCCTGATTAAATAAATGAAGGTTTGAGAGAGATCTTATGCTTCCTAATTAAGATATTGCCCAGGATCACTTTCCGGGGCAAGGCTGTGGAAGGCCGTGTTAAGTAGCTTCCTGAGAGGTAGAGTTGAAGCCTTGGAGAAAGTGATGGTGAAGAGCGTGCTCCCTACAATTCGTCCTTATCTAAAATAACCTGCCCAAGACTGATCTGGCTAACCTGGAAAGAAGTGAGACAAGGAGTGAGTGATGACCCTGGCGAAGAGCTTCGGTGAGGAAAATCTGAGCTGTCCATGTTCTACAACGATTGTTCCTATTAGGTATATGCTTATCTGGGAATTTCACCACGGGTTCGAGGCACGGGGGGAAGATGGTATATATTGAGAGAGGAAGTACATGATACTGGTAGATACAGAGTGCGGAAGAAAAAGGATCGATCTGATCCATCTGAATCTGGGGCTTGTGGATTAGGTTCGGATTTGTGGACGTGGACAGTAAATCAACCTGTCATGTCCTCCACTGATCCTGATGGCGTGTCGACAGATACACTTAAAAGGTCTGTCCTTTCACGACCGATCTCTCATCCAACTTTATGTGTTGTACATTGTCTCCTCCCCGATTTCTGCTTCCTCCTCTCTCACTATACATACTCAATTCACTCCAGTTGGGGAAAATAATACATTTAATTCGAAAACCAACCGGGGAATTCTCGGTTCGATGGCCAGCACAGGCAGCATGGACTTGTTTCCTCCAATACTTTCAGATTCCCCTTGTTCTATTTGCAACTCCATAAAATCCCTGATTGCAGAACTCTAATTTTTATGAGTTCTATCAACAACTTCCATTTACTCCGAACAGTGTCCGAACATTTTTACTACGAAGCTACTCCAATCATAGTAAGGCAATTATATTAGAATTGTATTAATAAATAACGCATCATTTTTTTTTTAGTAATTTGGAGTTTTAGAGTTGAAAAATAATTACTCTTATTTCAGCGTGGAATTTAAAAGCATCGGGAGTATTTACGGTAGTGGTGCTCATTTGTGGAGGGGATTGCTGACGACATAGAAAGCTTGTCCCTTTCCCTGTCTCAAGTGGTTGTACGGTCATCTGGTAGTGGAAAGGAGGGAGAGATCTCAGGGATGTCAGGGCATGGAGAGAAGCATACTCTTGGAGAGGAATGTCAGTTGGCACGAGAGATAAATAAGCCTGTAGAGCTATCCATTGAATTTGGACGGAAAGTAAATTTCATTGACAAGAGAAAAGAAAGGCGGATGTTGAGACGTGCCGGCGAATTACTCTTGACGTCTGTCCTCTGCAATCTGGTCACATTACTTGTCACCTGCCTGATTTTTTCAGCTCGCCGGCAAACCTTTCCCATCCCCATATCATAGCTATGTACAAATAATACAGATACATATACTGTACATTCCTTTGGACTTTCTTCCTGCTATTACTCTTCTCTAACTCTATCTCTTGCCTCTCTCTCTCTCTCTCACTCTCTCCCTCTCTGACGTTCTATCTCCATATGGCTCGCTACCCTTTGACAAGTTCATTCCGAATGGTAGTAGCACATACTACTGAAATCCACAGAAAGCTTACTCGAAGTTATATTCACTTCCACGATTGTATTTGTAGGTCGATAATGAGAAGGGCGGAAGTAAGATCCAAAAGATTACCCCTCATTTCGAAAATATGCCTCTTAATAATTACATGTAAAGAGCATGCATAAAAACAACTTGGGTAAAAATTATTATTGCATGCCAAACACTTATCTCCGGGCATGTGCTATTTTAGAGATAATCAGCATTTGGGTTGTTACAATGTCTGCACATGAATTCCTCAGAGAGTAAATAGAGAAACAGAAACTGAGTACATGTGATGGCTATGTATGTATGTAGCAGCCCTGGGATCCTGTATGATAAGATGTGAGTGTGAGTGAACTGGATGCGTAAAATGTGAGCTTGGAGGTTTTCATACGTAGAGACATATTTACAGAATGTTACATCTGTAGGGCTGAAGATGTTACTTTAGATGTTCCGCTCGGTGGAAAGAGAATCCTTGAACCTGGCGTGTTGAAGGAGGACGAGGGAAATGAATTTGTACACGTATTTACGGTGGACTGAGCCCACTGCAGCGTGTTGCTCTTTGAAGGTCTTGAACTCAGTGAGAGCCCATACAGCCTTCCCAAAATCCACTTATGTGGCGAGTTGAGCACATTTACTTTCTCTATAGCGTTGACAGAACAGCCTGTCGTCTCGGAGGATCCTTCAAATTGCCAACTGAGTGGGGGAGAGGACACGAGGCTATAGGTCACGTCATGTCATGTAAAAATGTCACCAAGAAGAAACTAAAAGATTTTTGAATGTCCTTTTTACTCCCTTTCTCTCAATTTTGTTGTAGGGACCTTTATGTAATAATTTCCTCACGTGGAACTCTCTTCCCTCTCACCAAATTCCTCTATTACTCCTCCCTGACTTTCTCCATCTCTTTCCACCCAAAAGTAACCGATTCAATTTCTCTGTAGATACGTAAATTCAACGGGGAAAAAAATTTTGGGTGGAAAAATAAACTCGTTGTATCCTCCTTCCCAAATCCCAGTGAGGAACATGCAAATTCAATGCACATTTAAAGTGAACATTTGGATGCCCACTTTCCTCATGAGCACCGTCACTCTCCTCTCCAAAAGCTACTTTCTTCCCAACATCGCCGTCTCTCCTTGAAATACATTTTTCTTTTAGAATTGCAAATACAAGTCAATTTATTTTTTCCCGCAATATTTCCTTCCATTTTTGATGGAACGGCGGCACTGTAACCTAGATTTACCTTTTTTCCTCCAACGTAATTGAATATATTGGAAGAGCGCACAAGTCCCTCCACATTTTCAGAAGGAAACAATTTTTCAAAAAAAAATGTCTGCTCCTATTTTATGATTTTTTTTTTCTCCATTAACTTTCTGCATTTGTTTTCAAAATGTACATACATACATATTTAAACTTACGGGGGAGGGGGGAGGGGAGGGGAGCAGTACACATTTATATTAATCTTTAACTAAGCTTTTGAGCCGGCGCTTCTCCTAGGTTAATTGCCTATGAGGTATAATTCTCAGTTGTTACCTGCCAATTTAAAGATGTTGATTTAATAGGAACTCGGGCCGGGCAGGGCAGAACTAGTAGGAGGAATTGGAGGAATGTGACTCACACTAGGCAGGGACTGGGGGAAAATAAGATGTCTTTGATCAGCCGCAGCTGTCATTTCCACGAGACAGGAACCGATGCGTGGGAAGCCGCAGGCTGACAGCCTTGTTATCCCGTTCCCGTCCCCAACCGTCCGTCTGTCTGTCTTTTTCCCTTACTCTCTCCACGACTCTCGCACCCACTCCATTTCTCTGACTTTCCTTCAACTACAAATCAACATTCATCCGCATCCATCCAATTCGCAAATTCACCATCCAGAAAGACAGAAACCCGGAGCGTTACATAGTTCTCTGATGATATTATCTTTACAAAAGATACGCTTCCGTGCATCCTTGCCTAGGCATACTTTTTATGTGTACCACTTTACATCATACAATATCCTACATAAGCCACTGACATGATACCCTTATTGGTGGAGTATGAATACAGTGCAGTCTGAATAGGGTATAGGATACCCATCAACATGCATGAGTATCATGGGGTGATCATAGAAGTGCATGGAATCCACATCAGATATAGACTATGCGAGAGTATATGCATTTATGTACATAAGAATACTGCATAGTATTATGTGTGCTACTGGAATTGATCCTAGAACGCTTGTGAGGACTTCCTTCCATGTTTTGTAATACAGTTTCAAGGCCAACACTATTACATAAATTGGCTTTGCTTAAATAAAATTAAAAGGATTTTGTTACAGAATCTCAACTGAATTTTTATTGGGCAAGAATTCAGACAATAAAAATCTATAAAATGGCTACAGTGACGTTTTAATGGCCGGTCTGTTTCTGAACTTCTTTCAGACTGTTTCTTGAAGAACAGGAAAAGCATTAGATAGTATTGGTAGCAATTATTTTAAGTCATTATGGTCCTCAGCTCTCCTGTGGGAAATAATAATAATTATTATTGGGATTTATTATTCTTGATTTGAATTCTTGGGGGTTATATGTGACAGGCTTAAATTGCTAAAGGATTTTTGTTTAAAAAGATGCTGTATATTACTCATGCTGTAAATTGTGAAGATGCTCTGAATCTGTGTATCACTATTTTATATTTTCTAGTTGCACAATCACACTGTTGTAACGGATATAATGCTTGTTTTTGATAAAGAGATTTTATATGATTGAAGTAATGTTTTATTGTTGGGCCACATATTTCGCAAGCCACAACTTGCAAAATAGATAAATGAACGTTACAAAATCAGAGTTTCGCAGAAGACGGTAGCGGGGAAAGGCTTTCAAACTGTTAATACATGTACGGGGAATATAGCAATTCCCTTTTCTTTTACAAGACTTTTACCATGGATGTAGCTCCTGAGGGTGAAAAGGATATTTTTATATGCAGCCTTTCAGTAGTTTTCCTCCAAATAAAACATTTATGGGTTTCAGTCGACTCCAAAGTCGGGAAGACTCGCGTCCTTCGATGGATTGATTCAACAAGGGAAAATATACATACATAGAAACGCCTCAGAGAATACACAGAGGTATAAAAACATACGAATGGAAATGCTTACATTTTCTCTCACAAGTTAACAAAACAGGCTCTTTTCTTTATTATTTATTTTATTAAATGTATTCAAATTTATTGAAACAAATAGTATCATGCTAACCTGTACACCCATGATAGACTACTAAATAATTTTAGTAATATCTTACTGGAATTTAAATATAGTAGTAATAGTTATAACAAACAACAAAATCTCGGAATTACTCATATCGATATGTAAAGTAATGTACCATAAGATTCACCAGTTCACTGTGCGTAGGAAGTTTGAGACTTCTCCAGTCACAGCATTTCTTTAAAATCAATTGCTTTGTGACCCATGCTGCCAATAAGCCCCAGCCATTTGGAATCCTAAAATATATACATTTGTATGTAGTTACATAGGAAAATATACAGCATACTACTATAATGCAGATCAAATATATAAATCAAGTTTATCCCAAGTAAGGGTTAAGTCTAGTATGGTTAGTTGCTAAAGTCAATTTAAAGTTTTTTTAGTCAGAAGTTAGTTATGGTCAGGTTCACATAAACGTATGTAATATCAAATAAAATACCAGTACAGGTTAGGTCAATACGACCAAGATTGGTTTACTAGATGACATTCCAAATGTAATGTATGTACATCAAGAAAATTACGTTGACAAAAAATGATGACTGCAGACTTTTTGCAACATTCGACCATTTACTTTGCTGTATTAAAAGATAATAATCAATTTATCCCACATGTCGACAATGATCGGAATTTAAACTGAATAGTACATAATATCACAGCAAGTAGCGTTTGATGCGGTTACGGTTTTTGACACCAAGCAGAAGCCAAGATGGCTGCTTGTGCAGACATATTGGATGTATGTATGTGCGATATTGTTGAGAAGGAGGTCATCTGTATTTTGGAGTTATGAGTAGTAATCTCTTTCGTTTACTTTCGCAAATCCCAAACACACGAAGTCAGCAAAAATTATTGTTGTTTTTTAGCTCAAGTTACTAATTTTGTAGCAGAGGTTGCCGCGGCTGCCACTTAAATAGAGGGATTGCGAAAAGAAAGCGTAGGACGTAAACGCTAACGTAGACCGTTAGATTTGACTCCGCGCCGAGATTCTTCCCACGTGATGTCACTATCTCTGTGTTTACGATAGCGTTTGGACGTACAAGCTAAATCCAACGCTAAATTGTTCCATTTAACGTTTTCAACACGTTCACAACTTCAAATAAATATTGTAGGACAAAATTGTTAACTTTAATTGTGCTAGGAATTAGATTCAGGGCGAGGCCTGTCAGTTTATTACAGATGACAGTTTATTATAAATACTTGTATAATTTGTGATTATAGGTTTAGATATAATTTTCAACATATTCTGTGTGAGAGTTGACTGTGTCCGACGACTTAGAGCTACATTTTACGATTTTAGAAAAATTGCGAAAAATCATGTATTAATAATAAGGAAATTATCATACGTGTAATAATTTCAATTTAAAACAATTTTTATGGTAATACTTTTAGCAGGAATTATTAGTAAAAATTTAGCGTATCTTTTCTTTGAGCTTAATTTATTGTCGGTTAAACCTACTTCCAATTGAATCACAGCTTTAAAGTTAACTTTTAGATTCATCAGAACAATTATTCTGGTTCAGTAAGAATTAATTTAAAGCGTGAACTAAAAATATCGTCATCTGTAAAAACAATAATCAGAGCGAAAAATAAACAAGATGATGGGATATGTTAATGCCATTAGTTCAATAACAAATACATTAGTATGTTAAGTTTTAAATTCACTATATTTGCTAATAAGTTTTTCCTCTAACTGGTTTTATAGATTCAGATATTTTTTATCACATTTAAAGCCAATCAATCTAATAGAATCAGAATAATTATTATGATGAACTTAAAAATTGACACTAATATGCTCATCTGCTGTGATTTAATTTAGAAAGTGAAGTAATCGCGAACAAACTAAGTTGAAATAATTATAAATACTTGTAAAATTACTGCGAATTAATACCATTAAATACCATTTAATATAATAAATGATATTTACTATTTTTGGTATTTATATACAAACATGCATATACAAACACGTTAAATACATGATTATACAAACTTATCAATGTTTATGCAAATCTGGGGGGCCATAAATTCATTACTTGTTAGAATGGCAAAAAATAGTATTATGTTTAAGGGGAGGGAATCCGGCCAAATATTTTTCCCCAATAGAGAATGTTGATACAAAGTATTTTCTTACGATTGGGGCTAGAGTAAATTGCGCCATTATATATAAATTCACTGGACGGACTCCGGATTTATATTATATAGAGAGTCTCCTATGAACGATTTGAGATCAACTTCGCGTCATGTAAGTTACGAACACAAATGCAATGAAATAAAAATAACTTTTGATCTGCGATAAGGAAATAAATCCGAAGTAATATGTACCTAATTTGTCTACTCTGATGGAGGTAGTTGGTGCTGGATACCAGTTTCCGGGAAAGTTTCTTCCGTAGGTACGGTATTACCTGAGTCTGAATAGCAACCCGATAGAACCCGAACTTTTTTTCAATGCACCTGTTATCGAAGTAAGTAACGCATCCAGTCTCAACCTCCAGTGCCACTATCGCTACGTGGTAAAACGATATTTCCTTCTCTTTCTCCTCCGCAGTGTATTGCACGTGGTAGTCATTGAAAACCACGGGTAATATAAGCTTCCTGGTTCCATTCCGAGTACAAAACGTTTCAGGGAACACTGCTTCCAAATAAGGTCTCCTTGGCGTGCTTCCTCGAATAACCTTGAAAATATTGATTGTGAGTATTTAAACGGAATTAGCATTTTCGAGACATTTGAGACAACCGTCGTTTCACTTCTGATTTATACCGGAGTCAATTTTCTTTCCAAGTACAATGTTTACTCTCGTGATATGAGCACCCACACAAGCAGCATAATTTAGCTCATAAGTCATAAACTGTAAAAGTTGTCTCTTACCAGGAGAGATATTAACCTCATGGTAAATAAAAATGTGTGGAAGTATTTTTGACGTTATAGGAAACATCCTATTACAAGAGAGTTTCTTGTACAGCGAGAGATCGCTGTACATGTTTAAGAATTTAAATAGTAAAAATTATTACACGATGGACGTCAATGGAAAATGAGCCAATTGGAACCACTTGAGTATCGCTGATGTTGGTGGATATCTTGTCCACAAATTGAAGAAACTCACGATCTGACAAGCCATTAAAATAAAATTGCTTTGAATTCCTCCGTGCAATTTTACTAGAGCGGTTCGCCATTATTTACAACGTAATTAAGTAATTATATCTAAATCAAATAAATGTGTAAATCAATATCTGATTTTACACACAGGCGACAAAGTATGCTGCGATTCAATGCTCAGCTTTCAAATACCCAAGGAATAAAATTTCGATTATTCCATCCATCACATAATTTAAAAAGTTGAGTGTTATTGGTTGTTTCCAAGACTATCATCGCATCGCATCGGTGGTGGCACAACTATCTGGCAATCCTGTTTATACATTACAGGCTTGCGCTATGCATTGCGCATCGCAAATATTTCCGATGGCTAGCCATCTGTATGACCGAGGTTGTTGTTTCGTGGGTTACATGTATTTCAGTAGTCATGGTTCGCAACCAGAAGATACCAGAAGGTTAAAATATGAAAGTATTTCCCCCCCAAAAGTATCCTCAAAAATATGGAGAAGCGTGAAAGAAAATAGGAATCCAATTCTGATCCCCCAATGTCCTCATCTACCTCCACACATCATCTGCATTCACATCAATTGGGATTTGATTGAAAATCATCTCTCCCGACGTACTCACTCAGCCTGTAGGACTCCCTCACTTTATGCTAAGTTTTCTCCCCCTAAAGATAAATCTCCCATTATAGTTCACCCCTATAGACATATGTAGATACATATGTATGTACAAAAGTTGTACACTATTTTTAGGAATATGCTTTCTCTGTTACGTATACGCTCCTGTCAAAGGAAACATTTTCTGTACGCTCTCGCTCTCACGTTACAGGAAACATGGTTTTAGCAGTAACGCCTGAACAATATCTAATTCTTTGCACATTACATACATACATATGAGGGGTTTACAACACTCAATCGGAAGCGAAGCCTAACTCACATGAAATGTGTCATGCATATCTGTAAAAACCCTTCAGGCCTTCGTCAAAATCAGCAAGGTCGATACATGTACAAGCAGTTGCTCTTTGTGACTGCATGTTACTAACAATTGCCAATTCTGACGTACTACCCGGCCCAAACATTATCCCAAAAACTTTTGAAAAAAATACCAAAAATCTACTCACATTTATAATTCATCTCTGATCCATAACATATTCGAAATTAATAAATCCCCGAAGTTCAAAACCTTGTTTTTAGCTTTTGTAGATTTGTTTCGACTCTAAAGTATCTTCCCATAGTTTTTTTATGTTTTAAAAACGAGAGTTTATTATCATTCATGGCCACCAGTATCCCCGGCCTTGTGTTTGAGCCTTCGACTCTGCTGCACCGGTAGTTCATCCAGTTATGGGTTATTCTGGAGTTGCGTATGCGAACAAGAGATATAGAGGTTGCTCTAGCCTGTTGGCTTTCTCTATCAGCTCAGCCTGTCATGTTGTCATTCGGTGAGGGTAAAAATCGACTATGATTGCTCTATGGTGGTGGAGAGACGATGTCAAGTTCCCTTGTAGGAAGTAATGACTTTGAGGAGAAGGGAGAAAAATGAAATGTAATATGTGGTAGTGACGGAAGCTTCATGTACATAGGATCTCCGGGAAAGGAGCCACCCCGAAGGATGGAGAGCTGGGGAAACAATGGAAAAGAATTGCTAGTCACCCACCTGTCAAGCCAAGAATTAGTTTGCATATGTCAGCACCGTGTACAGGAGACCCTTCCGAGTCTCTGATCCACCGTACAATTCTACTTCGCAGCCATCGGCGAAAGTGTCACATGGGTCAATTGACATCTGACGTGCTCTGTCATTTCCAGTTGAAGTGAGAGTTGCTTCCGAAATTTTAACCATTCCCCATAAATTCTTCCCTTCATGAATGAACCTCTCAAGATGATACTCCCTGGAGTACTGTTTCCCCATATAAACTGTCTTCCTAATTGCTATGAACCTTGATCTTTTGATAATAAAAAGAATTTACCTCCAGATTTCTATATCCCATACTCCAAAAATTATTAAGGTTTTGTTGTTGAATACCTCATTGAATATTGTTTTTGGGGAGGATTTGAGGGAAATGACGCCTGTTGGGAGATAACATTAGGTTTGGGATTGGAAATTTTGCTTATGATTTACTGAAGGGAGGGAAGATATGTGTGAAGACAAGACTGCCAACATTCAAGGATGACTGCGAATTATGCACCGAGTGTACGTAACCTTTTAAACTGTAACGTAACAAATGGCAAAGCTTGAGTTGGATGATGATGAATGAGTATGGAAGACCACAACTCATTCCCACAAGAGACTTGTGGGGACGCAGTTGAGCGGAGCATGGAGAAACGATAGGAATGATGAATGACCTAGCGGGCGAGAGGAAACTGTTTTGTCCCGCCAGAACTTCCTCCACAAAGGCGTCCGGTCCAGTTAGATTTTTTTCTCTTTCTTCCTCTCTCCTTTTTTCTATCTCTCTTTCTCTCGCACGTCATTCTCGCTTTCCTTCCTCTCTCTCTCTCTCTCTCTCTCTCTCTCTCTCTCTCTCTCTCTCTCTCTCTCACACACACACACACACACACACAAATATAGCATTAGTATACTGTGATAGTTCAGGATTTATCCATAAGTCACATTAGAGTCTGCACCAGAGTCACTCCCACGGTGTATAGTCACTCCTGCACACAAACAACCTTCAGAATATAGTGGGGAAGTGTGATGTGGTCGGGCATGATCATTATTATGTAGTTACTCGGTTCGGCGAGATTTTTCCACACATATGATCAGACAAGCGCCGTAAGCTACTACAGTACTGTACAGCGGGTGGACACTAACTCATCGGAATTTGTTGTGTGTGCGGTGCAAGGGAAAGCAATTTGTCTACGACATGACACATTCATGCTTCAGTACTTAAGTATAGATATGTCCACATTTATTATTGACCAACAAAGATGACCAGCACAGTTTCCGTCTAACCTCCTCGTCATCATTCATTGTCATCACAATCCCCGTCCTGACTCCTTCATTTCCCATTACCTCCGCACCAACCTTCTTCCGCTCTCTCCAACCCTTCCAAGTGTCAGAACGCGTCAACCATCCAAGTATATCTCGTATTAACATTCAATTTACTAACGTATTTACACAAATTCCCCCGTGGAGTACTTTTATGACTACGGATATCTATCACTAGAGTATTTATGCATACACGCCCGGAGATAAGGCCATCCATTTAAACTTACAGCTCCACATTTTATGCTTACCATATGTTACCCACTCTGCTCTTTGGATTGACACACAATTTATTATTACGAACGATCTGGTTTTTGCGGCTTGAAAATCACTGGAATGTTTTATTGACCAACGTTTTTCAGACTTAAAATATATACGTAAATAGACGTAAAAAGATGTAAATATTTTCGAGTATTTACTATAGTTCGACACTAATCAAAAATCTTGGGGGGAAATTCCACTGTTGTTTCCCTGATGTTTTCTCTTACTCCCAAGAATTTTGACAGGCGCTCAGTTTTGCTTCTTATTACTACAGCGAAATGACGAAATAGTAACATGTGCAGGCTGGAGGGAGATCCACGTAATAAATCTAATGTTGAGCGCCCTGCATGAGAGAGTATGGATTTAAGAATGTTTTTATGCTACCATCTATAAAGATTTACAGGCGGTGAAGGTTACGGCATGAGGAAATTTTATTGACCTTGAAAAGATGCTACACTTTATTAATCTGACGCACCACAGATACTTTTAGGAGAAATCCCATGAATGTTATTCTGTCCATAAATGGGAGACGGCTGGAGAGAATTGACGAGAGAGGTTTTTGTCCGCAAAGAATGACAAACTCAGTGTATTAGAGTGGCTCATGAGATGATAAAAGTACTCAGACGGCTACAGCTTTCTACGTGAGGTAACTTATCCGTCGTGAGAAAACAAATAAAGCACTTTGCGGAGCAATTTCCTCCACCACTCTCCACACCCTTCCTCACACACACAGAGACACACACACACACATACACACACAAAAACTTACATATGCACTGCATAACTCTCACTTACCCGTAGGAAGGAGGCCGGGATGGTAGGGAAGCATATTTGAGAACCCCCTGAGATTATTGTAAACGAAGGCTAAATTGTAAAATAAACTGGTGTAGCGTCGTACTTTCACTCAGCAACCCTAAATTAGCTTTCAGGCCCGTACATACAAAACACATACTTACATGGACAGTCCCACATGGGATTTTACATGCAAGTGACTTTATGATACCTTTTATAACTGTAACTACCATCGTCACCGACACTACCGTGAGACCCTCCGAATGCTTATTTGGTTTGAATGCTTCGTAAAAATTTCATCTTGTGTACGTGGAAATTGTACCATAGCTGTGTGTGTGTGTGTCTCCCTGTAATCTAATATGTGAAGCCTCTGCTCTCCTCCAACTCCATAGATTTCGGGGTACTAAAGTGAAGACAGTAATATCTTCTGAAGTATTGTGTAACTTTGTGGACTGTATCTCTACTGCCGTCCCTGTCCTTACGGGTGAGTATAGGAGGCTATAGAACAAATGTAATAGGTTAGTTGACTTGAAGCCCAGTTGTGAAACCAAATATGTGGCTTTAGTTATTTCAAATTGGCTTTATACGAGCCCTGGGATCAAGTGCAAGTAGCAATATCGGAATGAACGACTGAAATAAAACCGATGGCAAAAACGTTCGGCATATTTAAAATCCCGAGAAAAGTATTCCTCCCAGGATCTATAGGACTTCCAATAAGCTCCCATAGTCATTCCAAGAGAAAGCTTATGGACAGGGATGCCTCCAAGTGCAGTGGTATAGATTGTCGCCGAGTGTAATGTAGTGTAATGTGTCTCAGGGAAAATGAAACAGTTACTTTCTCCGTCCTCTCGAACATACCCAACTATGTACAGATATGCGTCACTACAGTATGAGCCGGCGGAGCCCTATCATATAAAGTAATATAGCTAATATAATACATTGTAGATTGGGGATTTGGCTTAAGGAGAAAACTAAAAGAGAATTTCCCTCCTACATGTGTTAAAAGTGTTGAGTACCTTTACAAGTTGTCTCCTCGCTCCTCACCTTATACCAATTGTATACTGTGGTGTACTGCAACCACTTACAGCTCCTTTAATCTAGTTTGTGTACATATGGGGCTGTAAAAGAACTGTACGCACGTTTCCCCCGAACCTTTTCATTGGAGTCTGGGCTTGATGCACATTGGAGAAAATATAAAGGTCCAGGTCCAAGAGGTACCGTCACTAAGGTCTGTATCAATGACAGTATGGGAATGGGGGTTTGCCTCGTGGGGCCGCATCTTATCGTATTGTTCAATAAAGGCCAAGCCAGGGTTCACTTTCACTTGTCCTCATGATCAAATGGGATAATACAGTCCGAATGACGACGGCTACGACTATGATCATCACCAGAAGCTCCCTAGTATCATCTCCCCCCCATTCCAGTCGTCCCTATGCCTGTACTTTCTTCAAGTGAGGACATACATGGAAGTTAATAGCAAAAGGAGAAGCAACCGCAAACCGATAAGCTGGGAGTGGATGCCAAAGCCGAGGGAAATGATTCCTGGTGAGGGAACTTGTGTGTATATAAAAAGAGTGTGTAAAACGTCTTGGAAGTTACCAGTATTTTGCTGATAAGATAGCACCAAGGCCGACAAGGGACTTCCGTTCCAATTTCCCCACAACATTGCACCTGGTTTGGATACCAGTTCCTGGGGAAATACCTACTCCACACTTCCCCCTTCTTCATATTATTTTACATATGCGCCGTCCGCTAAGGGACAAATCTGAGCACAAGTGTGAGACAAAGCTAGGGCAGACTCACAAGTAAGTAGCTGGAAATTCCCTCAGAAGTACAGGGAAGAGTCTGTGATATGAAGGTACATATTTACAAATTGCACCTCTGCTATTTCAACATGACTCCATGTTCAGCTGCTCTTTGGAACAGTGTCCAAATATTTTCCAGTTTTGTTTACTAACGCTTGCTAGATACGGTAGCTTTAATTATTATAATTCGTTGTAGTTATCAAGATACTCAACTTTCTCAACGTCCTTATTATAATGTTCGGAGTGGTCCTAAATGGTGAAACGTATCCCTGTATGTTTCTTAACTTCTGTGAGGGGGAGCTTTTCTTCGGTGCATTCGGTCTTGTTTTTTTATCTGGCATCCATATATTTGGTTTTGCTCCTTAACAGTTATCCGGATATTCAGTTTTGATTCTTAAGATTAACCTCGTCAGTTACTTTTACTTCCTAAGATTCACCTCGAAAGTTACATGCATACATTTAGCTGTAACTAACAGACTTGCATAGGGTATTACCTCACATCCCATTAACACCAACGTTAATTTTTAGGGGCGAAGTGGAGCTGAAAGACCCTATGGTGGATGTAGTGGTGTCTGTTTGTATGGCTGTCTGTCTGGACGATATCTGACGAACCAATGACACTAAACAATTCCAATTTAAAAGGTAGATTCGGTAAAAATAACAAGTTTATTGTTTTTGAAGGAGACCGGGTCATCCGTTTGACCTCAGCAAATTATGGTCACGTATAAACTCATGTAACTAGTACTATTATTGTATAGCAACTGGGAGGTAACGGTTGTGCCATGTATAGCCTGATTTGTTGTTTACATTACATTATCTTTTTCATTGAACGACAGATGTCGCATGAGCTGTTCAAACGTGATTTAGATTGTACACGTAATGAATATTGATTGCGATTATACGCGGGCAATTTAATTAATCGTTTGATCAATATATAATGCAAACGGTGCAAAACAGATGTATATGTATATGTACGTACGTGGCTGAGTGTATCCACAAGCGTTTTAATAATCACTACTTACTACTGTTCACTGGTACATGTACAGCGTATTACTATTACTGGATTCACTGTTAAATCACAAAGTTGTGCGTCGCCAATTACATTTAGAGATTTACCACATAGTGCTGATGCTGATCACTGATGATTGCCTATTTTGTAGCCTATTTGTAAGCAATGTGGACATCTTTGGATAAATACCCTGATATGGTACATTATTCGCAATATTTTTTGAACACAACACAGCCCATTACTTTCGCCAGATTGAATAACTAATTAAATGTTATGAATAAATAATTGCATAAGTTAAGTTGCGCTGCAATAAAAACTCTCAGCTGTCATCAATTTTGTTTAACAGATGTTCCCCGTCAAATTTCAATAATAGATTGGAAACCTTTTAGCATGAACTTCAGTAAATAAAATGTATTACCATAAAAATGACCTACTGAAATGCTATACTTTCAACAATAAATGACACCGAATTAACTGCATATGAGCCAATATTTTATTCATTGATCAATATGGAAATTAAATCAAACAACATGTGAAAGTGCGTCATTGAATTCACAATTATTCTTGATCAAGGTTTGCAAAACGTTGCACCTGAAAATGTTAACGACCGAAACATAAATGTTATTACAGAATACGGTTGGGAAGTTCATACAAATAGTAGATGAGTGCCAGTAAATTGTACATACCTGTGGTTTTTTTAATCCATTTGATGTACCGCGAGACCCTTGCGTAAACCCCCGGTTTGTCATCCTTGGCGCACCCATCGCCAAAAGATACCACTCCAATCTCTAAAATATAAAACGCGCGTGATGAAGCGACTATTTTAAAACTGCCCTCCCTCTCCTAAACGCGCTTTATAGGTTCGCGGATACAAATTACCATAAAGGTTATATGGCTTAGCAAGTAGTAGCAAGGGCAGTGATACTGTCACGGGCTACATTTATAGTGCCATAAACGGTGGCTACCCATTTATATTAAAGAGAAGAGACATGTTAGAGTACGCTTTGCAAAGACAGTAACTTAATAAATGTCGGGGACAAAGTTTTGGTAAAGTTGGCGTTAATTTTCACATAGACAACTGTATGTTGCTTTTCGAGGGATAAGTCTAAAGAAAATATCAAGGTCGGTAAAGGTACATACAAAAGTAATTGTGTTTTAAAGAAGTTTTGTAAATTGTTGCAATTAAAAAGGCTTTAATAAGGCTACTGGCTTTCTTAATACTAGGATTTGACGATGAGGGGACATTTTTAAATCTTCACTCTCTCTCCTAGAGACGCTTTATAGTTTTGCGAGTACAAATTGCAAATTGGATATTTAAAAAAGTTCTGTAATGTTAGATTATAATCATACGGAGTTGTATTTCAGGAGCAAAGGTCATTTAAAAATTATTCTATTAGAAAAAAACTATTTCGGCAATGGAATTTTAATACTGGCGGATCAAACCACTAGACTTCGTTGGTGTTGCACTTGGGAAATGGGGGTTATCCACCACCTGCCGTCCTGTGGTGGCTTGATCCGCTATCGGATAACATCTCCTATTGGTTTGCGATTGTGATTACAAATTACCTTAAAGGCTAACTACCCGGCTTATTTGTAGTATGTAATACGAATGTATTTACAACTCGGGTGTATTTCTGAATCATGTGCTATTCGACTGAACCAACAAGCTATGAAGCCTTTCAAAGCCAGCAATAGCTGGCTGTGCAGTGCTAGTAGCGCTATATTTTTGCGACTTGGGGTCCAGCCAATCCAGACTGCTGCCTGTGTTTGAAATTTCCACCAACATTTAGCCTACACTAATTACTTGGTCTTTAACAATTACTGTATAAAAGTAAATTCAAAATAATTTAGACCAGAATCTCCCTTGCATGCATCCTTGCCCGGAGTCAGGGTACATATCATATTTTCTGTAATATTGTACTGATAGTTAAGTTCAGTGCTGCGGACAAGTTCAAGTAATACTTGAGTTTTCAAGTCAAGTTCAAGTTCGGGTCAAGTTCAAGTAGGCAAATTTTTTTACTTGAATTTTTCGGGTCAAGTTCAAGTACGTACTCGGCTTGACCATGACATTCTAAGACAAGTCAGGTTCAAGTACAAGTAAGAGAAATTTACTTGAATCTCAAGTCAAGTTCAGGGTCAAGTAATGGAAAGAAAAAACTTGGCCATGAACTTGAGATTTCATGGTCAAGTTCAAGTAATTTTAAATTGCGCATGCCATAAATAAGGGAAGCAATTTCAAAATCATAATCCAATTTTATGTCGTGTCCAGGGTATATTGTTTGCACATGCCATCAATCAAAGGACAAAATTCAAAATCAGAGTCCGTTTTAGGAAGGTCTTGTTTACCAGACGTTGCTCATTGTTAGTTGTTACAGCGTCGTCTCCATGAAATAAAAGAATTATCTTAATAATTCATGTTGTTGTTTAGAATTATTAGTTTCAACTTGTGTAAATAAATTCCAGTATAAAATGAGCTTGGATGGCTCTTTACAAAAAGCGTTCATTAATTAGTAAATACTAGTTTATTAAATTTTAAATTAAGAGTACTCGTATAAATAGGTATATGTATGTATTCATATTTGAGCATTGAGTAAAACTTTCCTATATGTAAAACTCGTCAGATATACAGTGAAGGTCCGTTATAAGGGCTCAGCTTATAAAGAAATATCAATATCATTTGTTTGACCCCAACTTTCATTTACGTTACGCTTTAGACGTTTTGTATAAGTAAATTCCTTTATAAATTGTATAGTCCCTTATATCGAACTTTTACAGTATTCTGTACACACTCAAACTTGTCTTCGAATGGTTTTAAACAAAAAGTAGTATTAAAATTGTTTTCTGAATGAGTTTTGGTTTTCAGTCTGAAGGAAATAATTTGCTGATGTAAGTTCGACTTATTGTGGCCATGTTTAATTTTTTGTGATACTTAACTTGAATTGTCAAGTTCAAGTCGCGTTCAAGTCATGGTCAAGTCAAGTTTGGAACTTTAATTACTTGATCAAGTTCGGGTCTTACAAAAGTTACTTGATTACTTGAACTTGACAAGTCAAGTAATTACACGAACGCGAGTTATCAAGCTCAAGTTGTGTCTTGAAAATTACTTGAAGTTTCGTGGTCAAGTCAAGTTCATGGTCAAGTTTTGAAATTACTTGACCCGATCGCAGCACTGGTTAAGTTTCGAGCATTTTTTATTCGATATGACGTCGAGTTCCACAGACTTCAGATATGAAGCGGCGGTACCATACGCTTCATGAAGTATTCCCCAGCCTGATGTAGTTGCTTTGCTTTTGACAAAATTCCTGCGTTTGAGCGGCAGACAGATTGGACTGATCTAAGGTGTAAACATTTTGTGATACTATATTTTCTATTTACGATTTTTGAAACACCTTATAAATTTCTTCTTTGGCAAAACATTTGTTCTTATTGCTTCGCTTTGCATTATCGACAAAAATTTGTATCAGTGAACATTATAATGTTAAAGCGCACGCTTTCCGAGTACTCCACGGATCTTTCCAGCTTCATTAGGGCGATATCTGTGGACAAAATGTTTTTGCTTCCATTAGATCATTTTCTTTAATAATTTATTGTTAAAACAAATAATGATTTGCCCAATACCATTGTCATACTCTATCAATTTATTATACTCCGGGTGAGTCACAATCTTCGAGATTCTCCTAAAGTTTTTGCTTTGAGGTGACTGTAGATTGTTGTCACCTGTAAAAAGATATGCATCGGATACCATTATAACATTCCCCCAAAATACTGCATCATAACTTAGATACGCTTTGAAAATGTAATTAGATTAAACGTGTTCTCACATTTTGAAGGAAAACAAAATTGTTCGAATGAATTATTTTGAGAATTTTTTATAAAACGAACCAAGACTGACGAGATATAGATACGTTTGTACTTTTTCAAAACAATGGGCAGCAGTCAAGATCCAATTCTCATCTATTAGGGCAGCGCTACAGTCATAACTAGGTCTGCCCAGGAACCAACTTCGCTTGTACAATCCGACGCGCCATGGAAATTCGTGTGGCTTTGCATTCGAACCGTTGACGATTTTCCCGTCCTAATTGACCATACAAAATTACATGCATCGATAGGGAGCCCTTAGAATGTATACGGGATAGTTTATTATTGGGGATGTGGCTTGTTTGTTTAGGGGCTAAAATATGTGGGAAAATTTTGAATTGATCAGAATGCTAACAACTGTTAAAGTATACTTGAAAAAGCCCTGTGCTTCACAGGGACAATTACTTGGAAAGGTAGTAGTGTGAATGTACAAATTAAAACATAAACGGTTTGCGAATCAAGCCCTGTCGTGGAGACTTATTGCATGCCTAGAACTTGCGCGCTTGTTTTAAGAGTAGCGCGAAGCTTCAATTTGAACCATGAACGCGCGGAGCTTTAAAGCAACGGACAGGTAGAGATCAATAATAATAAGGACTAGTAAAAGCCCCGTGCTTCGCACAGGAGCAATTACTTGTGTAAATAAATAGTGTAAATAATAAAAGTGTAAATGGCAATAAATCTCATATCAAGTTCTGTCGAGAAGGATTAATATTGATATCCCGCTTCGCCAGGCAAAGTAATCTCATATAAGACGTGAAGTATTAACTGCAAGACTAACAATTCGTTTCATATAGGTAGTTGGCAATTCATCATCAAAATATTATGGAACAACTTCCGGCCCACTAAAGTTTTTTCCCAAACTCAATATTGACTATACACGTGGAATTTAACTAATCGCTTGATCAGTTTAATACCAACGTCGTTATTAAATCTTGCTGTTGCATCACTGTATGGTGCTTCACTCCTTATTGTTAGTGGATCAGCACACCGTGCTGATCAAATATGATTTTTTATGTTATTATAATTTGTATATAGATCCGTTGTACCGCAATATTGTAACTAAAGCCTCAGACACTGGACGCACTGATTATTTAAAATGAAAGGATTTCATATTAGCGCAACACATTTAACTTGCTATAGTTACTAAAGTCCATGGTTCCTACAAATCCATCTTACATTCTAATGATATTTTTAGGGATATAAAGATCAAGACTCTGGATGCTAAGGCTTGTAATTATTCTTCCTAATAAGAATCCCACACTAATGTGAACTAAGTTCAGTCATTAAAATTCTCCTCTTATCAAATTATTCAGTAATGTAACCGAACGTAGTTTTTATCACTACCAGTCTTAATTGAATCCAAATTTGATGATTTATGTCTAATGTTTATAATAATTATGGTTAGCGCTGTTAAGTGATAATCTAAAATGGCGTAATATTGCGAGCTTCCAGTATGCTGCAAGCAGTTGGTATATGCCGAGAAGAACAGCGAGCTGAGCGAGCTGAAAAACCTCTCCACTGCGACAGAGTTTCAGCTTTCAGCCCGCTGTGCTTCTCGGCTTGTTGTATATACCACTGACTTGCTTGGCTGTATAGTAAATAAGCCGGGAAGATTTGAATTCGTGAAATAAGCCGCGAAGGTTTGAATTGTACTACAAACGCGCGAAGGTTTAAATCAACAGAAGTGCTCAATAATAATAAAGGATAGGAGCAGGGCGTTATAAAATCCAAATGTAAAACCTGTAATGTGTCTTTCAAAATTGGACTAAAAAATTGCATCAAAGGAAACAAAATCTGGGAATTCAAAATACATATGATATTTCAATTCAAGTGAGTTTATAAATAATTACTAACCTTATTATTTCGCCTTCCGCAATAGCACGGACTGTCTTGTCTTCTAGAAATGGTTACGTTTGAGTTCAAATCATCATCGGCCTGTGAAAGACTCGAAATGACTACTGCAAAAAGAACGTACTCAAGAAAATTCATTTTGAAGAACTAAGCTTCAACAAAAATGAAATTGCGCTTTTATATAACACCTGTTTTCATCACTTTTGGAGGGATCAACCAAAATCCCGATTTTTCCCCAAATCTTTCGCCCGTAGGATTGTTTGACAGGTGCATTTAATTGTTTACAAAAGTGCATATCAAAGGAACTGCCAGTTGCAGTGTTTATAAACAGAATTAGCATCTAATTACCGCATCTCGTAAATTTTATGAATGAAATATGATGACGTGCCGAAACTACGCCACAGAATTGCATTGTGCAAATCTCACCTGCTGCCAATGTTTTTTGCTAGATGATATTTTTCGTTAAAACCTCTTTCAATAATAGATGGGAAACGTTTTAGGACGAAGGTCATGCAAAATGTATTGCTACAGAAATAGTTTTTTGACGTGCTACACTTTTAAGGTTACCAAGCAGACGTTGCTCATGAAAACGTTTCTGACTACAATTTAAACGTTACTATTGAGCAGAGGTGGGAAGAACGCAGTTACTAATAGTAATTACATGAATGTCATTAAATTGCAAATAATTACCTTTGGTCTGCTCAATCCGTTTTGTGCATTGAGTGACTCTTGCGAAAACCCTAGTTATGGTAGTCTTGGTGCACCGTTTGCCAAAAGATGCGATCCAATGGCGCAGCATGATTTTGAATGAGAGCCCTGCCAATCCATACACTACCTGGTCCAGCGGTCATAATGAGTACTAAAAGTAGTACCCGTTACGGGTTTTACTCAATAGTCACTCACTTCAAGTGTGACCATTCCCGTTGGGAACAGTATTTCGGGTACCCATTCCCGTCATGTTAGAAACAGTACAGCAAAAAATTTGAAACAGTATTGCACAAAATTTGGAAACAGTATTGCAAAAATTTGGAAACAGTATTGCAAAAATTTGGAAACAGCATTGCAAAAATTTGGAAACAGCATTGCAAAAATTTGGAAACAGCATTGCAAAAATTTGGACACAGTATTGCAAAAATTTGGCTTGCTGTTACATCTTATGGCGGTGCATCGCCTTCGAGTGACTTACCACTTGTGTTGATCACAGATGATGGTTTTTCTAATTGTAAGAGGATGTCATTGCAAGGAGTCACATTTTGGAGCTCTTCCCGGGGTCCTGCGCTCGACCGAGTTTACTCTACATGTCTCATAAAACATCCTTAGATTACAGACAGCTGCTAAATTTATACTGTCACAGCAGGACTTCAGTTGATCGGAACTAGAAAATCCTGGATGTCCTTCCTGTTCCTACCCCCACGTAGACAGTACAGCCCGAGTTTTTTCAATTGGTTAGTACTGGAAGAGAAAACTGAGCTAGAGAAAGTATGGAGAAGGGAAGGATACGAAGTGCCCAATGTGTACAGTAATCTAATAAGCATTGGCGGTGTCGAAAGGAAGACGCCAAGTAGGGAAATGCCTCTCACCACTGACATGGTCGTTCTGTTTCCGTCAAGGTAAGAGAAACCTGTGTGGTGGTGTTACTCCAGCGGAGGACTTGGAAGCAATAAACATGTAACACTGTGAAGTGTGAAGTGTGGAAGCAATATGCCTTGAGTAGTATTCAAAGTGCTCAGGCTTATAGAGTCTCTGTTTCCTGGCATGCATTACTTCCAAATGTATGTTCATATAGATATGTATGTATGTAATACAAGGAGAGGGAGTTGAGGGGTATGGAGACAAGTTGAAAATGAAAGGATAGTTGAGAGGATATATCCCGGCATCAGGCGGAACATCCCCTTGGCGTGGGTTTGTAGAAAATCTTTTTCCACTCCGCATCAAACATCACGGTACACTTGGGTATTGTTACGAGCCGAGCTCTATTACGGCGGGCACCATCCTCATCGCCATCAACTTCACCGTCGTGACCGTGACAAAACTTTACGCCTCTCCTTCTCTTTTATCAAAAAACCTTTGAGTTTTTTTCCAGCTTCCTCTCTCTCTCTCCCTCTCGCTCTCACTCTCTGGTGCTTTCTTCCCGATGTCCCTATCGATGAACTCTGAGGTTACTTTCCTCCAACAACAGAGCCTAGGGTTATTATACAGTTTCATATCCAATTTTCAAATTAGGTCCTCATTTTGTAACTGTCATTTCTTAAAACCTCCAAGTCTTTTGGGGTGCATTAAGGTAATCTCAGTTTTTCCAATTTATATTTAACAAAGTCCTTGAGTCAACCCATCCCTCCCACCACTCTCTTTTTGTACACATTATTTACCCACACACTCTCTTTCCCTCACCATTTTTTTTTGTCGTCCGTCGGTGTGGTGTGTGTCCCTCTTCAACCTTGCTGTTATTTTCCCGTAGCTCCACGAAAGGATTAAATTATGAAAATGTCTTTAGCAAGGAAAATTCCAATTTCTCTTATGGGGAGTTGTGAACCATAGGCAAAGCTGACAAGAGCTTTTTAAACAAATTAGATTTTCCAATGAAGGGATTGCGTCTGAGGTTACGAAATGAGGTGACTGGGAAGGTCGACGTTCTCCAGCCGTGTCCATTTACGTCAAGTGGCCTCCAGCGTCTTTATCTTTGTTGGAATTTTCTCACTATCATAATCCTATTTACGCATGATATTTCCCATGTCATCCTTGCAACTTGAGCATTTTTTTTATCCCTTCTATTTTAGCATTTTAATGCTGGGACTTGTTTTCTTCTTGTTTTGCTACATCAGTCCGAAATTGTTTATTCGCAAAATACCTCAGAAATACATTTGTAGAGGCTCATTTTCGAGCATGCCCTACCATGAGTGCTGCGATAGTTCCCACATAATCAGTTTACGGAGGCAATTAAATATAAACATCACTTTTATAATTATTATAGTAGCTTTGGGTAGAGTCAAATTAATTTACCAGGACATTAATTCATAATCATTGTCATTATGTCAGATTAGGTTGGGTTAGAATACTAGAATAAAATATAGAATAATATTCCTTGTTCCAAAAACTGTTTAGCTTGAATGATAACATTTGATGGATCTAACATATGTAACTAACAAAGCAACCCTGATTTTTTGGATAATGGCTGAAACTAAATTATGACGATGAAATATTCTGCGCTGAGTCGGAGCGCGCGCGCTGTGGTGTCGTTTCTGCGAATCCTTTAAAAGAGTCTTCTGCCCATTTAGACAGTCTATGACATTCTGTGGCTTATACAGTATCCGTAAACCTTGTATCAGATGCCAGACCCTTAAAATTCGTAATATAATTTTCTCATGCGGAGGTTTTCGGCTTCGGTACTCCGCTCCGCGCAAATATACACAACACACACCGCGCCAGCAAAATCGTCTCCTGCTGAATTCCTGAGGAGAGACCATATTCGTTTCCATAGGGTAGATATTAGAAAACTTGGTTCTTCTAACCCTGCCCCATGGAAGCAACGATGTTCAGAATAATTTAATCAGGACTTAAGTAAACATTTCGTTGAGTGCATTTCATCCTTAAATACAACCTTCCTCAAATGCAGTACATTGTAAATAATTTTAAAAATATTTACCGCTTTATTTCTCTCTGTATTAATGCAATCGCTATCCTACCTAGAGTCTGTACTTTAAGTGGGTGTCAATAATTCCAAATGTTCATTTTTGTTTTAAATAAATCCTGTAATTTTGTTATTGGCAGATGTAGACGAGTAAAAAATAATTGGACGGGAAAAAATACTATGTCGAAATAAACTTCTTAGAAAATGTACAGAGGAAATGCAATTTATTGCATTAGTTCCAGCACTAAAGAGGGGAATCTGTTGGAAACTTTTAAATTTCAACAGCATTACTCTGATTTCCCCGAGTACTGTACACAGACTTGAAATAGACACCATTTACAGGGTGCTCATGACTGCAACCATGATTATGATCACACTTGAGAATGTTGATGACTACCAGTTTGCTTTTAAGTTTTATGAGCCTCGTACTCTCTCCTACAGACTTGTTTACAGCCAGTAGCTATACAGTACTCAAGTAGCGATAATAAAGCTACTATACGTGTACTTTCAATTGCAAGAGTAGTGTTGAGAGTGTGGAAAGCTTCCGCCCGTGCTTCCGATGAGCTTCCCTGGTCATAACTTAGTTTTATAACCCGGACTAGAGACTTAAACCACAGTGAATATTATGACTGTTCTATCTCCAATTCCCCTCATAATAAATACCCCGGGCTAATATACATATCCATGACCAACTTATTCCTCCAGAACGGAACCAAGGAAATTCTCTTACACTTACTAGAAATGCCCCTCATGTATCTATCTATCTCTCAATACTCCAAAACAATACTTAAATCTCTCCTCTCTCAAACAACATACGGGGAAATCAAATTAACACTCACATTCTTCCACGCTCACTGTTGAATGATGAGTGAAATTCTCGACAGTTGATTAGGACTATACATACATGAATGTTAACGCTCGCAATCAAATCCTGAAATCATAAATGGAAATTAAATTTCACCTCTCCTGGAGGGAAATCCCCACTAAAATAAAACACATGAAGAGCCCTCCAACCTAACCAAGGAGGATCAAGTCAATAAAATCAAAATATAAAACACCAAATGAGATCCGGATGGGGAGGAGAGTATCCATTGGAGTTGATTTTATTTTTCCTTCCCATCTCCATTCCTCAGCCCGGAATTTCATGACCATGATCTCCCTCCAAATTCAATTCATTCTAATACGAGGATAAAGTTTCATGGTGAGTATCTATTCCTATCACTAGGAACGAAGCTTCCCTTCCATTTACAATTTTTTGGCTCTAAAAAACACATTTTTTAAACCCTGGAAACGCCCAGGGAAATAACAATAATAATTATTGCTATTACTAGAAAAGAAGAAGGAAAATATCTAATGAGACTGTCTTAATTTTATGAAATTAATACCGTCAAAGTAATTATTCAAAATTGGGATGCAATTCTGGATCCCCACACAATGTCATAGTACATAGGCTGTTCATAATGGGGACCTGATAGGGAAGATGATTCTGGGCTTGAGAGCAGGAGCGGAGGAGCGGAGGAGCGGAGGAGGAGATGAAACATAAGAGAGAGAGAGAGAGCTACTGCGGGAATGAGTGTGAGAGTGAGGAACGAGTGTCTTAAGATTTTGGAGTGCATTTGAGAAGGCTGTGTGACTATGTGAGGCGGGAATAAATTTCTGGAGTATGAATAGGCGGTGAACAAGAGGAGGTAGTGTGTGATGCCATGTAGAATATGGTAGTTGGTGGTGGTTGTGAAGATCACAATGGAGAGAGACACGAGTCATAATTCATGTGGAAATGGAGCAAAGAGTTGTTCTACTTGAGCCTCTCCTTCTATTACTCCATTCTTGTTGCCTTTACGGGTCTGTTTGGGAGTAAGTAGTGGCAGTGTTCATTCGTAGTATTCTTCGGCGTCCCTTCTCGTAAGGATGCGTCGGTCATGTGAGAGCACACTGCCTGCATTACATTTTCGTACCGGTAGATTTCCCTCATACATGGATTGTGCTGAGGAGATATCCATTTTGTGAACGTTGACTGCACCTCTTGGAGAGAGAGAGAGAGAGAGAGAGAGAGAGTGTGTATGTGTGTGTGTGTGTGTGTGTGTGTGTGTGTGTGTGTGTGTGTCTGTGTGTGTGTCTGTGTGCTCCGTACAGGGAAAAGCCAGTAGTGGTGTGCATGGTGGCACTCTGGAGAAAGAGAAAGAGAAAGAGATGAAGGGAGCAGTCTGAATGGGACTGGGAGATAAATAACCTGGCTGTAATTGCGTGTGGAACGCCACCATATTTCATAGATGCTATAAGCCATAACTTAGAAGGCAATTACGGCGAGTAGGTCGTTTATCAAAAGTGAGAACCACGACTACCATGTTCTCTCCTACATGGCGCACATCATACGACGACATAACTGCAGCAGCAACTAACAAGAGCACATATTTCTCCATCCCATGTATCTCTTCCTATGTCATCTCCACGTAGCCTCACACCGCTACTCATTCTTTATAGTTTCCAACTTGTAATATTTCTGCATATCACCCTCACTCCTCCCTTCATCTCCTCCAGCCTCTCCTCAATTCATAATACATCCTACGTCCCAACATACAAACATCCTACACACTCCAGTCACATCATACATTATGCATCCTATACATGTGTAAGAGCCAGGGAGCGTTACAGAGGGACAGGGAGGCCTCTCGGACTAGGCACCCCTATACAGCTTCGGATTAATCCCATAGTAGTATCTATACATAGCTCATCATGCATCATACCAAAGGAATGGTCCCAGCCCTTAAATGTACGTTAGTTATGAGGGAGTATCTACCTATGTACATACTTTACATATATGTGCAGTTGAGCCCTGTATCAAGTGTGTAGTCCCTGTATAGGGATACGTATACATACATGCGTGCTCTCAAAATTTATGACCCTACTTATAGTTACATCCTTCCAAATATCAACTACGAGGATTTTTGTTATTGTTCCTCACTGCAGTTGCACTCCGTATCCAGAGAGTGCTACAGAGTTGCAAGCGGTCCTGGTTAGGATGCCAAAATGTTATAGCCATAAATGTAAGATCACACAATGTACCCATCGTGTTCACATGGAGTTAGTACCACTATACTGGAACTCTGCTGGGGACTATCCAGCAACAGTCTCGTACGTTGTCAAAGTATGTGTGACGTCCCGGGCTGTACGTACATACATCCCTGGATGCCTGTGTCTGTACATCCAGGTTTGGGGTTGCGTGCTCAGAAGGAAGAGCAGTTATTTTTCCAGGATGTGACTTAAGGCAGAAATCAGAATCTATCTGTTCTCGGGTGCTGGAGGAGAAGACACCACCAGTTTATGTACGACTACAAAGGAAGGGAAGCCTTCATCGGAGGGAGAGCATGATCTAAGAAATAATAAAGTGAATGTAGTTTTCCTGGTTAGGACTAGACATTTTTTTTTTCGAGAGTGATGGAGTATGCGAGGGAGAGATGGATATAGGAGAAGGTTGTAGGAACATCTGAGTCGGGGTATAGGAGAGAGGAGCGGGAGTGAGTGAAATATTCGCTCAGAAATCTCGAAGGTTACGTTGGCATTAAGGGCTCACCATACGTCATGTACTCGGCAACTGTCACTGTCACCTTCGATAGAAATGCCGTTCTCCTTCTAGCCACCACCTTCACTTTACTTGTCACCTCTCTCGGTCACTTTGGGGAGCTTGGTTTATTCTTTCCATTCATTCATATCCTAAGGAGTTGGGAGCCAGGGGGACATGCAGGATGACAAACCTCACTATAAGATTTATATGGAACTAATACCACGTACGAAAACTTCTACCCGGAGCAGAGTCACATTATATGTAGAAGGCTCCGGAGGAGAATGGGTCCTTCCTCCTTAGTGACAGCTCCGGCTTTACAGCCGACATAATAATGGAACGCTTTGCTATTCATAGGCGACATCCAGAGAAAGCACAAGATTGATAGAGTTGTTCGTTCACCAGACTCCGACGACGGAACAAACCGCCGGATATCATTGAATGGTAAAACATGTCTTTCCTTTCCCTACAAATCTCAACTGAAAAATTACTTATTTACTGTCAAGTCTTGTATTGTAATGTTACCAACTCAAGCAAATACTCCCAACTGATTATTTTAATTTTTTAAATTCAAATTCATTTTAAAATAATTCTATTAGATAATTACTCGTATTCCTAGGACTAGCTAAGTCATACTAGAATTTAAATGCAAACTTTCCAAAAATATTGCAATTCCGGGATTTTAAAAAACTGTACATCTATAATAATTATATACCACAGACTGAATATTTCTGTAGGAAGAGAGATATCTAATTTGTTTGGGAAAAAAACCATGTGGAAATTCCTCAGGTCGTTATATTTATGTACAAACTTGAAGAATATAATTATTACAGGCCTATAGAAATGGCAGGAGTGAAGTCCTTTCGACAAAGGGAAGGAAGCTTGGGTGAAGTCAGCTGAAGGTAAGTACGCCCGACGTCCACCAGAACCTTGATTCAGGAGAATAAATGAGGTGATAAATAAAGGTACGACAACTGGGAAAAACCCAGAAGCATCTTCACAATTGATCTGGGCTCATCCCAACATGCAGTCATAATTTCTGGCTGATAATAAGCTTTTGAAATGCACACACACACACACACACACACACTCTCACGCACACGGGATATAAATTACAGAGCAAGTTCCCAGTCCCGCAAAGCCTTTATACAGGGAATATCCAATGACTTAACTTATTCTTTATATGTTTTACACCCCTCCGTCCTCACTGCAGTCATGCTACTGCTCTTCATTCTCATGAGGAGTTTATCTGGTGGTTAGTGAGACCCACTCCATCCACATTGGGTCGGGAAGGCTCACAATGCCAGTCAGAGGGAAAAACTGCAAAGTCAATTTATGACTTCCGCCCCCTGAAAAATTCTCAAAAGGCGGACAGCAGGAGTGCCAGGAATTTCTCATTTGCACCCAATCAATCATCATAATCAATAGGAAGATGGAAAATTATTAAAATTTTCTCCTCCAACTACTCCCTTAATGACCCCTGTATATGCACATCAGCCCAACCAATAAATATCCCCATGCACTTTCCAGGGGGAGGGGGGGCTGTGTGTGTTCTTCCGTAATATGTTTCTGACGTGGGAGACAAACATCAACTCTGAATTTGAATTCGACCTGCCCTGCAGTAGCAGTAGTAAAAATTTCCTAGGGCATTTAAAACAAAATTAAATTATACATATGAAACCCCTGAGTCATAAATTGCTAAATACAAACGTAAAAGTCTCCAGTATTGGATATTACTACAGACGTTATTGCAGAGAGGGGGGAGACACAGCGGAGGAACTCAAGGGGGAAGGTTTCAATCCCTTCTAGATGAGTTTCCTACAATTAAAACATTTAATTCATAATAAATAAACTTTGTATTGGATACATTTGGCGTATGGTAAGGGAAAATAACGCTGATAATTATATGTGAGACGAGTGGGATTTTTAAAATGTCATGAGCATGAGGAAATGTTCAAGGGGATAAATGAGAGGTTGAAATTGTCGAAATGAAATTTCAGTCCCCTTTTCTACGGGCTGTAGAGTTCAAGTAGGGACAACAAACGAAGGTCTCTAAATTGGCAACTACTCATGAGTTTTTCTCGGGACGACAAGAACAAATACATATGCAGATTGAATATGAATTATATTTTATCTTTGGTATTCACTGGGAAGGGAGCATCTCGGCTGTTCGGATGAAAATAAGAGTTTTATGTTGTACATATGAAGGTCCCTATATAATTACATATATGAGAGCACGGTTCCAGAAAGACCTGCCCAGTTTGTTTCCCATTGCAATTCACCACTTCTGCCGGCTCATCCATGCCTCCATCTCTTTCTGTGGAGATATTTTAAGGGCTGGGCGCCGAGGTGGCAATGAATCATTTTTCCTTTTGTGATCTTATTATGTGTGTCGGCCCATATTTCTTCTCTGCCCGCCCGTCCCCCGTCACTTCTTTATTATATATCGAGTAATTTATGGGGAAAATTTATTACCAAAATTTAGATTCGTCCACCGATCTGCCTCTATAATAAGTACACCCAACTCTCCCAGCCAATCCTTACACCACAAATTCATATAGATATCCGTGCCCTTCCATTATTCTTCCTCTGTACAAGGCTCACCCGGTATAACGGATACTTCTGTGTACTCCCTTATTTTTACATCCACCTCACTCTCTATCTCCTCCAAGTCGGGGCTGGGAGGTAGGCGTATATAAGTATCTATATATATCTATACAGTCCATGTAACTTGAATAATTCCAGTTATGCAGCATTTGCTTAACTGATGAAATACGGGTCCATTCCTTCCAAAATGTAATGTATATGTTGGGAGCCGTGTCCATTTTTTAATATTATTTTTTTTACTTCCACTCCTCTTCATCAGCGGATCCTTGCCCCTGCTTCCTTTTTGCCGGAGCAAATCCTCCAAGAGCAATCCAAGGTTTTTCCTGGGAATTGTCTTCGCTGAAATGAGTAATTCAAGCCCATCGGAGTACCGATGAGACCCGATGGAATGAGTGGAGTTTGGTTTACTTTTGAAAATTTTTGAGGGAGATACACTGGAGATAGGAAAGTCAAAGGGAGAGTGAGACATGCACAAATCATAAGGCACTACGGAGGGAGAAAGCCAAAAGAAATATTTCCATAAACTACCATAACTCTTCTGGTCTATAATTCATCCAGTGTGTACCCGAATCGAAACTACATCCTAACATTTCCGAACATTTTCCACTGCAGTCTCCATCCCTCTGCCAACACAACCTCACTTTTTGGAACTACACGTGCTACTATATTACATTAACCTTTTTCATATTTCCAATTTCTCATAAACACTTTATTTCGTGGGGAGGCCTATAAGGAACTTCTATGGACAGTCCCATATTGTAATATTGTATTTCAAACATTTCAAAAACATGGCTCATCCCAATAAAAAAACACACAAGTATTGGGAAGGCATGGAAATAGAAAGTTTCACTCCTAGCTCAAAACAGTAATGCTCATCCACACCAACTTATGCATTAGCCTTTTGGGCTGAGATACTCCTCAAGTTATTTCAACCTTCCAGCTTCCAACAATAGTCAAAGAAAAGAATTGAACATAAATATGGAAACAAAAGTTGAAAATGATTTCCTGCAATTTACATACATTGTTTTTGGTCCTTCTCCTCAAAACTTTTTCATATTGAATTGTTTTTTTTTCTTCCGAAGGTATTACTTTCCCAGAACTTTTTAGACAACTGACTTTTTGGGGAGGAGAGGTGTAACATGTTACAGTAGTTGCAAAATCTCATCGTTCCGGTCTGGTGATGGGTTTCCCCTCAATCGAGCTTACGCCAATTCTGAATGTACTTGAATCTCCAATTTGGTAGGTCTTCAAGGATTTCTTCCTTTGTAACCAAAATGTAACGACTGAGGGTATGCTGAAGGTGAGTCGGAGGATTGGCATTACTTTGAGTTGCTTTTAAGACGGGAGGGGAGGTAAAGAGGTTTAGTTTCATTTCGAAACCGATAATGTTCTCACAGAGTTGATGCTTGACATGTGAGCATTTTGTCTCTTGAATGGGTGAAATGTTGTATATTTGATGGGGGAAAAGTATGCAGGGTTTGGGTCTCCACGTGGGGTTGGTTAATGTATGTATTCATTTTTCGGGATGGAGCTGCTCCCATGGACTCTTCGGTTATAGAAACTGTATATATGTATGTATGGGGATATGGATGAACGTATTTAGGGTCAGTATATAGGGAGAACACTAAGCCGGAAATTGATCGTCCCATTGCGAACGATAGATTGGGAAGGTACAGCTATTTACTGGAGGTTGTTCACTGGATTATGTTACACTTAATGTGAAACGGGAACAAAATGCAGTTGCATACTTAAATTGACATGTGACTGGGTTGTCGACAGGACAAGTCTACATAGTAAGAGTGCGTCGTGTATAGCGTCAGACGTAAATGGAGGGGATGTTACTTTGTAGTACTTTAAAAAGTATTCCCGTTCCGGGCTCCGGTCTTCATCGTGTTTGACAATTTTTTTTCTCCCTTCCCGGATTCATGACTTCACTTCTCCTTTCATTTACAACAATAACAACGCTTGTCTTTTTCCTCTTCCCAAGCCTTTTCTATCCCCCGTCCTCAGGCACCATCTACTGCAACTCAGTTACCTTCTCCAGCAGTCTCCTCCTGTCACAAGTTAGGCATTGCGTGGAGCTCTATAGTGTATACAAGAAAGTGTAAAGGCCTACTGGCTCAAATTCATGCATAATAATGAGCTGAGGACAAACTTATTGGTTAGATTTATACGTAAGGATTTGAAACATTTTAGACAACTTTAATTTCATCCTAATATTTGTTTCCTCGGATGTTCACAGCTACGTACATAATTATCTACAACGGATTTAAAATCTATTAAAAATAATGAATAAATACTTCTACAAATAATTGTATGGGAAACAGCTTGAAATAAAATTTCCAGCTGTAGACAAAATCCTTTTCATTGGCCGTCATATAATTTCTGGGTATATGAATCTGGGGACAGAGATTGAATTGATGCATCTCCGTAATAGGAGTGTAAACACCGTACATAGTTTATAAGGACGCTCATAAATGTTGCAAATTTTGTCCTCCATGTGTCGGAGTTTTATGGTAGTGAGTAAAGTAGAGTACATAGAGTAATTCAAGCAAGGAGAAAGGAGTGCTCTATAAAATGTGAGATGTGGAAGTCGGGGAGAATTTGAGCCGAAAAAAGTACTATAATCTGATATCAAGTGAAACGTTTACAAGTGACATAAAATCGAGAGTAAAATAGAGAAGGTAGCCTATTGTCAATATAGGCTTTTCCCTGTGTTGCATCTTGCTTGTCTTTTAGAAAAAAAAATCAAGCGCAATATTTCAAAATAGTGGAAACTCTAACGGGTAACATAAGTGCCTTCAATTTTACGGTATAACAACCAGGGAACCAAGGGAGTAGCTTTGAGTGCCTTAAAGATAATACTGACGAGAGAGAGAGAGAGAGAGAGAGAGAGAGAGAGAGAGAGAGGAAGAGGAAGATAGAGAGAGAGAGAAAAAAAAGTATACCTACACACATGAGACAAAATCCGAGGAAGCTCTATAAGACGGGGATATGTGGAGGAATGGTTGTGTGGAGTTGGTACTTGGATGGTGTGAGGAATTCTGGGAAAATGTAAGAGTAACATCAAGTTTGAGTGCACAAGGAGACGACGACAGGAGGGAAGAAGTATAAAGAACGGGTAAAAGAGAAGAAGACAGGAGGAAAAGTGTCAAGAGACAGGAATGAAATTGAGTGTCGTTCAACGATATGTTTCAAGCTCTCAATCCCTTGTGGCATATTGGATGTTTCGTGGTGCAATTTACCAAGATGGTCACTGATACTCAACCCTTCTTTCCCCTGATCTCCATGTCATCGCATCATATGACCCTCCATATAGGATCAAAAAACCAAGAACCCAATGTATTTAATATCATCTTCAGTGTCATCATCTTTCTTCCCTCTTATCATGATGATTTTTTTATCACATCTCGCATTTAACATTTCCCTTTCATCTTCCCACCACCCGCACCACCATTATGCACTTTCTCCAACAACCAACATAAATCTTGGGAAACAAAGGCCTTAATTATCAGCTCACCCTGTTGTGCTCCCTCTCAAAAGGCGTCCAAAAACCGATTCCAGACTCTTGCATTCTTCCCATTTTCCCAACTTGGCAACCACTTCCACACGAACATTGTAGACCTCCCCAGAAAATAAATTCATAAGCCTAACAGTTGTTCCTATCCCCCCCACCCTTAACCTTAACTTTACCAACAACAGCTAGGAAACGCAAACAGTGTCTTTAGAGAGATGCTCCAATAGAATTACCAACCGTGTACCAGAGCCGAGCCAGAGTATTGCAATAGCTCAGGATTGATGGGTAACATGTGCTAATTTATAGATATTGTCGTCACATCATTACTCCAGAATCTCCGGAAATGACGGCATTTACAAGTGTATCTCTATGTACATATGTCGTCCGTGAAGATGCAGACAAAACTATTTCCTCCAAGAAAATGAGTCCATTTATCAGTTCTTGCTACTAAAAAAAAACTCACGGAGTTTTAGGTAATTACTTAGAATTTTTGGTAGTTATTAAGCCTTGCTGTGTGGGTATAAATAATTATAAAAGATTGATTTTGTTTCTAGTTTCAGAAGGAACTTTTGAGGTGTGTTTGCTTCTTCACCCAGAATCATAAGGTGCTGTAAGTGGTGGGAGAAGCGTCAAGTGGAGCTAAATAAAAGGGACAATGAGCCTGTGAAAAACATGGTACTTCCAGTTTGGGACTGTTGAGATCCATTATTGATGGAAGTGCAAACGACTGACAGACAGTTAGAGTGAGTGTTGTGTGGCGGGGAAAAGAGTCTAGATGACAGAGATTATTCCACTTGGAGAGAGAAAGGAAAACAGAAAAAGTCATCATGGTCAGAGAATGAGTCAAGGAGGAAGTCTCCCGGGAGTTGGAGAAATGGACAAATCAATGGGAAGAAATGTCGTGATAATCTCGTTTTCCTCTTGGTCACACTGTTTCAATGTGATCCTCAACTACGGTCCATTTAGACCAAATGGACGCGGACGAAACAGATTGTGAGAATGGGCAAGAGACATTCTCTCCCACTGAACATGTTCACTCGAAAGTGTAAGGAAATTGTCCTATAGGTTCTGGTCTCGAGGCTGGAGAGGAAGATCAGGACTCTTTCCCGTTGTGTTCCTAACTTCCGCACAGTGCAGAAAAGGATGACTCTTTCCTCCCTTCCAAACCGGTTTAGGAGTAAAAACTTAAACATGTGTCCGCAGTTTATCGCAAATGAATTGTATATTGCCAGTGGAGTTAACATCTCTTGATATTGCTGGGCACCTTCAGGGACTGGAACTTTCTGTGGATGTCGTTTCACTACAATTTGTAACTTCTACGAAGTAGTTCACTTGGCTTTCCAGTCTCTACGCACTTCCATAAAAATGTCTGTATCAATTTCCCAATCGCCTCGTCCTCCATTTCAGGATATAGATTCTACTGTACTGCAATTCCTATGGATATCTCTGGACTCTCGAAAATCTGGAGTATCGAGTATTAGCTACTAATGATTCCTGTGCAGCATCAAGTCCTCCCTCTGAGATTTTGATAATCAACTGAGGGTAGTTTCAGCTTAGCTTGAGCAGATTGTACGTATCTATGCCATTATATTTACTAACGATTTGTCAAGGATGTGGTATAACTTTAAAATTAATTAAAAATCCCTGTAATTTTTTCCTTTTTTATAAAACTAAAACAGTTTGGAATAAAGGAATTCCACTGGACACAAGGAAGACAACGGAGGGGTCAGTTGAGAACAGAAATATCGAGGGGACAAAGGGTTGAGTCCTAATCCCCCCCGATACTGTTACTACAAATGGGATTGACCGTTTGGTTGAAGAACGGATTTTCTGGGATGCCACTTCGTAAGTAGATTACGACCATCATTTCTTCATTGTGTACTGTGGTTCTGTTACGTGGCCTGCCATCGGCCTTCCTCCCTTGGGAGATTTTTTTTTCTGACTTACCTCGAATTCATATCACTCTTTGTCGTAGTCACTCTGGTTGCATTGGGGTCCTGTCTGGCAAATGGCAATAGAAGGATAGATACATCTCCGGTCCCAGTCTCTCTCACAGTCAGCTATTTTGGAGATACAGCTTGCCTTCCCATTCTTTTAAGGGACTGATTTAGAACCGATTTTAAAGCAGGAGTAGCTATACTGCATGCAAAAGTGTACTAACTGGGGGAGTACGAATCTTGTCTGTATATTAGTAAAAAATATTGTTAAAAATCATAACGGATTGTTATGTATTGTTATGAGCTTCAGATATTTTTTTGGAGTTGAGTAATATTTGAAGCATTATTAGAGTTCAATGTCTTTTGGAGAGTCCCTGGAAGAACAAGTGGTGGGATTGGAAATGAGTGAGTGGTGTGAGTGAGGAAATTTGCAAGTATATCTATAGTTAAGGTAAGGAGATTGGTAGTCGTAAAACAAATAGAGAAGTAGTTATGGATGCAAGGATGGGATGAGACTGCCATTTAAAATTGAAAGCTATTGGTACCAATCAAGGAGTTGATAGGCTGGTATAACACCAGGCCCTATACCCTGAGTGAGAATCCTGGAGAGAGAAGAAAATTGACGGAGTGTTTCTTTTGTGTTCCCCGTCTTTCCCGGCAGCATGTGATGTTTTCACTTGGGCCGTTGATCCTCACAATTGAACTTTACCAGCTTAGGTATATTGTATGTGAAGAGATTTTCGATTGGATCGACAAAGTCGACAACGACGACATTCAAAAAGAAAAGAGGGGTCCTAGGATTTCGATCGATTTAATGCACTCGTGATTGTTCTTCAATCCCGTATTAGGAAGCAATCTCACGGCTTTCACTTCTTTCTCCTCTTTACCGTCTCCACCACTTCTTCATCCAGACCTTATTCTCCACGTCTTTTTAAGTCTCACACGAGGGACAACCATCTTCCTCCCATCACACATCTATACTTATACTCAACCTTCCTCACACATCCCACCCTATAGTGAGCTCCTTTCCATGTAAATCTTCCAAGATACGGAATTAAAACTTGCTTCCTAAACTTCTGTTTCCCCTCAACATTTTCAATAAAAAAAAAACAGCTCCCCTTGTTAATATAAATTTACATAAGAATATGATAACTAAAGATATGAGTGGGATCATATATGGTTCAATTTTTTTTCTCTTCAAAGATCTTTTTAAAATCTTTGTCAAAATGTTTTGCAAGGACGATTCATTGACAATTTAAATAATGTCCAGACCACGGACCTCTGTGAAGATGCCTAGCTCCATAGGCTCCATTTTAATTTTAAAATTATGTTCTATAAATTTAAGGGAATTTTTAGCTGTAAAATTGGGTTTCTTGTAGAAAGTTGAGAATCCTTTTATGAGAATGTGTACTCTCATGGGGAAAATAAAACTGGGAATTCATGAGAAACAAAAAATGAAATTTAAATTCAGCTTTAGCGCTCCAAAGCTTTTTGTATCCATTCTGATGTTTGGCATATCTTCCGTAACTTTGTGAGACCCAGGGAAAGCCTTATGTGCTTATAAATATGTAGTGACAGAAATTGTGTAAATGAGAAAGAAAGATATTAGGTTGTCTTTTTTTTCAGGAACATGAACACTGAATAGTAACAGCTCTTGACAATAATATTGGTATGAACCGGGTATATGGCCCTGTTTGGGGGACTTATGTATGTATATCTATGGACAGATATGGATTTGCGGAGGTAATATGCTATACATAATCTACATACTAAATATTGGAGTAAATCTGCTATAAGGAGGAATTACCGTTTCGTAACAATTTCTGGGGTGAGGGAAAATTTTCTTATAGGCAGTACTATAGGGAAACATGGTAAATGTGAGACTGTCTTTTATAAGAATTTACTTGGATGCGAAGAAGGCAAAGAGAAAATCTTTTGGGGGATTCTTCGTTCTGATCACAATAATCCTTGAGCGACTTTGCATTGCATTTACAATCTAATCTGCTCTTCCGCAACTCAAGAAAAAAAAGGCGGATGGGAGTATGTAATGGGTAGGAGACGACGTCGGGACTAAACTCCAAGCCTGGACGAAAGGTTACAATCCAGGGGATTTAACCCTGCAAAATAAATTACTACTTGCTGTGCAATGACACGTCCTTTAACCCCTTTCAGTTCAGACGAATCCTCTTCTATTTCTGGGCTCCGTCCCATCACCTTTCTATCTCGAGTGCTGGGGAAATATATCCCAAATACTAGGAGCTATATAGAGTCCTGCCCCACGTATTGAACTTCCTCATAAACATACAATCTCTGGCATGGGAATGAAGCACTACATACAAATTCAGCTCCGGAGTTCATTCCCAAGACTTGGAAACTCGGAAAAGAACAACTGGTCTCTCTTATTCTGCTTACTTAAATGAGGGAGATGGAGTTGATACTTAACTGTCTCTAAAGATCCTTTAATACATGGCTAAGTATGCAAATTGCCTCTGCTTCCTTCTTTTCTTGTCAAGATTGGAGCTTTTCCACACATACGCTTTCCACTCTAAACAACCTTCCCGAGTTTTCACTATATACAAACATATGGGCAAAATAAATTCCCGCATTTCAAATTCACACTTCAATTCCTTCAGCTCTCAATTGAGACCTCCGTCAATCCACCCTTTGATTTCCAAGAATACAATATTTTAATTTCCTTCCTATTGAGAAATGCTGATTGTGAGCTTTACTCATCCTTTCATTTTAGCATTAGTACAATTTTATTTTAATTAGCACACAGTATTTGAAATTATATAAAATAATATTAATACCCAGTACGTCTACTACTATTCTGTAATTTACTGTTTTTTAAATAATAAAATGCTGGCAACCAAGATAGGTGGTTTTTATTAATTTTAATTTTTGTATTTAACCATTAATTTCAAGCGACTTTTTGGACAAGCGAACGGATGAAATCAATGTGGAATTTTAATGCCTTTCCAAATGTCAGGACTCATAGTCCTCTAACTTCGAAAGCTTGTTTAAATTCTCGGACTACAAAACTAGTACTTCCAAAAACTCTTTTATTTCCCGATTTTGTTACCTGTGACTGATCTGGAGAGAAGCTTTGCGAGGGCTTGCCAAGGCGTTTGCAATATGTAATTATTTGTAAGCAAAATCAAAGCAGGTTATAGGCATGATTAGATACTTCATGTGGTAAAATTATTAGTATTACAAACTTCGGATATTTGCTGCTGACAAGTTTAACTTGAAAAGCTAAACTTGAAAATACAAGTGTATGTATCTATGTATACATGTCCGGGCGGCTAATCCAGTGACATGATTTTTTGTTGTACTAGAACCTTTTGAGCATGTAGGACCTACTCAGGACAAACTTTGGGAAAGAGGCTATGATGCCCTTTCCCCGTTTTAAGCTTAATAAATAAGGAAGGGATAGTTACACACTGACATTATGTTCCACAGTGCATGAGCTCATAAATGGGCTTTATTTGTGGAGGCGAGGAACATAGTAAAAAAACGGAGAAATTCCTGTCTATTATCATAAAGAAGTTGAAAGGTTTGTGTAAAACTATCTAAAGCGATAGAAATGGGATATCCTGTACAGCCGGAAAATCCGCAAAGTTACTGGCGGGCATTAGCGTAAAACGAAAACGATAGTCATAACTTGTGATTTTCAACCAATGTTCTATCATAGTTTATGCATGCATGAAAGGGTAATAGGCAGCCGCCGCCACATTACAGAAATGGATCACCTCAAGTCCTTCAAATACATAGGGCTTAGTCGTACCCTTTCCTGGGGAACATATGGGATGAGGACTACTTCGAGTCACTACACGTTGTTTGGAGTCAGATGACTCATAGACAATGGAATGACCAGATTTGTGATCTTGTTTTTAATTGAGGGTCGAGAGAGAGAGAGAGACCGGAAAAGTTCCCGAGGCTCTGCTGGTAGTGTGCGTACATAATATACAGAGTGTGGTGTAGGTATCTACTCCTCATTTTACGACGGATTTGGATGGTACAAATACCTGGATGTAAAATGTAAAATATAATGTGTAATAAAAGCACAGGGAGGAAAATGGTGGTTTCTATAGGGCTTCCCCGTCTCTCCCTGTACGTAATGTAATAGACTGTAGAGGGAGTGTAAAGTGTAAACAATACACTGGCAGGGATACCGATATTTGTGTGAGGAGCTCACTCCCCAGCCAGGGTATAATAATGGTGTCTATTATATATGTATAGGGAAAAGAAGGAAAGTTTCTCCGGAAGATTATGTACTTTGCATGGTTTGGGAAAGTGTGAAACTGAACAACATTCCTGTTTGACGGGTTAAAATGACGAAAAGTAAAATATGCGGTGGAACATTTTCTGAAGAAACGATCCGTAAAATGAAGTCAAGTCACCCGGGTAAAACGATGCTCAGGTTCTGAGACTCGTAAAATAAAATAAAAGTGAATCATAAATAAAAATAAATGTCGAGCATTTTGAAAAGCGTCGCTAAAAATTTCCTCGACTTGTCCATGTACTCCGATGTAATTGAGTGCTTATGCATCATACAAACTGATCTCTGAGACCCTTACCATCCAATAACTTGGCTTGGATTATCATTATCTGTACATTCTCAAGCTTCTGTCAACTCCCTGGGATCTCTTGTATTCTTTCAATACCCCATACCTTTATTTGAGGCTCGTTGGGCTCACTGAAGCTCCTTCAGTGCTTGACGGGGAGCTGGGACAATCTAACCTTAGACGGTTCTCAGCATACCATGACAATCGGGACTGTGGAGTTTTTGAGTTAAACCAATGGTTATGAGAAAAACTGGAAACTGGAACCAATTTCTACGGTTGTAGTTAAACTTTGAATGACTTTTGTTTTTGTAGGGATGACATGAAATATAGGAATAAAAGGGGTAGCATCATTGCCTTACGAGGATCCAGGCATATGTGTCGAGCCTCACATACAGGAGTCTCTCTCTCTCTCTATAGCTCCTCTGTATTATCACAGGCTTGTGGGGGTAAGAACAAAAAATAATACGTACTATCAGATAGGAAAAGTTGAGCAGCTCGGGAGAGAGAGAGAGAGAATTGTGTCAGACAATCGTCGTCCACCCCATTACTATTTTACATTACATTAGATTACACGACTTCCACTCTGCTTTTCTTTCCCCCCGGGTAGTTGACAATATCACAATTCTCGTAACAGTAAATTCCACCGATGGTTAATAGGATTGTCGTATTTATGTCTAACTAAGCTGTAATTTTTAGCTAATTACTTCTAATGGTTGACGTAATATGTTCTTTTACACGCCAACTCCCAGAATTTTACAGCCTCATTCAATTCATGATTTCACCCTCTTCCTGCCCGTTTTTACTCCCCCCAAGACAAAGTCTCTCTTTCCCTTGTTTTTATTACCGGGGAGCAATCCTACACTTTTATATTAACTTCCTCTCTCCCATTGTAGGATTTTCACTGTACCGTATAACTTCTGGGGGTAGGCAGTCAAAAATGCAAGGGGAGAGCGTAAGGGTAGTTTTAAGTTTTAATTTCCATGCAATTTATGACACAATATACCTTTCCAGGAAATTATGGATTCTCTTACCCAAATTGTATCGAGTGGGATTTTGGGATGAGAACCGTATCCAAATTTATTTTATGCTCAGGGACGATTTTTAGGGTATCTGGGAAAAAATATGTTAGATATACATACATAGTTGCGTAACTAGATGAAAATAATTTTGGGGGGTCAAACGGGTTAATTGATTTTGTGGAAAGTTAGTACGAATCTCGCATCTGACATGACCTACTATTGGTATGTAGAATTCACATTAGTTGTGGCATAAGTCGTTGTGGAGTTATCATGTCCACAGAGGAAGCGGCAATACGATCATCACTGGGAGGGCTCTCCTGGAAAAACGTGTCGCATGCTAATGCCGAAGGTAAGGGAATGTGAGGGGGATTTATAAAAATCCTAGGAGCAACGTGTGAAGCTGGGTTTTGAGGGTTTTAAGTCAATTTTGGAGAATCAAAAAGAGATTGACTTGCCACGGACGAGGAGATGATGGAAACTAGATAGTGAGATGACTACAACAGCCGAATGGAATTGTAAGCAGAGGATGAGATAGATAGATGACTGCAGGAGAGGTCGTTAAATAGCTATTAGCAATGTGGTAATCCTGGGCTATCCATCAATGTCATTGGGAGAGAAAAATGATGCCTACTGTCAACCATCAACTAACTATATGTGATGTCCTTCATCTCTAACTTTTCTCTCGTACAAGTCATCTATCTCCATCTCTTGATCTTTTCCTTATACACATGCATGTAGTTTTCTTCCAGGGATTTCCTTTCCGGTTCCAAATACTTTCCAGTCCTCTGACATTCTGTAAGTAATAGCTTGCCTTCTAAAGCCTTTGGTCCTATTCTCGCGGTGATCAACCTCTCAAGTCTCGACCAAGTTCAATGGTGCACTATTGGCACCATTACCATTGTACCCCATATTTTAATACTAGGGTTTCTCTGGCGGCTATTCTTACTCTCCTTACCATTCACATTAGTATGATTGGGGTTGACACTATAGACACTATTTTAGTATTGTTAGGGTCTCGCATTGACACTCGACTTAGCATAGTGACTTTATTCATTCGTTCTGGGGATTTGCGACGGGTACAGTCGACTCTTGTTATTTAGGCTCTCTCCAAGTAGTGACACTTCCTTTAGAATGACATATTAAACCCTAGGAGGATTGTACCAAAACTCTGTCCTTTACATACTGAATCATACATACCCCATGAAGACACTTCATTGTACTCCTCTGTAGTATTGTTATTGTGAGTCTTGATGTACTAGGACCTTCCACGGAGTATAGAATAATAGCAAGGTGAAATATTACAAAGTTAAGGGCAGGCTAATTGTAAGAGAAAGTGTTTGCTTCGGTCTCTGCATGGAATGTCTCTTCCCTTCAACCAATCATTATTCCCAAACCTAAAATCATGAGATTATCTTTAATTGAATCTAAAAATTTGAGGTTTAAGATTCCATACTAGGTATTTATTCTTTTGTTAGGGCTCATTTAAAAGTTATCGAAAGCTGACAATGAATGGAAGAGGGAACGCAGGGCGAACTTGGGGCACTTTGAGACACTTAGGATAGTGCTCTACAGCTCTTTACATTCCCATCTGTAACTCTATGAGAACGAGCGGTAGCAAAACAATTTATTTTACTGGAATTGCTGGGAAAATTCCAGATTTTATTAACCTGATCGATGATTTCCTGAAAAATGAAGTGTTATATTTAGGAATCTGATATTATTTTTCAGTTTTGGAGGAGGGCAGATGCAGAAATTCATCTGAGGTTCACTATAGCGGGGAACACCTTACCTTACTAGTACTTCCCTGATCTACCCTAGTATACCACCCGTTTACTCAAAAATCATCGCAAACCCAGAATAATCGAATAAATAAACATCGATAATTTTTCTAAACTGTGTAATGTATTATGGGAATTCTGAAATTCAAATAGTTTTCAATCAATGTAGTTCCGTCAATGAATCCATTTAAAAAAACATATCATATGTGCCCTGTATCTAATTAGAGAGAAATTAATGCACTGAACTTGCGAATTTCCAAAAATCTTTCCCCAGAGATAGCTGTTCTCATTGTTTGACGGGGATTATTTCATAGGGATAGTGCATTGTATATCTATGTAATGTGAAAGCATAATTCGTCCGTGCCATTTAAGAAAAACAGGGCTAAATCATTTTTTCCTTTATAACCGCACTAATAGCAAGACATATTATCCAGAATTGGGTTCTTCTGACAAAATGGTCTATACATGACTTTTGCCTAAAAGCAAACTGAACTAACAATAAGTAGAACAATAAATCTCCCTAAATGCAAATTGACTTCATGTAAACAGTTTTAGCTAATTTATAATATTTATTGTAAATACAAAAAAAATAGACAGTCATATCATATTGCTCACACTGGTTAAGTTGCATTTAGTTCATTTTGCTATTATTAATTTTTAATGCATTTACAATTACTGGTTCGTTTTGCATTAATTCTAAATGAATGCATATAGATCATGTAATTTTGCTTTTAATTTGTATGCACTTACAATGATGTTACATTTAGGTTAGTGAAACTGCAATGAATTTACTCCATTTAAGTAATATGTAGATTATTATTATTTTATTATCTGGAGGGAGAACTTCTGGAGAGAGAACTTCTGGAGGGAGGACTTCTGGAGGGAGGACTTCTGGAGGGAGGACTTCTGGTAGGCGGCCCTAGCACTGCCGTACAGCACGCGTGAAGCAGCATATGCCAGTGATGCTAACACGTGGAGTCGTTTCGCGGGGAATATCAAAGAAGCTCCAATTATTCGTTGGTAATTCCAGAATGCTTGTTTACACCGGAACCTCACTCGAACGATTCATAATCTTGCCATTTAAACCTTCACCATTTTTTGTTAAATTCTAAGGATCTGATTGTTTACAGCCACTTCAGATTTAAACTGCGTTGTGTCTCTGTTTTGAATATAATACGTGCTTTATACGCTCCGAATTCTGGTGTCCCACAATTTTGAAACAACCTATCTGTGATATATTAACTTGAGAGTCAAAGGTATTTAGACTATATATATATTTGTAATTAATTATTTTGGGATTTAATGCATTTTTGTAAACCAGATGATATCCAAACTTTAAATGGACTATTAGATGGGGTACTCCTAATGGCAAATGTAAAGGGTTATAAGAAATCGTCGGTGAGAAGGCAAAATGGACTAGAAGCATTTTCAATGAAAGCGTCACTTTTCGCTTTAAGCCCAGACGGTGGACTGGTGCAAGTCTTCGTAAGTAAGTGCAAAACGAACTGTATGCAATGTTGAAGACAGGCAAAACGAACTAAGTTTGTACTAAAAGATACGATGGAATTTGATGTGTTTACTTTTTTTATGGGTATTAGTCCGTTTTGAATTTTTAATCGAAAATGTATATAGTTCATTTTGCGTCTTCACCGACGAGGTACTTTAAAAAGTGGAAGATATTGGTTAGTGAATGTACCAAAATTCTAAACTGGCATAATTCTTTTGTAGCATGGATAAGGGGTAACGAATCTAATTATTATTGGTTCCATTGGGACCCCTGAAGAGTTGAACTGTTGTAATTGTTCGGATTTTTAAGTTGACCAGACAGCAATTGAAATAATTTTGCTGTACCTGTTTAAGTGCAAGCATTATCAGTTATGAGTATATTTGATATTGACATTAATATTCCTACAGACGGTATAATTTGCTAACAATTAGCAATACTACGAGGATCAGGTGCGTGTGACTTCTGTTTAATAGATAGAATTTGCCAGTACTTAAGGCATTACAATGAAACTATGTAAAGTAGGCACCATTTAATGTATGTTAAAAGAGGAATGTTTTCCATCAAATAATTATTGTAAGTGGTGCATCTTATTGCATTGCATTTTACCCGTTGTGGGTGAACCGAATTCTGTAGTTGTACTGGCATGGTCGCGCGTAGCAAATGACACTCAAAAGTAACTACTATTTGTGATTCATTGTTCTTGGTTTGAAAAATAAGCATTAAAAATTCAAATTGAGGCATTAGTCATTCGAAAGTACGCTCGTATTGAAATGTTTTCAATTATAGTAAATGGGTCGCAGCCGCTCCCGATCTCCGCGGAGGAAGCGTCCTAGCCGAAGTCGTAGCCGAAGTCCCTGGAAGGATAAGGACAGGAGTAGCCGTCGTCACGGTCGGTCCAGATCAAGGTCTCGAGAAAAACGACGTGAACGCGACAGGGACGCAGGGCGATCCAAGAGGTAAAGCTTTCGACACCACAGGATACTTTTTATTTATGAGGAGTTATAACAATTCATGTTTCTCATTAGGCATCGTCGTACCTCCCGATCAGTTTCTCCAAACCATGATAGAGACCGAGAGAGGGATCGTGGACGGGATCGTGATCGATCTGCTGAAAGATCGAGGGATCGGTCTCGTAATCGTTCGAGAGAATGGCACCGAGACAGAGACAAGGGATCGGCAGATAAGAAATCGGCAAAAGGAAAGAACGATCAAGTAATAGAAATTAAGGATGATGATTTGGAGGGAAAGACTGAAGATGAGATTGAGATGATGAAGGCCATGGGCTTCTGTGGGTTTTCAACATCAAAAGGGAAGAAAGTGGGTGGTAATGATCTTGGTGCTGTCCATCATGTCGTGCAAAGGAAATATAGGCAATACATGAATCGAAAAGGAGGTTTCAACAGGCCCTTGGATTATGTAAACTAAGTATTTCCTAACATGTGTAATATTTGAATGTCTTGAATGTTTAAATATATTGAAGATAGTTTTCAGTTTACAAGCGTCAGATTTTTTTTTCGTTTTGTTGTTGAACTCATTTTCGATATTTTCTAGGAACTGAAGTAGTTTTGAATATATGTATTTTGGCGTTTATAAACATTCAAATTATACGTTAATTTCATTTTAACGCAGTATCAGGGTATGATACTATTACTACTAAGCTACTAGTGAATGCGGATTGAATGTATTTCCCAAAATATTTCGTCCCTAAAGTTACCCCTGTGTAGTTAAAATTATTCGAATGTTTTTATCCGGTAGGACTTTTGAAATTTCAGTACTGGAATAATTTTTAAGCCTCTTTGATCTTAATAAGCTCAAACTTCAGCAGTTAAATTTTTAATAAATACTTGAAGATAAATTGCCAAACTCTAAGAGGATGTATTTCGATTAGAACTTGCACGTAACGTGCAACTGTCCCTTGCATGATTTCATATAATTTCATAATATTGGCATTGATTGAATTTCACATAAAACACAAACTGGTCCTAATATTTCGTCCCCAAAGTTACTGCCTCTAATGATAAAGTTAGACAAAATTAATAATTATTATTAGTCAACGTTGTTTTCGTCTTGTAAAATTTTTATTCCTAAAATTAAATATTTAAGGCTCGGCGACCTTATAAATTAGCTTCTTGAAGACAGGAATAATAATTATTATTGTTTATTTATTGTTGGGTTCTGAAAGCTACTATCCAGTATCCAACCCAGTCACTTTATTTAGCTATGACCAACATCTGTGAATCTGAATGAATTCCTTCCAAGGCACAAAGTTCCAACATGGATAATAGTAAAATCGCCATCCAAGTATGTGATAATAAGTTCACATTTCACATACGAAGTTGAAACTTGAATCCAGTTTAGGACTGACACATTCTTCAGTAAATTTACAACACCTTCACCTAGCAAATACACATGTCAGAATGATAGTTTTTCGTCACTGCAACAATGATAGGAAAGTAACTAAGAACAAGTCACGAATTAGTGCTCAAATGTCATGCAATGTTTGTCACGATCCGTTGTGTATTTGATAATGTTCAGATTATTTTTGTGCCCATTTTCATTGTATTACTCAAATCGTGCACTTTAGCTGAAGCTGAAGGTTGTTTTAGCCAGTCTATAGATTGTGTTTGTTCTTATGAGTATTTAAAACTTGATCTCAGGGAAGCAATTTTGAGCGCAAGCCGAAAAACTTTAATATCAAGACTTCAATTTTACCAATGTCAACAGTTTCGACTTTTACCAGATGTATTAGTTTGTAGACAGCAGTTCAAGAGAGGAAATGGGAATCGCCTTTACAACGGTAATAGTAAAGCAGATTACAACCCAGGAAATTACAAGGAAGATCAACGTGATTATTTTGGAGATCCTCCGAATCACACGTCTGGAAACTTTCCTCGACTTCGGAGGAAGCGACGAGTTAAAAACTCTATTGAGAATGACGCCGCGCGATTGGACAATATTGTCCAGAATTTTCCTCGTGAACTAGTCGCACATACCTTTGCATTTTTAGGACACCGTGTCCAGATCTCCTGTAATTCAAACTTGAGTAATAGGTACCAAGGTGCCATTTTCAACTGGGCTCATAATAATGGAGTTCCTGTTTATGCTCCTGCAGTAATTGAAGCAGCTATAAGTATTATGTTTTTAATTTTAATCACGCAATGTGATTACGATCAACCTCTAGTATTTATAATTAATCAATGCACAATTGTTTTTTACAGGTGACCGTGAATACATATACTGGTGAGCTGACAATTCCAGTAGTTCAGCTATCAGATACCGATACTTACCAATGTCAGGAGTTACTACCTAATGGAAAAAATATCTCTACCAGTCACCGACTTTCTGTTGTCACTGATTCAATACATTGGCTAAGTATCACTAGTTACTATGAAAGCCAAGGTTGCCACACGAAAGAGATGGAAGACATTCAGAATAATCTGAAGTCATGGATAGGAAATTATGTTTGTCCAATTTGCACTATGCATGGCAGTTCGGTGATATGTGACGCTGGTTCCACTGGATCGCCACAATATGTGATACACTTTGCCCTAACAGCTTTTAATTTTGAAAATGAAATTGATACGAGGTTAGATCTTGGATTTTGCTCAGAGATTTGCTTGCAAGCTATCCATCTACTGTTGCTTAGAATTGTTGCAAATTCTGTAAGGAAACTATTTGCTCGACCAAGTAAGTGTACACTGAAAATCAAACATGAATATATATACATATGAAATTATATATTTGTGACTTTAATAAATGTGAATTTTTCTATGTGCAACTTTGTCACAACTCCAATGCTTCTTTTCAGTACAAGGGTCAGATGGGAAAACTTTCTACCCCCAACCGGACACAGTCCATATTGAGCTGATGACAGGATGCCTATCGGGTTTTTCATTCAATTCGACCATTTGCTGTAGGTATTTGAAATAGTCATATTTAAAACTTACCATTCTCAAATCATTGAAAGCATTAAGCTAACCACTGATTTGAAGTTCCTTGTACGCCAGGACACTACAGTGAAAGAGGAGAGTCCGATTGTCTCGAATGCGATCACGGATCTTACCAGGCTGCTATGGCCGCTTCCAGATGCATCCCTTGCAAGAAAGATGAAGACACCGTTGATGATGGGGCGACTGATCCTTTCGCTTGCTTGCCGTTGGTACACCATTGATACAATTAGCTAATGTAGGCTAGACAAACAACAAGAATTCATAGCTGTAAATCGTCATTTAAAGTTGCAAATAGTTAATATTTTCTTACACAGAACTTGGTGAATGCCTACAATGCCGTGGAGGATAACAAATCCTCCGCACTTGCAGCCACTGTTGTTCTCGTCGTGTTATTCTTATGCATCATGTCATGTATAGTATGCTGCTGTTGCTGCCCAAACACAAAAATTGGTCGTCCTATACGAAATTTCTGTTGCTATCCTTGTAGATTATGCTCCAAAAATATTGAAAAGAGCCAAGTACCCGCAAATATTGGCAGGAGATACATAAAAGGTTGATTTTTATGTATATATTTTGAACACGTACATAAGTTACATTGGCAAAGTACCTAATTTATTTTTTACAGACATTTGCGTAATTTTTATATCAACTCAAAGAGTTAATTTGCAAATAATCTCTAGAAACTCCTCAGCAGACAGAATCTAATGATTTGATCAAAATAAAAGAAACTGGGGACAGTGAATTCAGAGCGATTCAAAGTCGTACTCCAAAAAATTCCTGGAAGAAAATTGTAAAAGCAAAAGTACCTCACATGTGGGCCGGTTCACAGCATACTTCCAATTACTCCCGATTAGCGGAGTTAGCTAGTTCCAGCTCCAGTGAAAGTGAATTGCAGAATAATAAATATATGATCAGGGACGGAAAAAGTAAACCAACACACACCCCTTCGGAGAACCAAATCACATCTCACAAGCATTCCAGAAAAAGTTTCCATGTAAATGATAGAAGCTTGTCTTTAAAACACGATATGTATAATCAGAAGAAATATTCGTCTACAAAACGGGGCCACTCCAGAATTGATAGCAAAAATGCGCAGGCATACTCCAAGGTTAGCAGAAATCCGACTGTTGAACCCGGAATTCAAGTCCTTTCAGAAAGTTATACTGTGAGCGGAAACCCGATAGATAATGAAAATCAGAATTCTCCTAACCCTTCTATGGTTAACAGAAACTCTCCTATAGATTACGAATTTCAGAGAAATCCGTATCCTTCAGTCGTGAGCAGATCTGCTGCTACTGGCAGCGAAGTTCAGAACACTCTCAACGATTCCTCTGCTAGTAGATACCCGATCATTGATTCTGGTATCCAGAAGACTCGCCATCATTCGTATGAAAATGACAGAAGTTCAATTTCGGGAACTTATGAAATTCGAAATTCTCAGGAGCAATCCATCATAGGCGAAAGTTCAAACATTCACTACGAAATTCAGAACTCGCCAAACCATTCACCGGGGAACAGAAATTATGCCTTTAATTACGATAACCACAACTCTAGAAACCATTCCGTGGTGAGCAGAAATCCTACAATTGATTACGAAAATCTAAACTCACCAAACCATTCCGTAGTGAGCAGAAGTCTTACAAACGATTACGAAATTCAAAACTCTCCAAACCATTCCGTTGCGAGCAGAAAACCTACAATCGATTACGAAATTCAGAACTCCCAAAACCATTCCAAGGTGAACAGAAATTCTACAATCGAATACACAATTCAAAACTCTCGAAAAAATTCGGTGGTTAGCAGAAAACCTACAATTGATCATAAAATTCGGAACTCTCAAAACCACTCCGTGATAAGCAGAAAACCTACAATTGATCATAAAATTCCGAACTCTCGAAACCATTCCATGATAAGTAGAAATCCTACAATTGGTCACGAAATTCCCAACTCCTCAAACCACCCCACGATGAGCAGAAATCCTACAATTAACTACGAAGTTGACACTCGGAAGAATTCTGGGCTGAGTAAAAACCCACCCGATTACGAAATTCAGAACTCTCTCAATAATTCCATGGCGAAAAGAAGTCCGACCACTGATTACGAAAATCAAAGCATTGGTAGACAGTCATTTGTTGACAGAAACCCGACCGTTGATTGGGAAATTCAGAACACTCGAAAAAATTCTACTGGCAGTCGCAAAATATCATCGTTGTGTAATTCTGAAATTCAGAATTCACGAAAGAATTCTGCCGAGAGTGGCAAAAATAACCCATTCCTTAATTCAGAAATTCAAAATCGTAAGCATTTCTTTGAGGAAAGTAGACACGGTACGAAACATGGGAACAAAAGTGTCTTCGCTGTTCATAGAAACTCACACTTTGATGACTCTGGAGCCGCCAGCAGGCTACCCAGTTCTAATGTAGGGGTGCAAACACACCTCGAAAAATCAACTTCAGGCGGGAGGTATCCTACGGACCAAAGTAGAAGTAACAATAGACAAGTAAAAAATTTTTCCATGTTTGTTCAAAAGTATCTACGATTTCTAATTTTTATGTACTACAGATTTCACATTGTTTTTCACTTTTTAGGGTGGTGTTGATTCATGTGAAAGGTGTTACGAAAGGATTCAAAAAAGGATATTAGAAGATCTCGCTGCACCCAAAAAAAAATCGGCAGTTGATGATGAGGCTTTGTCAAAAGTCAGAGTTAGGGAGACGATCGAAAAAATTAATGCTGTGTCAAACTTTAGTAAACCGAAACCAACTGTCTACGACATGCATTCGCACCACAAGAATCGTCAGGGTTGTTCAAATGACATGAGCACAAAGGTATACTGATTGTCAACTGTGCTTTCTAAACAAGAACATTCTTACCAGCTATCTACGTGAGTTCATTACTACCGACACCATCTTATTCTTTTGTTTATTGTTTACTCTTAGGGGAACGCAGATATAACTTCCGGAGATTGGTCACAACAGCAGCCTTTAGATTCCCGGTGGGATCACAATTGTCATAGGTGTATTAAGCCTTCCTTGAGACAGCCTAGATTGTTGCCACCAGCTCCTCCGGAATAATTTCCTGATTTTAGGGGATACGCTAAAGAGTTTTGCTATGCTATTAAAATGCTTTGTGAAATGTGTCTAAGGTATTAATGCTATTTAGCAAACTGCATGCTGTCATTATACGCATTGCATCTATTCAATTGGTAAAACAGTGCGTAGAGAAATAATGAGTTAATCACATAATTGCAGTATTATCGATTTCAATAAAGTTATTGTTTTAGCCATACAAATCTACAGTCAGCAGTTGCTTAAAGCACACACTACCGTAATGTTAACTCTAGAGCAGATAATCGTACGCAATCGAAGTGAGTTCCATTGATTATGCAGTGTGAAGATAAACATGCTGAAAAGAAAAATTGTATGTCCACAAAATCAGGACAACATGCATTTACTTTATTCTTGGAGTGAGAAAGTTAATTATAGTATACATACAAGGAAACATGTTTCTAATACCGCTTTTACATTACATATTACACTGAAGTGTTGTCAGCTGAGGTTCTCAACTCGAGGAAGTAAAACATTGCAAAAATCTTGTATTCATTTGATCTTCTGTTTCATGTAGCTTATGATATAATATATTACCATTTAAACAAAAAAAAATCTCTTAGAATTTTAGCGGTATACTTGTAGATGGATGACACTAGTTTGCTATTACAATTTTGCAACAACAAATAGAAGTGCAAATTTTTTTGACAAATACTCACACACGCCTGTACCCATATTTGTTGAGATGGTAAATACAAATATTGCGTGTCTCTTACTGAAATTCATACATTACACATGTCTGCACAGACAAAATGTGTTAGGCAGGTATTATTTGACACACACAACAGCTCGGGAACCAGAAAACATCGCTCATAAGTCGATCACCTGAACCAGCTAGGGCAACCAGTCGTTTCTGTACCATTAATTGCCGGCAGGAGGACTTGTAGCCTGGTGGAAGTGAGCAAATGTTGTTGCACGATGATCCCTCATTGATACAAGATTCTGTCTTTACCTGTTGGACGTACCGCGTTTCATTTGGCATATTGACCACGTACATCCATGTTCCGTCTTTGTTCATTGCAGCCTGAGGTGTGAAATATTGGGTTCTCACTGGACATAACTGTTTAAATATAATTGAAATTTAGTTTAAGGAAATTATTTGCATAACTTATTTCTAGGAATGAATCAAAGTACTTCAAAATAATTTAACCTGCTCATTGTCCACTGTTGAAGACTGGCGTTTGACGCGGAGCCGGTGCTGGTTCAGGTAAGGGTAGGCTGGTTGGTTGTTGTTGTGATGATTCCACCAATATGAACTCACAATTGGTGGGATGGCAACGGCGGCTGTTTGGGCAGTTGGTGTACCATGAGATGGTTGCGGCTGTGGTGATGGCTGAGGAAAATGTTGAAGTTTTTGAACAGACTGACTTTGTTGTTGCACGGGGTGCTGGTACTGTTGTTGTGGTTGTTGTTGTTGTTGCAACTGCTGTTGTGGTTGGGGTTGTTGCTGCAACTGCTGCTGCTGTTGTTGTTGATACTCTGTTTGTCCCAGCGGTTGGTTGTAATAAGTGTAGTTGTAGTTATTGCCGAAATAACCTTCAGGGGCTTCGTACGGAGTTCCAGGAGGGTAGTCATATCCATATGCTGGCTCTGGTTCAGGCTCCTTCGGAGGGATAAATGGCTGGTCGGACTCCGACACAATGAAAGGTCCATAAGTTCTACCCCACTTGTACAATAGATACCGAATCAGTTGGCTAAAGAGAAAATAACAAACGCTTTTAGGTTAACTCCTACACCGATTTTGTAAGAAAGTTCCAAAAGAAATTTCTCTACAAAACATGTCCTACAGAGCATGTGTTCGTAGGAAAAACGAGTTTGTGGTATTACTAGTCGAAAGCCGGAACTTACGTTGGGTATGTGTCAATTTTGGCACAGAATGTTTTCCCATTCTTTGCACAACTAGGAGTTTTTCCTGGTGGGGCTGGGAGGAAGGGGTATTGCTTCGGAGTTGGTGGAGGAGTGTATGGTGCTGGAGTCGGAGGGGAGGCTGGCACAGGGTAGTAATAAAAGTTGTGGTTTTGCGGACAACAAGTATTACTTTTTCCTTGGTAGCCACTCTGAACAATGTATGGTACGACTGACATAAATAGTAGTACGGACATCTGCAAAGTTTTGAACAAATTATTAACCAATGTCAATACCAATCAATAATAATTTCATCTGAGAGACCCTCTCATCTAAAATTACAAACATTCTCTACATATATCTCCACAGGCATATTGATCTTCGAATTATTACACTAGGCTATAGTAAAGCTTTATTTCTTCTATAATAACAAATACTAATTCAGAAAACAATAATATAGGTGCTCTATTGCGGAGATGGTACTATTTACGTTACGTAAGTGTTCATGTTTGCATTTCCTCATTTCGTACATAATTTCACATCCACGGGGGCACTCTGATACAAAGCCCAATCGACTATGTAAATGTGAAGAAACAGTTTACTGACTTTAACCTTTGAGTTCTGTGTATATTGTGAGATCAACTTGAACATCAAAGGAGATTTCTTAAGCGGCATTTAATCTTGCACGTGTTGTGATTTGTGATTACGAGCTTGTTACGGTTCCAGCCTCAAGATCCATTCAATTTTTGTATACTTCCTTTAGTTGTGCAAGCAGCGTTACATTTGCTCAATGGTTTAGGGTAAAGCAAGTTACACTGACTGCAATGTTCATCGTCAAATGCTCAAGTAGCTTCAAAACGTCGCTTTAAAAAAAACTACAAGATAGTAGGAAAGCATAAACCAAATGTGCTGTCCCAAAAATGAGATATAGTGAATAATTAGCTGCAAATTTGACAACTTTTCTATTAACAATACAGGAAAAATTGCATATGCTCGTGAGTGGATGTTGTCATCCTCAACACTTCAACTCATTAAAATCAACAGAGCTCGATTAAAAAAGGTAAGAGGATGCTCCATTTCATGGTTTTGTCTCGTTAATTTGCCAAGGTATTTTTTCCAACTGCTCTCCAAGGATATGTTGGTTGGGGAATTTGGGCAATTGGACAGGAAGCTCACTCATTACAAACAGAGGGAATTGTACTATAAGTAAAACAACTCATCGGCTTAAGTGTTTCTAGTTATTTCATCTGGTAACTCAGAATTTAGCAATTCCACCACATACATCGTCGTATACACTGATACAACATTAAATGATCCATCTGCGTGCCTTTGAATGGAGCTCCACGTACATGAGCCCAGCGCAACATCTAATAAATTCTCCCAGAAACTCCCTCATTGTGACATTTACATCAGCCTGTGAAGAACTTCAATAGACAAATTGCCTAATTGTAATGATCCTTACATATACTCCATTACCCGAAGCATGGCTGTCCCTACTCCTTGTAATGGCAATGCATAAATAATCTTACACTATAGGTAGCTACAACTGTTACAAGTACCATCATTTCACAAGGAGCTCCTGCATTGCTTCTCACTTTCTTCGAAAATATTCATTTACAGGATTGAGCCTACCTAGCCGAAAGATTGTAATGAATTAAATTGACTCACACCAGACAATTTACTCAGATTCTTTTCTGGTGAGCAGACTTTTAAAAAATCGATGTCCCTTGATTGATACTCCTGGCAAAACAAAAAATCCCCAATACTTTTACCGCTTCTCAGAACCTACTTCTGACAACACCTGGCCCCTTCCCCAAATTTTAGTAATCAGGGACTTAAATTGCATTTCCCCATCACCGCCACACTCATGAGAATCCTACCTACATTCTAAAAATATTATTATGAGTTATTACACTGGTACACTACTTCCTACTTGGGAATTTGGGATGGAATGTTTTGCAAGTCGCTACATTATCATAATGTGGTTCCTCTCTTTGCTAAAATGTAGTATCACTCATGATAGGACTCACAATCAGACATGTACCTACATTATGTACGATCCTCCACAATTATGAATTTTGCCATCTCTCATATTTCCTTGTACTTCAGGTACCAGTAGTGCCTTGTTTACCTAAAAGTGTGATTACTCGCCGACTAGTTCTAAATAGCTGGAACAAATTCGTAAAAGTTGTTAAGATCATAATTACAATATGTAGGTTCCATTTACTCTCAGTTTCACCTCGTCCCACTCCATTGAAGCTCAACATTAACCATGGGGTACAAATCAAACCTAAGGTAATTACTAATATACATATGCACTGTCATACCTCTACATGCACAATCTGAGGGAAATGTCAGCCTCGGGGTCGGCCTATAGACTGTAGGGACCAACCTCGAAAACAGTAATTTCGTAAGAAGGGAAACTCTGGCCTGGACTCTGCACAGTTGATGGGCAATCATGTTGATGATTAGTTTTGAATGAAACGGAAATCAAGTGTTTGCATATATATATATATATATATATATATAGTTTGTAAAAGACAAAGAAAAATAAATATAGAGTCAGGGTGAGTTACTAATAAATTTATCATTTGGACTTATAGGCAGATTGCATGCCCAAGTCCAACCATCTGATTAAGTCTTGTTAGTAAATGACAGTTCTGAATTCACAATAGAGATCGTATCTGTCTGAGAGTACTTATACATATATATCATCCTATCTAATGTAAATATGAATTAAGGCAGGCACATATGATATAATCGGCTTGTGTAATGAGTGGAAATCCTTTCGATATTGTTCGCAAGATAACTATGTCTAACTTGTATTTAGAGCCTGGCTATCGTGGAAATTAAGATTCTAAATAATTACAGGAATTGCCCAGGTAAATCGATGACGTTGGATTTACTTCCACAGGGAGTGTATTGGACGGAGGTAGGTGCTCTCAGCCTGTAGCTAGGCTACGGGAGAGTCAGGTAAAAACAGGTAATTTAACATCACTTGAAAACTCCTCTATGAGAACTTGGAGACTCCCAGCCTTGCAATTATTATAGAGCGAGTGTACAGAGTATCCTATGTAATTGCAGGTATTAGGCTTTAAGGAAAGGATATTGAGAACTTCATGACCTTTTGTCTTTAAGACTAATAAGGAGAAATTTGAGAAGGAGCTACATAATAGTTTCAAGGGCTAAAAATAAAAATAAAATAACATGAGCCTATAAGCCTGAGATAAAATGTGTTGTGTCAAGTCAAGCGAAGCATTTTTCTGGTAAATCAAGAGCAAAATGTTCCTACGATTGCACAATTTAGTTTGAGCCTCTGCATATATGTACATTGTATATGCAAAGAAATTACTATTTAAAATCCTTTGCGTGAACTTGATTGGGGTAACAAGCGCATACTCTCAAATTACATTCCCCTTAATAATAATTTCATTCACAATTTAACTTCTCTTCATATCTCTGAGAATTCAGTGAATGAGCACCTACCGCACAAGATTACCTCTATAGCCCGAGTATATACTGTGGAGGTACATGTACATACTAACATAGTTGAATTGTAATGAGACGACGAAGGAAATCCATTAAGTAAGAAATGAAGTGCTTACCATCTTTTCCATTAGAAGTGTATGGAGAGTCAGTTGAGAGAGACTTAATATTTGCATATCTGTATGTGCGAAATGCACTCGTTAGACAGTGGAATCGAAACTATTGAAAAAAAAACGAGGCTAAATCCACAATACAATGGTAATTATTTTTCCTCAAGTCTCAGCACACAAATATGAAGACGAATCCAAGTGTATATAGGCACTTGGGGTTTTTTTTATACACACTGTCAAAATCTAAATACAGTTATAAACACGCTCACTCTATTTCAATTTATTTTTTTGTATATATATATATATATATATATATAAATATATATCAATCCCTGACCATATGTATCTACTATGTGTATGAGAAAGGGCTGAGGACGTCTCACACTTACTCTCTTTGCCGGCTTGTGCACAGCCTGAACAATAGTAGATTTCTTATATGGCAAAATAGTAGTATGGT